>VXBA01003538.1:0-85432 GCA_013399895.1 Serilophus lunatus
TCTCCCTGGAACCTTCTTTTCTCTGGGTTGAACAGCTTCAACTCTCTCAGCCTTTCCTGAGAGAGGTGCTCCAGCCCTTTGTGGAAGCTCAAATTTGTTATTTTCCCTAAGAATTTAGCCTCTTGATCTGAAAAGAGAGAAAACAAAACAAAAGAATGGCTGAACTGGCCAAAGTAAGGATACATCCACCCTTTTGTGCTTTCTCCAGCAGGGACCAATAGTGAATATGTAAAAAAAGCGTGTAAGGAAAGCCAAATACAGATGATTTTTTTTTCTGGCATTGTCTCCTTGTTACTGATAGTGTTCAGCTGGAGATTTTCTTACATCTGAGATTGTATCTTTATCATTGTGTTTAATGAAAAGTAGTTGATGGTTAATAGCACCTGCTGGTATTATCCACATCTGATCCTGGTCATGTTAAGGAGGACACATCCCAGGGGAGGAATTCCCCCATACTTTCCCCACCTGTTTTCATATGTGGCCTCAAAGTACTGAGAACAATGAATATGGAATTCAAATGGAATATCAGATAGCTTTGCTGTCTCCAAATCCAATTTACCCAAGTACAAAGCACATGATTTGGTGCATATTTTTAACAGATATATAGAAACTACCAGAACATCAGTGTTAACATGTATGTTTCTCACTGAAATTTCCCTCGAACTGGGAGAGAGAGCTGTTTGTAAGAGCAAATTTTTCCCAGAACAAATTCTATGCCTTCATAGGGCTGGAACAAGCTGGGAGCCAGCAACTGAGGCTCACTTGTCTCCAGTAGGGCCCTCCTTGTGACAGAGGAACAGCCAAGCAGCTGCCTTTGACTGTGCTGTCTGTCCTGGTGAACTTGGGCTTTGCAGATTTGCACTTTGTTCCAGGAAAATCAGTACTAAGGAGAGAGCAGTACAGAACCACAGGATGTGCTGAATTGGAAGGAACCCACAAGGATCATTTGAGTCCAACTCCTGGCCCTGCACAGGCCCATCCCCAGGAGTCTCCCCTGTCCCTGAGAGGAGCATCCCACCCCTCCTGCAGCTCTGGCAGCCTTGGGGCTGTGCCCACTGCCCTGGGGAACCTGGGCAGTGCCCAACCCCCCTCTGGGCAAAGGAGACCCTTGGCCTGAGATCCACCCTGACCCTGCCCTGACACAACTCCAGCCCATTCCCTGGGCTCCTGGCCCTGGGCCCCACAGAGCAGAGCTCAGACCCTGCCCCTCCTCTGCCCCTCCCAAGGAAGTTGTCCCTGCAGTGAGGTGTCCCCTCAGTCTCCTCCAGCTGGCTCCATGGTGACACAGCCTCCTTCCTTACCCATAACTGTGATGACCTCTGTTTTCCTCCCGGTTTTTGCGGGTGAGTCCGTGCTAAGGCTGTTTCTCCACCACCTCCCTTACTGGTGTCATTGGGAGCACGATGAGCCCCCAGGAAGGAAGGCTTTTTCCATCAGCTGAGGATCTCAGCTGCTGTTTGTAGAAGCCCGTCTCCATCCGCAGAGGTAACCCATGGAACGTTACATAAGGAGGAGCCTCCACTAAGCATATGTTGAATTCCCTGTGTGCTGCGTATGAATATTAAATATTTGTGTGATTGGCTGCCTTAAACACCCCATCAATATTTATAACTGGTCGAGGGGGACAGTGGGAATTCTTCAGTATAAATTATTTCTGTAATACTGCAGTCTTTGCATCTCTTTGCGTTCTGGAGAACTAAAGATAGATGACACATAAAAATGGAAGTGGTTCCCTTCCTTCACTCCAGGGTTGTGTAATTTAAAGGGAAGGTTCCTCTTATAGGTTTTTAGGATCGGCATAATCCTTGAGTATCCTTTTTTAATTTTAAAATGTAGATTCCTTTCTCTTCTCAGTACTGAAATAAGAATTTTTAGGCAGATGGAAGAGTCAAAGAGTTATTTAAGTGTTCGCCTCATTGCGTGGCCGATTGCATTGAAATCCCCTGCCAGCTCTGCCTGCCTTTTAGAAAACTAATCAGAAACTCTTGGTAAGGCTAATGAAATGCTGGATTTCTGAATATTAAAAAGTTAACAGCGCTCTTTCCACAGACTTCTCCCAAATGTGCCTTGTCAGATAGAGTAGATTTTATTCCAGGGAGAATATGGGACCTTACAAACCACGGGAACTTCTGAGGATAACTGTGAAAGCTTGCTAACCCTTCTGCTAAATAGCATTTTGGAAGTGAACCTCCATCTCTCTTGCTTATTGTCTAGGTGTAGTAAAGTTAATCACTGCTCTTTTTTTTAATTTTAGATAGAGTTTTATGAGTTGTGCACATTGGCTTCTCTTGTGGCAGCCTGCTGATCCCTCCCAGGGTACAGGGATACGGCTCCAGCCTATCTGGAGGTGTCCAGCTTCCTTGCTGCCCTCCATGCTGTCCCAGCTGCATTTCCTTTACAGCCTGGCTTCCAGGGTTTGTTTAGGGTGGCAAAAGCCCTTTGTCTGCCCCTCATGGTTCCCAGGACCAGAATGAGGTTTGGATAGCAAAACACATCTCTCCGGTACGACTGGAAAGTCCTGAGGGGCAGGAAACAACCATACCTTGGTTTTTGTCACTATCTGTTATGACTCCACATTTTGGGCAGGAACAGGAGAAAAATACTTGACACCATTCCTGTAAGAAGGAGGAAAGCATTCCTGTGGGAAATATGTACCTATCACATCCATATAAAGTTCTCTTCTGGAGACTAGGTTGGAACCCCTGGGTTGATCCCTCAGCACTCAAACAGCAAGAGTAGGATCTGCCTTTGAAGCTGGCCCCAGTTCTGAGCAGGAGGTTGGACTGGAGACCTCCAGAGGTTCCTCCCTCCCTTAGTCCTGTGACTCTGAGGCAGACAATGTTCTGGTGAGTATTTACTGAACACACTAATAAATGAACTGGGAAGTGAGTCCAAGCAAACCCTGTTGGCGAAGACAGGAAATTCTTCAAGCTCTGTCCCTGTTTGCTGTCCAGCAAGTTTTAATATCAGCACAGCTGAACCAGGAAAAGTTTTCCATTCTCTCTGTGGATTTCTTGTGGATGCATCTATGGAGCCTGCAAACTGATCTGCAGGTCGTGGCTACTTACTTTATGGAAGTAGATCTCATTCTCCTGAGGGGTTTATGGGTGCTGCAGAGCCTGTGAGCCACAATTCACTTCCAGATTCCAGCCCATGCTGCCTCATGAGTCTCCACAGAGTGCTTCAGTCCTAAACCAGCACAACCACTGCTAAGGTCAGGGCTTATCAGCCTCTCTGGACGCCCTGTCCTTGGCGCTTCAGCAGACACTGTGTCCCTTGCAGCCCAGGGTTTCTTGCTTCAAAGCCTTTCAGCTGAGCAACTGCAAAACATGCTCCACGGTGGCCCTTAGACGTGATTATCTCTCCTGGAATACTGTTGTTTGGGAAAATCCAGTTGGCTTCTTGGGGTAGTAGGAGCTGCTTCTCCTCATCTTTGCCGAGTCTCCCCTGGCTGTGTCAAAGGGCAGATCTGTCCTTCTTAGGGTACCTTCTGCCATTAATACAGGAACAAGAGCAATGTGCTGTGTCCCCTTCCTGGTGTCTTGAAATCCATGTTACCCTCCAGTTCCTCCCTCTCCACAGTTACTTTTCAACCTCTCACACTCCTAGATTATGATAGGACACCATCCTAACCATTTGCCAAATGGTCCCTATGACTTTCAGGCTCTGATGGTGTTCCCTCTTCTAAGGAAACTTCAAGCCTTTAACACAGAAGTGAAAGAAACCTGTGGTTACAGTACTGCCCCTTCCCTCAGTCATGGGGAAGAGAGGAGTCTGTACCTTGGACACGAATTGTACCTGTCAGTCCTAGAGGGAGTTAATTGGGGCTGGTTGGTGGAGAGAGAGCCAGGCTCAAACTCAATCATTACATGTTTTCAGGCTGTCTCTCAGCAACTGCAGATGCCGAGGATGATGCCAGTGCTGGCAGAGGGGCTCCTTGCTCATTAAGTGGGTCTAAGCCACAGCCAACTCTGCCATGTCATCCCCGCTCTGATCCGCCCGGCGCCCGGCACGTGGACTGACCGGATTAATAACTGTGCGGCTGGGCTGGGGTGGAGCTGGGGGCACATGAAAGCATTTGTGCTGCTTCCATTCGTGGCAGATCGTCACCCCTCGCATTGTCGAGTGTTCCTGGGATTGCCGCGTCTCCCGTGCTCCCCCGTCGTCGGCTGGCACAGAACCACAGGAGATCCCGACTTGGAAGGGACCCACGAGGACCATCGAGTCCAACCCTTAGCCCTGCACAAGACCATCCCCAAAAGTCACACACTATTTCCCAGAGTATCATCCAAATGTTCCTTGAGCTCTGCCAGCCTTGGTGCTGTGCCCACTGCCCTCGAGAGCCTGGGCAGTGCCCAACCTCCCTCTGGGGGGAAGAACCTTTTCCTGAGATCCAACCTAAACCTCCCTTGGCACAACTCCAGCCCATTCCCTGGGCTCCTGGCCCTGGTCCCCACAGAGCAGAGCTCAGGCCCTGCCCACCCTCTTCTCCCCAGCCAGTTGTCCCTGCAATGAGGTCTCCCCTCGGTCTCCTCCAGCTGAACACACCCAGTGCCCTCAGCTGCTCCTGACACACTTCACCTCAAGGCCCTTCTCCATCTTCATTGCCCTCCTTTGGACTCTCTAATAGCTCAGTGTCTTTCTTATGTTGTGGTCCCCAGACTGCCCCAGTATTGCAGGTGAGGCTGCCCCAGGTCAGAGCAGAGCAGGACAATCCCCTCCCTGGCCTGGCCAGCGATGCTGGGCCTGGTGCCCCCAGGACGTGGTTGGCCCTTCTGACACAGCTGTGGCCAGCTTGCACCCTTGCCACAAGTAAAGGAAATGAAATCTGCCAGAGCCCTCGTTTCTAAGCAGGCTGTTGCCTGATCTAAGCACATTGGGAGGAAGATGATGGGTTTTACTCCTGCGACAGCTCAACACTCTTCATCTGTGGTATGTCAAGGCTGAGATACCCACGTTGCTTTCAGGGAAAATTCTGTTTTAAACTCCTCTTTTAGCCAGTATTTTTGCAGAAGGAAGAAAAGGCCTTGAGGCTAAATTTGATCCTCGCAGGCTGCATATTTCAGTACTGGAAGGCTGTGACTCAGTGGCCTCTGGAAGCTCTCCAAGCTATCAGTAGCTCAGAGGAGGAATTAAAAACTCAACAAACTGCCTGTTCTCCAGAAACTTGTTTTGTACATGCTGTGGAAGAGATGAGAGATTTGAAAGAAGGTGGCCATTGGTTGGAATCATTGGTGGAATCGTTTGCTATAATGAGACACAGTAAGCAATGACTATTTATTTTATTAAAATGCTCAGATGACTTGTAATGAACCTTTTTGCTAAGTTTAGGTGGAAGAATTTGCCAAAATACCATATACCCTCTGATAAATCCCAAGTTACCTAATCAGGTTCCCCACTTGGTCTCCTGTCCCTCACAGTCTCTATGGAGAGACATCAGAATCCCTGTTTTCTCCCCCAAAAGGGGAAGGAAAGACTGAGTAGCATTTCTGATGTTTTTCCAGACAGCTGGAAAAGCTAATGCCCATCGAGATACGGCCTGTGAAACCCAGAAACATCTTCCCACTCTTTTTACACATTTTCCCAGTTCTGAAGAGCACAGTTGGCCAAGCTGGCCCACCCAAGAATGGAGCTCTGAGCAAACTGGTCTAATGAAAGGTTTCCCTGCCTATGGCAGAGGGGATGGAACTAGGTCATCTTTAAGGTCCCTTCCAACCCAGACCATTCTGTGGTTCAAGTCTTTTGTATTTCTGTGTTGCAGAGATTGTCCCCCTTGACTTCTTTCTTTGCTATGCTTGTGAACAACTGGTGTTGTTACTCTTTGTGGGGTTTTTTCCAGCAAGAAGAACAAGGTGGTGCCACAGATGTTTTTGTTCTTATTGACTCCTGGGCTGGAGGCACAATTGTCAGCATGTGAGAAAGGCATGTATTAATGAGTAATCCTTCAAAAGTGTCTCTCTTCCTTTTCTCAGTGTCTCCTGAAGTTGCACCCTCCGTTGTTGTCCACACGACTGTGACGTTTGGAAGTGAGCACCTGGATTCAGACCCTGCAGAGGTGCAGCAGTTAATCCTCAGTCACCTGGAGAGGATTGTGCCGTCCCTGCCTAAACCAAGCAGCATCAAGTGTCAGAAATGGAGATACTCTCAGGTACTTTGTGGTGGGATCATCCTCAGGGAGCAAGAGGAAAGGGGGCAGTGGCCCAATATCCATAATACACTCTTCCATGTAGCATCCGAGGCTGGCCAACAACAGCCAGGTCATTTCTGGTCATTTTTTTCCATTGTGGGCCTGGCTCAGTGGCAAGTTCTGCAGTTCTCCTGGTAATTAGGGATGGGAGCAGTGTGCAGGAAGGAAGTAAATCCCATGTACTTCGGTGGGATTTTCACTGGCATTTAAAAACATGACTCAATCCATCTCTCTGCATCCAAAAGTATGCGATATTATTAGCAGAATTCTCAGCCTACCACAGAGTAGCAGAAGTCCTTGTCTTCAGATATACTAATTGTTATTATTTGATTTGGCCCAGTTCAATTTAACAGCATGTTATGCGAAAAATATTTTAAAGTAAACTACCTAAGGGCAATAATAGCAAAATGTGTATATTTTACAGGCTTCTTATAAAAATCCAAGGAAATTGTTGGCAATTTCCTAAAGTATTGGAGTGTATCTGCATGTTTACCCAAAGCCTCTCAAGTTAAATTACATTGGTGGAATTGATAGTGGAAGTTGCTGCAAAATATTTACTTTTAAAGCAGTCCCCTAAAAATTTTTCCTTTTATGAAGTCTGGAAAAGTTGCTGGAGATGGTTGTTGAGAAGTGTGCTCATAGCCCTTGATCTGCATCCAATTTAGAAACCTGGTCTCTTAGCACAGAGTTTATTTTCCTGCAGATTAGATATTGGGAGATTGCAAAAGCAGCCTTAGCATTTATATTAATCATATCAAAATCATGGTATGTTTTGTATGTTCCTCTTATCAGTTCAGGAGGGGGTTGCAAAGAAATCTGTATCTCTATACAGTTGTCACCATAGATATATATATATATTTGTGTATATATATATATATATATGTCACTGTGTATAGTGTCACTGGCATTGGCTGTGACTTCTGGTCCTTTCTTTTGCCTTGCCTGTTACCTTCTTGTTTCAAGCTGCTTGTGAGGAGAAGAGCTGCAGGTGATAGGGAGGAGAAGAGCTGGATCTGTCCCCACCAGACAGACACTTGGCTTGCCAGCTCTGGAAAGGGTTCTCAAACAAAGTAAGAAGCACATTTCTAAACAGAGTTAATATACCCTAGATACTACTGCTATCACAGAGCTCCATCATAAAATTAGTCCAATTCAGCTGCTTGGTTTATGCATGGAAGGAGAAGGCTTAACATGCCTTTTCCTTGCACTACCCACACTTTTAGCATTGGGATAAAGGTAACACATAAGCATATGCAGCATATATGGCCCAGTTGGATTTATTTCACCATGAAAACACAGATGAAGGAAAAGACAGGAATGGCAGTTAGTTTCTTCCTAATGAATTAAGGAAAAAAAGTCTCAATTACATTCTACCAAGATCTTTTTGCTTTTTGAACCCGGGCAAAATTATGGACACACCAGAGTGATTATAGAATCATGGAACCCCAGAATGGTTTGGGTTGGGAGGGACCTTAAAGACCATCTCATTCCAACCTTTCCCCTGGGTAGAGACACCTTCCACTATCCCAGGTTGCTCCAAGCCCCATCCAGCTCCTGTCTCTGTTGCTGCAAACCAAGCCACTGACTTCAGCAGCTGCTGGTGATTTTGGGCTGTGCATAAGGGGGAATTACCATCAGTCTTTAATTTGGTGGATAAATGTCAATATGTCTTAGATTGCAAATAAGTCAGTGTAGGTCAGACCTGTTATCTCGATAAAGAGACCTCTAATGCCACCCTATGAAATAATCACTGCCTAAATTAAATATCTGAGACAGAGCTCCCTCTTAAAGCTCTCTTTACTTTCAATTATAATAAGCTGTTGCCACAGAGGCAAAGGGAACTGATAAGATGGGTGCATCTTTCCCCTGACTCTTTTAGATGGGACTTATCCTCCTTGTTAATGAAATCCAGCTGCAACATCCTTCACATGGCCAAACACAATCCTGGGATTAAAATGCAGACATTACAATTATCCGTGGCAGATGAGGGATTAGGACTCCCAAAATTCTAATGACACTACTTACAGCTGCAGTTCTGGATGCCCTGCTTTAATTATGGTGAGGCACCATTAGAATTCAGAGCCAACAGCTTCCCAACCCATCCTGTGTCTGTGACAGAGTCACTTTGTTTAGAATCACAGAATCATTAGTTGGAAAACACCTCCAAGAATCACCAAATCCAGCCTTTGGCCCAATTCCAACAAGAGTAATTTGGAATTTATGTTGGACACCACCACAAGAACGTGAAGAAGAGGCAGGATCATCTCTTTCCCCAATCACTGTCTGGAGTGAGGGTCTTTAATACATTGCTCACACTGTCTGTGAAGAGGTGCAAGCTGAGATGTGAAAATACCAATCCTGTGGCCAGGATCACAAACCAGGAGCTGTTTGGTACAGCCAGCATCAAATAAGCACTGAGCAGCCAAGAAGGAAGGACTCTCAGATAGCCTTTTTATGCTAAACCTTCATTCTTTATACTCAGCTGGATCTGTAAGAAAAATTTAGGAATAAATTAATAATTGCCTTAAAAATTAGTCTGAGAGGGAGGATCTCTGGCAGGATTTCCCACACCTGGGGAGGTTCTCCTGTTGAGTAATGGATAACGGGTTGCAACTGGCTATTTCAGATGATTGTGTCCATTAAAGAGATGCAGTAACACAAAATGCAGCCAGTGACATAAATGTGGGTGTTTCACAGCTGATCCACACTTGGCAATAGCAGATAATGGGTCAGCAGTGGCCAGCTGGAAATCCTCTGGACTTAGCAAGATTCCTTGGACATTAGGGCTTGTCCAATGAAGCTGACAGTCCCCAAATGGGATACAGTAATGGTTTACTGCACAGGAATCCAGAAAATGTCTTTGGACAAAGGGCAGAAAGTCAAGAAATGATCAAAACAAAATCGTCCTCTCTGTATCAAGCTTTAGGACCCCGTGGTTTGGTCTCTATTGCTGGTTCACTGATGTTCTTCTGGTCTTTGTTTTTTAATCTGTCTTTGGCTTTCTAGGCATTTTTCCCTCTTTTTCAGCATTCCATCCTTACGGATTTTGTTTTGTCATTCCTTTTCTCAGACCACTTCTTCCCACCTTCCTCCTGCATCTTGTGGCATCCTTGGATGGAACGAGATGACCTTCAAGATCCCTTCCAACCCAAACATTTCTACAGTTCTATGCTGTCCCTCCCTTTTTTGTCCCTTCTGCCTGCACCTGCCTTTCCCTCACATTTATCTTCTGCTGCCTCATCTCCATGCTGAGATTCCCCAGTGCTGCTCTGGGATGCACTGGTGCAGTACAACATGGACACTCAGCCTTTGTATGTAGGTTTGAAACAGGCTAAGGAATGTGTGACACAGCCAGGTGAGATGATCCTTAAGGTCCCCTCCAATCCAAACCATTCTGGGATTTGTGTGAAGGCATTCCTCGGGATTACAGCCCTTTCTAGTGTGAAATACAGGTTAATAGAAGTATACTTTCTTTTTTGAACTCCCTCCCTGTATGCTTTTCTTTTTCAGGTTACAAAAGCTGTGCCAAATTGTCCAGGACAAATGATTCTTCATACTCAACCTCTTCTGATCTGTGGGGGTGATGGTTTCACCCGTTCCAACTTCGATGGCTGCATGGAGTCTGCTGTGAGCCTTGCAGAGGCTGTGAAGGCTCATTTATAGCAATTTCAAAGTCAAGCTACTAAACTTCATCTAGAATTATGATGAATTTTCCTGTGATGGATTGAATTTGAGTTTAATGTCGACATCACTTGCCTCTATCTTGCAAAAATAAATAAAGGGAGATGTATCGTGTGCTGTAATAATTATTGGGATAGAATTAAATGGAATTTTCCAGGATCTGTGCTGCAAGTGGTTATTTTGATTGAAGGAAAGCTTTTTCTGGCTCTGGTTGGAGGCTTGGAGCTCCTGCAGTGTTGCCAGGTCTCCTGATACTTTTACAGCCCCTGAAGATGATGTCAAGGAGAGGAGTCTGACTGTGGCCTGGCCCTTTGCATAAATTATTCTGGTCATTCTTTCAACAGATTCTGTTTGATCCACTTGAGCAAGTTTCTGATATCCCACAAAAATCCTTGGAGCTGCAGAGCGTAATCCTTGAAACTCCTTGTTTAGCCCTTGTTGTAGTGATAAGACAAGGGAGGATGACATCAAACTGCCAAAGTAGGTTTAGATGAAATGTTAGGAATAAATCCTTGGCTGCGAGGGACGGCTGCCCATCCCTGGAAGTGTCCAAGGCCAGGTTGGACAAGGCTTGGAGCAAGTGGAGGGTGGAACGAGATGATCTTTAAGATCCCTCCCAGCCCAGACCATTCTGGCATTCTCTGGGCATTTGAAGCCTGGGAAGCAACAGAAGGAACATGCACAGGTGCTCCCAGAGCTTCCAGATATCCATGTGGGCATTAGGGCTGCTGTCCCAGACTCATCTTGGGAATAAACATTGGCATCTGGGCTCTTAAACGTGAGTTTAACACAACAAAGCAGACTGGCCAGGAAAGTGGATGCACTTACAGTAGTTCAGTATTTGCCAGGTTAGTCACAGGCTCATCATGGCTCTGTGCTGGTCTGGGATCCCCTGAGCAAGGAGCAGTCCTTTCCTCCTTCCATGTGCTGCAGGAGTCACAGTAGGAGCAGCCAACACTGGAGGTGGTTTAGCTGCTTTTCCTGGCAAAAGGAAGGAGTGAAAGGAATTTATCCAAGCGTGGTCTGGTGCAGTGTGTTAATAAGAAAACTGTGCTGACATTTCAGCCTTAGTTACCTCATCACCACCATAAAAACTCACTTGAAGAAAACAGCCAGTCCAAAAATTAGCGTGTGTTTTAGACAGCTCAGTACTTGATTTTGGCAGGACAGGTGCAGAAATAGCAGGTCCAGGGAAGGGTATAAATACATGTGAGTGAATGAATAAGGAATTGGATTTGAAATACGAAGAAAAAACCCCCAAGTTTAATTGTATTGAAAATACCACCTGTCACAGTTTCAAGTATTTCTAAGATACTAAACTGTGTTTCTGTGAAGTCAGCTTTGAAATTACTCAAAAATTAACCAAGAAATGATTGATTTATTTATTCTAAATCTTTTAACTTGCCCTTCCTCTTAAATCACGTGTCAGAAGTTTAGTCCCTCTCTACCATAGCACTAAAAATAACAAAATTCAGCAGGCAGAATTTTAACCATTGGAGGAGTAAAATTCAGACCTCCTTCTTTTTTATACCCCTGCACTTGACCAAAATCTTACATCCTGTATTCACAGCAACTGAACACTGTGGTTTATTTGTGTTTGACCCTCTCCAGTGCAGTATTTAAAGTGACACTAAGACCTTTGAAACCTGATAATTTTAAAAGTGTGCAGGAAACTGAATATGAGGAATTTTTGAATTAACATTGCGATGCTCTTCTCGCTGTCCCCCAAATGGTTGTGCTCCAAAAAGCTGTGATTCTCTCTCAGGGGCTTTATATCACCAACACCCTTCAACACCACGAGTGACAGATAAGTGGAGATGTCTCTGACTCTATCATCTCAATCTCACAGTTTGGTCATTCTGAGGCCTCAGAATCAGCGGATTACAGATTCTGAGATTTTTTTTTAAATCATGAGATTCTCGATTCAGAGGTTTTTGGATGTGAATCACAGTGAGTCTCAGATTGCTCCCATCCTTCCTCATGTCACATAATTGTTTGGGTTGGAAAAGATCTCCTAGATAAAATTGAGTCCCAGCTGTGCCCCATCCTCACCCTGTCCCCCAGCCCAGAGCACTGAGTGCCACACCCAGTCCTTCCTTGGGCATCTCCAGGGATGGGCACTCCACCCCTCCCTGGGCAGCCCCTGCCAAGGCCTTTCCAGGAAGAAATTCTTCCTGAAAATATCATGACAGTCTTATCAAAATGCCTCTGTCTTCCCCCCAGGTCAATATGATTTAGACAAAAACTACTTGTGTGGGGTTTTTTTAAGGTGGAGTGGAAAAGTTCATGGCTGTGTTCCAGGCACTGTGCACATGAGGGTCTCTCTGGCCATACCTCAGTTTCCAGCTGGAGCAGGGAGACATGGCATTAACTTTCCCACACAAGGCGGGTAACGAGGGGTGATATTTCAAAGAGGCCACTGTGTCCAAAAGGGTGGCAACAGAAGAGACTTGTCTGGTTGATTTCCTGGGATTTTCCCTGGATGGATGTGATTTTTGATTAACTGGCAGATTCATGCATCCATCATAACCTCTATCTCCTTGTTCCCAGACAAGGGTGATGGCTGTGTCTGATCTCATATGTGCCACAGGCCACAGCTGATGCCTGAAGTTGAATTAGAGCATTTCAGCTCCCAGACCACAATGTGATTGTCTTCCTCAGCACGAGGAAAGTCCAGGCACTAAAAGCTCAGAGCCCTTTTAGCTCAAAGTTTTGGTAACTTCTCTCCAGCGAGCGTCACTTGGAAGGGCTGGCCCGTGGCATCTTGTGCAGTCACTGCTTTTACAAAAGGATCAGGGAATATGGGAATTTTCCTCATCTTGGGGCATTTACCTGAACCTTTATGTCTGTAACAGCAATCCCTTTTTTTTTTTTAGTTACTGTCCCATCCCACAGTGTGGCACAGTGTCCATGCCATTGCCACCATGTCACGGGTACTGGGATGGACCTGTCATACCCCATGCCATGACAAGTTTTGGAGGAGGCCCTGGCAGAGATGGGCTTGAAGTCCTGGCACACCCTATCCTGCAGGGCATCCCTCTTGCATGAATTCAGGGCCCTGTGGGCAAGGATCCAACCCTGCCACCTCTCTACCCACTCCTGGCATCTGACCCTGCTTGCAGATCGCTGAGGTGCTGTGAAGTGCATAAAATAGAAACCAAATGTGAAAGGAAGCCCCAGGACCCTGCTGGGAGCCAACCTGCTGGTTGGGGTAACTCTCACAGATCCTGTAAGATCACCTGCACTCCTCTGGGTGTGTTTGGTTTGTAGGAACTGAGCCCATTTCTAAGCCGAGCTTGGAGGAGATGGGCACCCAGCTCCTCAGCCCACACTGGTTCACAAGTCGCACCATCTCCAAGGATCTGGCCTTTGTTTTTACACAAGCATCTTTGGGAGGGTTTAGCTATTTATTTATTTTTAAAAGGCAGCTGCAGACCACGGAATCAGAGAACCACAGGACATGCAGAGTTGGAAGGAACCCATGACCATCAAGTCTGACCCTTAGCCCTGCACAGGCCCATCCTCAGGAGTCACATCCAAACCCTCCTTGAGCTCTGGCAGCCTTGGTGCTGTGCCCACTGCTCTGGGGAGCCTGTTCAGTGCCCAAAGACCCTCTGGGGGAAGAACCTTTTCCTGAGCTCCAACCTAACCCTGCCTTGACACAGCTTCAGGTCTTCTTGATGGAGGGACAACGTTGTGCTGCTACAGCCCCAGATTAAAAGCAGATGTCTCTGAGCAGTGGCACCAGTGTGGCATCACACTGACAGATGAGTTCCTCTTGGAATTAATTAAGAAGAGGAACCTGACCCTGTGTCACCCAAATTGTGCAGTCATGTCTGGGTCATCAGTCCCAGCCTGAGCTGCAGACCCAGCCCTGGGACTTGAAGGGCTCTGTGGGTGCCTGGACAAGCCCAGCCTGGGCTGCAAAAGCCAACCTAACCAACTCCACATGGACGGTGAGACGCCATTAGGAGGCTGGCACGAGAACCAGGATCCCAAACACTCTCATGGAGGGGATGAGGGCATTCTCTGAGCTGCACCTTGAGCCGTTCTGCAGAGATTTCCCTGCAGCCAGAGCCGGGTTTGCCTCTAATCCAGTCTCTGGCTCAGATGTGCCGCCCATAAGCCGCTTTGGGAGGTAGAGCCGAAGCCCTGAAATCCCGGAGCCTCCTGCTGCCGCTCCGCCCTGCCCGCCCCTTCATTAGCCTCCTCAGGGTTTCTGCTTAATTGCCACATTCAGGCGGCACCTCCAAGATCGGCCGGTGATGTCACCACAGCTGGTGCTGCCAGGTGCTGCAGAGGGCACAGCCCCGCATGGCAGTGCTTTGCCAAGGAGGAGTGAGAGCCACTGGCTTTCACTTCAGAGCCAAGCAAAATTTCTCCTCTGCAGGGAAATGAATGGAAACAGGTGAGAAATAACCCCGGGAGAGTTGTTGCTGAAGGCAAGTGGAGAGATTTTGCGTTGAGCAAAGCGGGGTGCAGGGCAGGGTGCTGTCGTCTTGGAGGTTGTGGTGATGCTGAAACCCGTGGGGCTCCCTGGAAAGCCTCGCGGTTCTTGTCATTCCCCAATTTAACAGCTGAGCATCTCTCTGCAACCGAGCGCTTGGGGCGAACCCCAAACAGGTCCTTGTGTGTCACGCTGTGAGTGTGGCTGCCACCCTTCTCCAATTGCTCTGAACATCTGGGGGAGGCGGTTTCATGCCAGGGGGGTTTAATGCAAGCCAGGGGGAGCGGAAAGCTGCTGCTTTGGCCCAGCCAAGCCCTGACACGGCTGTGCAGGCCCTGCTGTGGGAAAACGAGCCCGTTGCCCTGCGCCCCCGTGCCCGACCGCTGCTCAGCCGGTCCCGGGGGCTGCGGTGAACCACACGCAGCTCGGCGCGCAATTATCTCCGCAGCGCAGGGTTCCTGCACCTCCTCCCTCACCTGTGCCCGGGCCGAAACATCCTTCCTTTCTCAGCGCTATCGTCCCCTCAGATCTCCCCATCAGGAAGATCACACACGTCAGGGTCTTCAAAGCAAAGCACACCCGGCTGCAGGGACCTGCTGGTTTCCCCCGGCTTGTTTCGGGGCGTGGAGCGATGCTCGCACCGGGCGCAGATTTGACCGTCCCCTGCGTTATTCAGCCCACATTGTAGGGAAAAAATAGGAGGGGAAAAAAAAAAAAAAAAAGTGATGGACAGTCAGGCACTGCTCGGGACTTGAATATAGGTCAGCCTCTGTCCTGGAAGCTGCTTTCCTTGCCCGGAGCAGAGGGAAAGGGGATGAGCTGGCAGGAGAGGAGGGGCTCAGCCCCTCTTTTTCGCCACCTTTTCAGAGCCCAGAAAATCCCAGCTCAGCGCCTCAAAGCTTATGGGGCTCAGCCGACTCTCGGTTTGCAGTGAGCACAGACGTGGCCATTCCCCACCACAGGAGAAACGGAGTCTCGGAAACACTCTGGGACAAAGGGATTTTTGTTCTCGAGCTGCTCGCAGATGTGTTGTAGGAATAGCCACTGGCCGTGTGTGGGTATTGATCTTTACAGGGAGAGCTGGGGCAATTCTGGTCCAAAACCTGGATTGTCGGCACCCTGCATCCCAGTCGTTTTGGCTTTGCTGCCTCCCTGAGCACACCTGTGTAATGCAAATCCCATTTTCCTTTCATTTAAAGGACGGTTTTGGAGGCCAGCTTGGGAAAGCGAACCACAAACACAGTAGGACTGGAGAAAGTATAAATAAACCCTGTAACATATCACAGTCCAGTGTTCCAGCCAGTCCCCTGCCCGTGCCAAAGGACTTGCCAAAGGATTTTTGAGCAGGACACAACAGCTCTGGGCTGGGGAGAAAACTGGGGTTTGTGCCCCAAATGTGGCTGGAGATGTTTTCTGGCTGTTTCTCCAGATAAAAGAGCTCGTCATATTTGAACCCCCAGCACTGTGTGCTGGAACAGGGAAGTGAAACAGCAAATGAAAGGGACCCATCTGCTCCTCTGCTGCTCTGCACGGGGGTTGCTGACCCCTTTTGCGTGGCAGATGCTCCTCAGGATGGTGACAGCTCAGCCCCCACCCCCGAGGACCGTGTGCTCCCAACATATCCCCACCACAGCCATGGGCAAAAGTGACCTTCCTGAGTGTCCACCCTCCTGGTCTGAGGCAGAACAACCCAACACCATCCTGGCGGAGCCCCTGCACCACCCACAGCCATGCCGGGACCAGGAATTCTCCCTCCCATGGTCAGGGGAGCAAGGCAGCTCCCTATAGAGGAGGAAGGGCACCCGTAAGACACCACAGTGTGCCCTGGAGGACTCTGATGGGATGACTGGGAAATCTGGACCAAGCAACAGATTTCCACCAGACTCCTCCACCCATGTGCATCCTGCAGACCCAGGGGATAAAAGCTGAAGCTGGACCTTGACAAACCCCCTTTATTATTAACCTGCTGCTCCGGGGTGGATTTGTCTTTAGGGAGAAAATGCTCCTGGGTTTTTCCATTACAGACAAACTCACAGATGGGATTGATGCTGAGTGAGCAGCTCAGCCCTGGAGAGGGGAATTTGGTCTTGTACGGAGAATTTCAGGAATAATTCATGCACCAGCCCTGTGGCCAAGTGATGCATGAGATGTACAGGAGGGAACGCGAGAAATTTTCTTGTGGGACTTGTCTTCTATTGTCCTTCTCATCTGCAGGTATTACCTTTTAATTTGGTCAGTAAGACAACAATCTATTTCCATACAAATAATAATAAAATAAAAAAAATCAAATACATGACTTGTTGCTTTTGGTTTTCCCTGGAGGCCATAACTGGAGATGAAATTCCTAAGCCACATTCACTGATGCAATATACACACAGAGGATTTTGTGCGGGGGTGCTCAGCCTGGCCTTGGTCCAGTTAGTGATTTTTGAAAGGAATAATATATTCAGCTCCTAAACTGGTGAGAAAAACAGAGACATGGGGCACTGGAAGGCAGATTTTCTGCCTGCATCTGTGAGCACAGGCGTTTGACTCAAGGGTGCTAAAGAAATCCCTGCTCCCAGGGAGCAGCCAGAGGGTTAATTTTGGCTCTCTCTCCCTTACTTTATTCTTTGAATAATGAAATTAGTTGTTCCAGAGCCTTTTGAAGGGCTGAGCTTAGCCTTCTTGCAGAACAATACACGCTGTGCTCTCGATGTGAGTGGACTCGTGGTGAACTTTGAGCTAAACATCTGCTATAAAGAAGTAACTCTTATTCCCAGTTGGCCACTGCTAGCAAAAGATCCGGGCTCCTCGGCACAGTTCTGTTCACTGTATGTAGGCCTGACACAGAGTAGAAGGGGAGGAATTATTGGGAAACCTTGTTAAAACGCACAGGCACGCTCAGGGCTTTCACTGGGGGAGTGAGAGCTGGAGATGAGCCCTGCAGAAGGTGAGTGCACAGCTAATCTTCAGCCCGTTCCCAGCAAAGCCCCTTAAATCCGGGCATTAACTTCCCAGCTGTGCTGGGAGGCTGCATGAGGAATTTCCTCAGGAGGCTTTTGGTTGACGTTTCTGAACCGAAACGTGCACTCTGGGCTGCTTTTGGAGCCCCTGGAATACCACACAACCCACAGCCGTGTGTGGGATGGCATTGCAGCTCCAGAGGCGGTGGAGGAAAGGGGGCTTTCCCCTTGAAGACACGGACACCAGGGAAAGGCACAACACGGCATCCAAAACATAATGTGGGTGGGATGGCTGCGGGGCAGTCTCATGTGGGGGGCATCCTACAGGATGGGAACCAGTCCCTGAAGCAGCAGACAGGAGGAACGTTGTGTTTTGTGGGAGAAAGTTGTATTTCTTGGTAGTTTCTTTGTGCACAAAGCCTCTTACCTTTGCAAACTAGAAACAATAGGACAAAGGCATAGGAAGGAGAGTGAAATGACTGGAGCCGTTTGGAGGTTTGTGTGGTGGCATCTCACTGGAGACCCTAATTCCCAAATGGACATGCCATTTGTTAATTATTAAGGCTGTGTTAATACCACCGTCTAAAACCACCAGTGGCAAAGCCAGAGGAGTGGCATGTGGGTGTCACTTTTAGCATCACAAGGGAAAGGTGTTTGTTTGGGATGATTCATGTAGTGACAGTGACTTGGTCACATGAGGTGTCAGATCATATGGTTTCTAACACCATCTCATGAAGTTCATCATGAGAAAAGACAAATTCTGTTTCTTTTTCCTCCTCCTTTTCTGGTGGCTGTATATCAGGATTGTCTCATCAGAAATCATCTTCCCCTCACAAAGATAACTTTTGACCCTCATCCTCTCAGTTGCTCTTCTTGATGCTGGTGGCACCTTCATCTGCAACAAAACCCAACAGCACCTGCAGCGGGAGGTGCTCTGCACTAAATGAGGTCTTCCTTCCAAAACCAGTCCGTGACCACGTGCTTCTTAACCAAGGACCTAAATTTGAGCTTGGTGAGTGGAGGCCACAGTGAGGAGAGCAGGAACACGGGGTTTGTAACACAGTTCGGTCCTCCAAACTCAGAGGCCATTATTTTACCCCCCACATATTGCAAGATGAGCAGCTTGTGTTCACCCCACACTTGACCTGAGGATGTCAAGAACTGGCAAAGCTAGGACTTCATTGACCTGTTTCAGTGCTTGATTCACTCCAGTCTCTTTTTCCTAATGTGACTGATTGCAGCTTCAACCACCAGGACTTGACAGGCCATTGCCCTGAGAAGCCCATTGGAACACGACAGTTCCTTCTTTAACACGCTGCAAGGAAACTGCTTCATAATCTTCTATGAGAAGCAAAATAGGGCAACCCTCTTGATCGTTTCCTTTTCAGCCTGGACCATGACAGAGATGCTGGACGTGGCAGCAGGGTCCTGCATATTCCATGGGCATATCCAAGAGCTGCAGGACTTGACTCCATGCGCAAAGTCAGGAGCTGCAGCACCCAGAGACCTGAGTTTGAAGGTCAGGGTGGCCCAGGAACTGGGCTGCTCCAGCTCAAGCAGATAACCAAGTGGGGTCTTTTTCCCTAGTGGAAAAACCACTGGAGGTTGCTGCCACGGAAAAGCGGAGTTATTGCCAAACACGGAAACGTTTCCTGATCTGTTTACTAATATTTGGTGCTCCTTTCTGGACAGTGTTCAAGCTGAAGTCCAACCACACACGTCAGCAACTTCCTGCCCTCCTCCCCACCCTCCGCTCCTGCACCCGGGGGGAAATCAGGGATGGGAAGAGCCGGTGAGAGGAGAAGAGGGAATAGGGTTGTTATTTGCATCTCACAGAGGGCGTCCTAGAGATGCTGGCGCCAGACTCTGCTCGGGGGGCACAGGGAGAGCACCAGAGGGTTTGTCTGCGTGCAATGGTGCGCGGTGCTCTCGCGGGCCCAGCGGCCGGGCCGTGGCAGGAGGACACGGATGGGCTTTGCTTGCCCAGCCCCTCGGGCCACCCAAGCCTGTGCCAGGCTGGTTTTTAATGGAAAATAAATAGGATCTTACAATTGTCTCTTTCTTGTGGGGATGTTTACAGCTGTCCCAGCCTGTGGGGGAGGGAGGGGAGTGGCGGCCAGTTCGCAGCTACCGAAAGGTCAGCGTGGCACACGCGGCGACCGTAACCCTCCGACTGGACCAGAACTGGCTGCTTGATTAGTCATCCCCAGTTCAGACTGAAGGACATTAAACTGAGAAGTGCATGGCATTCTTAGCAGTAGTTACACTAAAACCAGGGCTTTTTGCACACCCTTCAAAGACACTCGCTTCCATTGCAGGTTCTCTGGCGTTTGAGGTTTCTTTGGAGTGGTTGTGAGGTATTTACATCATCCTGTCTGGTTATAAAGCCATGAGATCCAGGGTTTTACCTCCCTGCTCTGAATGAATCAAAGAATTTTAGAATCACAAACTGGTTTGTGTTGGAAATGATCTTGAAGCTCATCTCGTTCCAACCCTCCTGCCATGGGCAGGGACACCTTCCACTACCCCAGGTTGATCCAAGCCCCGTCCAACCTGGTCTTGGAGACTTCCAAAGATGGGGCAGCCACAGCTTCTCTGGACAAATCACTATATTTCAAAGAGAAACAGGTCAGGAGGGAGTGGGAGCAGAAATCTTCCCAACACAGAGAGGGATAAGCCCGAGGAGAAATGTGATATTATTCAAACAGAAGTCCATTAAAATTTACTCCAGCCATTTCCTGAAATGCCAGGCAAACCTCAGCCACAGGTCACTGGGTTTTACACAACCCTTCCCAGTTTACATTCAGAGCAAAGTCTGCTTCTCCTGGATTGGGCAGCTCTCCTTCATGGCACAGGCACCATGGGTTACACCTTTTCTGGGTTGAAAATGAAAGACATCAATAACTGCAAGCTGACACAGCTTTCCACTACCACAAATTGGCTTTCCTCATTTATTCTTCCACAGAGGCTCGTCCTTCAAATTCCTGTCCACGACTCCTGTACAAATGCCTGGGATATGCCAGTCTTCACCCAAAACAGATGGAAGGTGAAATTTGGGGAATGTAGCTGCTCTTAGGAGGCATTTATTTAGCAGCATGCTCAAAGCATCCACCTCCTTGCTAAGGGCTTTGGGAAATGTCATCAAATCCTTGATGAGTGTGGAGACCAGAGCCTGGCTCAGGGGGGTCAGGGCCAACACCCACCTCTCCTGATTTTCAAGCCTCCTTGAAACAGATAATAGAAACCCCTGGAAAGCTCTACCCAGCCCTGAAAAGATAATATCTCTCTCTCATTGTCTTGCCAGTGAAAATGCTGAGGAAGATTTTCCATGGAAAACATACCTAGCAAAGCCCAGGCCTCTTGTCTTTGCACAGGTCTAGAGACATTTCACCTTATCAGCCATTTCACTGTAGTGTGTGGGAAAAGGGAGAGCAGATTTTAGATACTGGCTGAGTGCAAGGAACCAAGCAACAGTCTCAGGAGCACGACAAGACAGGTTGGTGTGATGGGAAAGAAAGCAGGACAAATAAGTAGCTCTCCTGAGATTTATTCCTGAGAAACCTCTGCATCAAAAAGCAAAACAAACAGAGACACCAAGTGCTGCCCTGAGCCCAGTGTGGCTGTATTTGACTGCAGCTTCCAGAATGAAATGCATCTCCATCAAAAACATCCAGGTGAGGCAGATTCTGCCCAGTCTCAGCTCAGGCATCATCAAATACCCACCAGCAGCACTTTGAAATGGACAGCTGGGATTGCTGAGTGTGGAGAGGCATCCTGAGGAAGAGCAGCCAAGCCACAGCCACCTGGACCTAGTGCTGGTGCCTGGGGTTTGGATTGGAGACCCACCCAGCTCACTTCCACCATGACAGAAAGATCAGAAGATCTCTCTGAGTTGCACACAGGCTCTCTGTAAAGATAAACCAACTTGAAAAAAAAATAAATCTGTATTTGTCTTCCCCCATGAGCAAGATGGGGAAGTTAATACAAAGCCAAATAGGACACCAAGCTCCAGTTACATAAAACATCTGAATTTCTGGACACACACTTGGACCAAATTAAGTGGAAAAGACAAAACTGCTGATTTTCTTTACTTTGTTTAAGCCTTTCAAAAGTTTCCTTTCCAAAGCCCTGAGGCACGGTGGGAAATACAGACCTCAGGATCCCCTAAGGCTGTTGCCTGCAGTGGGGGGTACCTTGACTGCCCACCCTGCAGCTGTCAAGACCTCATTTCCCAGCCACTGTCCTTGCTGTCACCCCAAAACTGAGGGGTGGGATCCCACTTACACTTTGGGCTCCCAGAGAGTGGAAGGAATTTGGGGGTGTCTGGTGGAAAACTACCTGCCAGCCTGTCCAGGATGCCCCCACTGCTCCAGCACAAAATCCATTGGGATATTCTCCACTCCATAAATTGTTTCAAGTTCATCAGACTGCAATTTGTAACTTTTTGTTTTCATGGAAAAAGCTTCCACTGGAAAATTTCTGAGCAGTCCTAAATAACACTCTGAAACCAAACCGGAGTCTGGTTGATCCAAAGGGGTCCCATCCCTTCCCTGTGATTTATCCATGCTGTGACCTGCCTCTGAAGTCAGAGTCATTTTATTGGATCATTTTTTGAGATATCTCTGTTTTGGGTTTTGGGGGGTTTCCTTTCCCACTGCCAGTGACATTTCAGCAAATGCTTTCACATTAAACCAGGGCTTGTGCTGGGCCAAAACACTGCTTTGCCTGTCAGAAACAGTCTCTTGCAGCCTGTAAAGGCATCTGGAAAAAATACATGGAATAAACTCAAGAGGTGCATGTGCAACAAATCAGCCTTAACAGTGATTCCTTAAGAGCCAATATTGATTATTTCACCTCCAAAGGAAAAAAAGAACAGAGGGGGTTTGCTCTTCTGAGGGCACAAGTGGAAAATTGGATTTGATCCAACCTGAACAAAGGGGTTTTTTTCGCAGAGATCACCAGGCATCTCTGACCATATTTGGGGCACAACCCTGCAGAGCTGCAGCTGAGGCAGGTGGTGTGTCAGATCCCAGAGCATCCCTCATTTCAGCCAAGGGAGGGGTGGATCCCACAGGAGGTGGCTGAGCTTGCACCACTGGGCATTGAAGATCCTATCAGGAGACCTGTGTAAAGCCACCAGGGCAAGGTGCCTTTTGGAGAGGTCACTCTGAGGCCAGAGCAAGGACCCCGCTTGCTTCTTGTTCATCCCACCTCGGTTTGTTACCAGTGCACCTCCTTTTAGGACCAGCTGGTAGAGGACAAGGGCTCACAGGGACTGGGCTCTCCACGAGTGGTGTTGCCAGATGAGCTCTGAGCTTGCAGGCTTCACCTCCCTCAAGCCTTTTTTCTCCTTCCAGCATTAGAAGCAGCTGTTTATTGTAGGAAATCTGTGAAGTATTGCAAACACTGCTGTCTTGCAGAGAATTAAACAAGTCCCAAGGCACAGATTCAAACTGTACACTGGGAAGTGCTGCCCAAGATCAAAAAGTGGATTGCCACCACTGGCCAGCACAAGGGTGGTGGCTTGCTGGATGTTTGAGCAAGTGCTTTGCACTTACTTGTTGCATGATCTGAACTTAGAGCTGGGGTTTCTTCAGTGCAAGCTCCAGAGTCAGCTCCCTCTCCTGTAAGATTCCTTGTACAGGCTGAAATCTGGCTTTGCAGAGGGCACAGTGTTGCAGGCAGGTGCCACTCCTGTGCACTCACCAGTGATTCAGGCTGTCATCTTGCAAACTTAGGTCCATGTGCAGCTTAGGCAAATTCTTGAAGTGTAGCAGACATGTAAGTCCCTCAAGAATACAGAACTTGCGACTTTCTGTTTTATTTTTAAGATTTCAACTAAAAGTATTTACTTGATGAGGTCAGGAGTTGACCTTATAGAGCCATAGAATCCCAGAATGGCTTGGAATGGAAGAGACCTTAAAGACCATCCACTTCCAAATCCCTGCCATGGGCAGGGACACTTTCCACTATCCCAGGTTGCTCCAACCCCATCCAGCCTGGTCCTGAACACTTCCAGGGATGAGGCAACTGGTGCCAGGGCCTCACTACCCTCATAGCCAAGAATTTCATCCTAATATCCCACCTGAATCTACTCTCTGTAAGCCTGAAGCCATTCCCCCCTTGTGCTTTCACTCCAGTTCCTGATGAACAATCTCTTTCCAGCTTCCCTGTAGCCCCTTCAGACCCTGGAAGGTGCTGTGGGGTCTCCACACAACTTTCTCCTCTCCAGGCTGAACATTCCCAGCTCTCCCAGCCTATTTCCATAGGGGAGGTGTTCCAGTCCCTTCAGCAACTTCATGGCCTCCTCTGGATTCACTCCAACAGTTCCAAGTCCTTCTTATCTTTGGGACACCAAACTGCACAGAAATTCACTGCCCATTCACACTCCTCAAGGGAGCTGCTGGCTCCAGAGCGCATCTGAAAACCTGACCTGAGCACCTGAGGGTCAGGAAGAGGCTCATCTCAAACTCACTTCAGCTCAAGTCTACACCACTGGACAGATCCATGCTAATCCAACTCATCTCTGCCTGCAAGAGGAGTGAAGAGCAGCATTTTGCAAGGGAGAATCGTTGTTCCACTGGCATCCATACCTTTTGTGCAGTTACCAGTTTCAATGGATTTAGGTGTCTGGCTCAATGACTCAACTGTGTTCTTCTCATGCCCTTGTTTCTTTCTGGCTGCAATCTGCCTCGAGTCCCCACAGAAATTGTTCACTTTGCTGTTGTCAATAGAAACTGAAGGTCAAATAATCAGAGCTGAGCCTGTGGATGTGGCTCAGTGTCTGTTTAGGTTCTTGCTGACAAGTATGAATATAAATATTCGATGGGCCAAGAAGGCTTCACGTTGCAAACAAAGGTGGACAAGTGGTTGAAAAGTGGAGAAAAGTAAGCCAAGACTCACCTCAGTGGAAAACACAGGGGCCAGAGAGTATCACCAGTGGTCCTGCATGGGACAAAGCCGGGGTTCCTGGAGAAACCCACGACTCCTTGCAAGAGGTGCTCTTCCTCCCCGGTACCCACCAAGAGATGGCTCCAGGGCAGGCAGGAGCAAACCTGTGGTGAAGATGAGCAGTGCTGGATGGACCTGGCCAGGAGGCACCAGCCATGAAGATGGCATGAGGAGCATGCTGTGGCCTGGCAGCTGTGCCTCGTGGTAGCCCAGACATGGCAGGTGCAGGAGGGGCAGCAGATTTGCTCCGTCCAACCTCAAGCCTCACTGCAAAGCACAGGTCCCCTGGAGGAAACCTGAACGCTCCTGCTTTGCTGTCAACACACCCAACACTCCAGGAGAGAAGCACCAGGCTGGTGCATTCATACAATACCCCTTGGAGCTTAGCCTGCAACCCCTGGAAGCAGAACTTATCTCGGCAGAGAAGCCTCAGGTGACTATGTAATCACAGTCACTGTGTAAAATCCACCTACACCGAACAAAATGCCACTCCTACAGCTCCAACCCCACCAGGCTGAGGAACCTACTGCAGCAGGATCCCCACTACAGTACTTCCTGTGATCCCTCCAGGTGAGCAGCTCGTTGTACCTTTAGAAATACATCTGTGCAGGAGGCATTGTAACTTTTTAATGACAGACCTGTGGAAGGAAAAGGAATACACTTGTGGACTTTGAAAATAGCTGCATCTGGCACAACAACAAACAATTTTGTCTGGCTTCCAAACTTTGCCTTTACAAGAGTTTTGGATATATGGCTTGAGCAAGGCTTTGGGGACTTTCCTTTTGTTCTCGTGTGTCAGATTCTAGTTTCAGCAAAGGCACTGTGCTTACTGACACGTAAATTCTACTCCAACAACAAACGTGCACTGAGCCTGTGTTGGAAGTGCTGAAATCCCACAAAATTAGCACTGCTTCAAACAGCTCAGGGTACTTCAAGATTGCAAGAGTCACAGCTGCAGAGGTACATACTGCCCCTCTTCCTTGGGGAAAAAATGAGGGTGGGGAGGGAAAAACATCTATAGTCAACACTTAGATGTTTGAGCCCTCACACTCCACCTTGCCCCATCTCTGCCAGATCATGTCCATGCCCCCAGGCACTGCACCAAAGCCTTTTCCTTCCTTGTATCAGCTGGGCTCTGGTACTGGGGAAAAGTCTTTGTGATGCTTGGGTAAAGGTTATTATCATCAATAATTAAATCCCACCTGTCTCTTCACAGCGAGGAGCTGAGATTGTTTCGTTGTGTCTCCCCTCATCTCAGCCATGAGCACCCTGGTATGGCTGAAACAAGGAGTCACTCAAAACTGGAATAAAACTCGCATCAAGTTGGGAACAAAAAGAGTGTTGAGGTCTCATTTTCATGTCATCTGCTCTGTACCTCTTCTGGGTTCAAAGGGGGCAAACCTACAAGATACTTCAATAGCATCTACGCAGTTTCTGATTCGTTAGCTTGGGGCTGTGAGTAATTCTGAAACCCTCACCTCTGAAGTGGAGCCAAGTGAATCACCCAGAAGACCCTTTTCTGCTGGCAAAAAGAAGCCACAAACACACTGCAAATGGCACAGGCTTCTTTGCTCACTCAGCACTTTGGCACAAGCAGCTTTTACCTTGCCAATATTGCTCACCGGTTCAGCTCATCAACGACTGGATGCTGAGGCAGCCTGCAGTTCTTTCACTCAGGAACCTGGTAACACAGGTGTTCTGAACCAGAATGCTTTGGGGGGTTGGAATTTCCCATCCTTCAGCCTCTGACCTCTGGGCTTCATCATTGCATGTTTAGCTTGAACCAGGATGTGAAGCAGAAATCACTCGTGCTCATTGCATCCGTCCTCACAAGGGAACGTCTCGTTGGTTTCCTGTGTCAGGAGAACGTGAAAATGTCTGTCCTGGGGCAAATCCTTTGAGCCCACAAACCTGGGGAAAGGTGTGAAAACAAGAAAAACATGCAGGGAAATTTCACCTGGGTTCTTTCACAGCCTCTGGTACTTTGCCACTCCGGGGTTTTATGAGATGGGTCATGGAAGCCATTGGTTCCCTTGAAGGAATTCCTCACGTGGCAGGCATGCATCTGGGGCTGGAAATGGAGATGGTGGCTCCCTTTTGAACATTGCCTAAGTCCTAAGGAATGAGCCTGGAGCTCCACAAATCTGCAATGACAAGGAAATCATTTGGTTTGCCTTTCCACAGAGGCAGCGAGCCAGGGGGCTACCCATGTTAATGAGCTAAAATGCAAATGAATAAAAATCCTCATTTGTATAGGCTTCCTTCTATTTAACATCAGGGGCAGTTTGGTTTCTGTCCTTCAGATAAACTTGTTAAGACTAAAACATATATACAATATAGATATATATTTTAATTTATTATTTTTATTTATGTTGCAGAAGCTGTTTTACCTGTCCAGAAATTCTGATTCTGGGGCAGATGTGGACAGAGTCTGAGATGAGAATTTTTGAGCACACATTCTTTCTTACTACAACTTCACTGGAGGAAGCACAGTATCCTGTTCATCCTATGGAACAACTCCATCTTCTGTGTCACATATCAGAACAATTCAAGCACAACCATATGAAAGCTCATAGTAGTTTCATGCATGGACCACTATTTTGTAAAATATATTTAGAAAATACATACAAGAATACTTTTAAAAAAATAAAATGTAATTAAATTTATGTTTTAGAAAAAGAAGGAAAAAAAAGTTGTCATTCACCTCTGGACTTTTGAGACTGGAAACCTCTTCCCCTGTGCTGGAGCAACTCTTATCTATGCTGTCTTTTATGTGGGCTGGTTTCCACCCAGGTCTCCATGGAGAGAAGCTGCAGCAAGAGTCTTCGCTGGAACACACCTTCAGTGAACAGCAGGAAAGTAATTCCTAACTCCAACCTGTGTGTTCTTGTATTTGTCCCTTAAGGAAAGTTTCTGGGAGAACTGTAAAATGTTATGATGGAAACACAGACAATTTTGGGTTGGAAGGGACCATAAAGCCCACCTTGTCCCACCCCCTGCCCTGGGCAGGGACACCTCCCACTGTCCCAGGGGGCTCCAGCCTGGCTTTGGACACTCCCAGGGATGGGGCAGCCACAGCTTCTCTGGGCACCCTGTGCCAGGGCCTGCCCACCCTCACAGGGAACATTTCCTCCCCAGTATCCCTCTGGCAGTGGGAAGCCATTCCCCCCTTGTCCTGGCACTCCAGGCCCTTGGAAATTGTCTTTCCACATCTTTCCTGTTGGCCCCTTCAGGCCCTGCAAGGCCACAATGAGTTCCCCCCAAAGCTTCTCCTCTCCAGGCTGGACATTCCCAGCTCTCCATCCCTCCCTCCCAGCAGAGCTGCTCCATCTCTGATCCCTTGGTGCCTCCCCTGGCCTCTCTCCAGCAGCTCCATGTCCTTCCTCCCTGTGCTGTTCCCCAGGGCTGGAGCAGCTCTGCAGGTGGGGTCTCACCTGAGGGGCAGAGGGGCACAATCCCCCCTCCCCTGCTGCCCACGCTGGGGGCTCAGCCCAGGGCACGGGGGGGGCTGGGCTGGGCCATGTCCAGCCCGTCCCCCACCAGCCCCACAGGTCCTTCTCCATCTGCTCATCTCCAGCCTCGGCTGATCCCAGGGGTCATCCAGCACCAGCACTTGGCCTTATTAAACCTCCTGAACCACTCCTAAACACTTGTTTTAAGGCCACGGTTTCCCCGGGCGGGTCAATGTTCCTTCCACTGCAGCCCAAAGGAAGGAACTCATTCAGAAATTCATAGTTTCACTCCTGTTGTGCCATTATGCCACAATGATATTCTCCATTTCATGGGCTGAGGGTTCCCCATCACACCTCAGGCTGCCTGCAGGCTGTGGTTTGCTCTGTTCCTGTGCTAACGGGGCTGAGAAGAGCAGAACCTCCCCAAGCTGCCTCTGTCTCCCTGTGAAAACGCTGTAATCAGACTGATTATCAAAAGCGAGGTCATGACGCAGGTATGTTTGAGAGACTCTTTTATGTGATCACGGCTGGGGGGAGGGGGAAAGGAAAAACTCAGGGCTTGCTGGATCAGCAAGTTGTGACCTTGCCTCCAAGGTGAGCAGGCCAGAGAGGGAAATTAGGTCTATCAGACAACATTAAGCAGAAGCTCCATTTAGGCAAGAAAAATGACTGCATAAAACTAAAACAATGAGTAATGGAAACTAAACTTCAGCATTCTGGGTTCCCACGCTCCATGAAATACATATGTGGGGGTAAGAGTTTGAGAGAATGAAAAAGTGCTTTCTGTCCACCACTGTTTTTCACGGAGGGTTTTTAACTTCTGTCATTAAAACACACCTTAAAGTCAGTAGGCTCAGTTCCAGTTTCCCAAAAGCCTGTGGAGACTGAAGGAAATCTCCAGCTGGCTGCCCCTCTGCCACTGCAGAGGCTGATGCCATTCTGCAGCCTGACAGCACCAGCCACGGGGTTTTACTCATAATTTAGAGATTGGTACAGATTTACTGTGCAGACCATACCTCCCATGGCAGTACCTGTTTTCTTCCCCTGAGTTTTCTTCAGCTCATGCCAAACAGGACTTGACTCCAAACCAAAATCTCACTTGGCTTAAGGCCATGGAGTCTTCCCTATATTACTTTTAGATTTGGTATCTGTGCTTTGAGACATTCAAAGGATCAGGACAGGCAGTAATTTTTAATTTTTTTAATTTTTAATTAAAACCAATTCCTTTCGGGTGTTTCCAGACTTACCTCTACTAAAACCAGGATAATACTCAACACTGCCTCAGCTCAGACAAGTACTGTTAAAAAAAAAAGAAAGGATATTTTGAAATAGATCATTGAAATGGGCAAATGGTACACTTCCAGCAGGGAAAGGGATAGGATAGTCCTATCTCTGCAAATAAAATCAGAACATCCACCTTTGCACCAAAGAGCAGAAGAGATGAAACATGGGCAGAGCAGCAGTGACATCTCACTGTTGGTGTGTGCAGCAAGAAGAGGGAAAATATCAAAGAGAAGATGGGAAGTGGCTCTTCGTGGCTGGGCTGATGTGCCTTGTTTTGCACAATGGAGAAACACACAACAGGAGGTTGATGTCTCACAACATAATTTACGTGTATCCATGGTGATCACTCCATCAGTCACACAGACCCCTCGGATATGGCCCATGAGTAATTTGCTGAGAGATGGGGAAGGTTGGCAACCCTCAGATCACAGGATTAAAACCACCTCGGTTTGTGCCACAAATGCCTTTCCTTGGGTGAAACTGGGCCCTCCCTTTGGAAAACAGAAGGTGATGGCAGTGGCATCTCCTGTTGTACTTTAAATCCAGCTTTGCAGGCAAAGTCTCGCTGCTCTCAGCAAGACAATTTGCAAATTACTTTATAGAATCTTCACAGAATCACAGAATATGCCAAGTTGGAAGGGACTCACAAGGGTCATCAATCTTCCAGCCTGAGCTGAAAGGGAGAGCTAATCCACCAACAAGGTTCATTCTTTCATCCCTCTGCTTTGGCTCCTCTCCTGTCCCCAAAATGACATGTTTTCCTGTGATTTCTAGGGCAGATGAAGTGAGATGATGTTTGTGGCCCTGGACACACGTGTGCACGTGCCTGAGGCAATGAGCTGCACTCCACTCCAGCCAGAAGAGCTGATGTTAACACTGGTGACACAGTTCCAGCTGTTGGTCTGGTTTTCTTCTTCAATCACATAGTCACTTTTAATAAAAAACCTGGGCCTTTTTTCCATCTTACAGAATCTGTGAATGCCTCATATGGTCAAGAAATGGAGATTCTCCACAACCATAAACACTACATGTAATTTTTGCTTGTTGTAACTCTGTCCAGATGCTGGTACTCTGTGTGTCCATGGAAATTAGGCCCTCTCCTCTTTCCAGCCTCTCCAAGAACCTCAGCACTCTGACTCACAATGAAGAGTGGAAAAAAAGAATGGAAAGAATGCAAAGCAACTTCTCCTTGTATTTTAATTTTCGTGGCCATGGTGAAAGGGAAACAGGGCTTTGATACTGAAGACAATAGGGGTCTAATAATGATGCTGAAGTGTTATTTCTCCTTGAACAGCATCAAAATTTTTCTGCTCCTCCTCCTCCTTTCAGCAAGCTGGACCAAGCAATTGGTGTCTCATGTGGGAGAAGCCCCAGAGCCAAACAAGTAAAGGGATCAATAAAGACCACAGATAAAGGTTTCTTTGGAAACCAAAGAAGTCTTTCTCTAGATTTCAGCTCTCAAAAAATTGCCAGAGCTGAAAGCACAAGAGGCAGGTTGTTTCAGCAAGGTTGTGTATACAAACAGCTCAAACACACACATCCCTGAGAGTACAGACATTCCCATTGGCATCTCTCTGTGGCCATAAGGAGTCAGTGAGCAATGAGGTTGAAAGAGTTGTCTCTCTGTAGGTACAACACAAAGGGGGAGTTTGGCACTGCCATAGAGTCACTCAGCTTTAGTATGTGTGTTCCTTTGTCAAACTGTGTCTGCTAATGGAAACTTGTGGCTCTGTCTCTTATTTTAAGGCATCAGCTTTCCAAACATTTGATAACATGGACATTTGAAAGGCAGTATTTGTGGTTTGCTTTTTCCTCCTATTCCCACAAGGAGTCTCTAAATAAACAAGCTGGGTTTATCTTTGAGAACCACCACTCCACAAGGAAGGAGAAAAACCAAAAAAAGGTTGAAGGGCAAGACATCACTAGGGTGCTTTTTTTTCTGTGATTTCTGCAAGAGACCTGTGGACAAGCCCCTCCTGCTCTTCAGTCCTCTCACCTCTGGTCACAAGATCAGCTTGCAGAGCCAGTGCCCACATGACTGAAGCAAATCTGGATGGTAACCTCTTTGTGGTAGGAACAGAGCTTGGGTTATGTTCAATACAGCATCTGCTGTGACCCCCAGGTCCTCTCCAGGAGAGCTGTTCAGCCGGTTGGTTTCCAGCCTGGATCTGTGCAATGGGGCTTTCCTGCCCCCAGCCCTGGGCTTTGCACGTCTCGCTGCAGAGCTTCAGGAAGTTTCTGTTGGCAGAATTCCCAAGTTTCTCGAGGTCCCTCTGGACCGATGTGCTGCTCTTCAGCACGTCAGCCACTCCCCTTGGGTTCTGAGCTGTCCACAAAGCTGCTGAGGGTGCACTCCATCCAAGGGCACGCGTGGGAGGAAGGGGGAAAAGGCACAGGGGATATTCAACAGCAACATTTTACGGTAGAAAAAGTCTGGGTAACAGCCCACGGTGTGGCTGAAAGGGGAGGAAGCAGCACGAGACACGGGTGGACGAAGGCTGAGAGGTGGGCAGACAGGGCTGGAGCACCATGAAAGGTTTGGAATGAGGGTTGGGGGTCCTGCTGAGCACCCCCCATCAGCACAGGAGCAAAGCCACCAGCCCTGCACAAACAAGATATGCACCAACACACCCACCCCAGAGCAGGAGGCTGAGCCTGTGGATCGTCCTCCCTGTCGTTTCCTGAGGGTTTCAAGGGGAAACACATCAGGCTTTGGCCCTCAGGAGTTCACGGCCATGGCTCAGCCAGGTGGCACAAGGTGACGCCATCCAGGAGCAGTGTCTGCTGGACACAGGGCTGTCAGCAGCCATAATCACACACAGAGTGCTCAAGAAAAGCTCCTGAACATCAGCCAAGCAGGATTTATTCCAAGCTCCTCATGCACTGCGTGTAACCCTTCAATATAAGTTGTGCTCTCTCTCTCTCTCACTGAACCAAAAATGGAAAGGATTAACACATTTTTCTTCCCCCAATTTTTTTTCTTCAAGAACATGAGGCTGTTTTACCTTTGGAAAATGGGCTGTAGTCACTGAGTGCTTCCCTAGGGGATTACATGGCATGCCTAGCCCAGCTCCAAGAAGTCCACACAGACGTTTTTAAGTAGGGATCCCCACGCTAGCACCAGAAGTTTCAACGTGAGTCCAAGCACTCTGTGACTTTCCAACTTGGAGAGCAAGCACAGCAATACTATCTCCAGAGCTTTCAGGAAGAATGGGGATTTTTTCAGAAAAGACAATGCTTGGGAAGCCTCTTGTTTGTCTTGGGGTCTCCACACCTCACAAAGGAGGGGCTGCTCCCAGCGCAGTGGTGCAATGACCAGAGATCCCTGCTGAGATCCTGGAGAAGTTGGCACAAACTTCACACCCATGTGGCCCTTGCTCCCAAGGGGTTTTCCTGGACTCGTGTCCTTGCTGCTACTTCACCCACATTTTTTGTTCCACTCCAGGGTGACAGGTAAAGGTGAGGTTGGGAGCCTGATCAAAGCTCGATGACAAACTGACCTTTGCAACCAGAAGGGAGGTTGCAAGTTGAATGTTTTTCCCTTTCCATAGCTTGCTCTCTGTCCCACATCTTTTGTTGTGGTGTTTGGGGGGTTTTTGTTAAGATCAGCTGTTTCAAAGCACAACACAGAAGAACTTTCCCCCTGTTTAAAAGCCATCCATGCCCCTCCATGAGTGCAGAAAGCTGAAATTTGGCAGGGAAACAGAGAGAAATTCCTTGGAGCAGCTTCGTGTGAAAGATTTGGGACCTCCAAGTTCCATACCAAAGTTTCACAGCACGTTTTGTACTATTTTGTTTTAATAAGCCCATAAATGAGCTGCCCAGGAAGATTTCTTAGCACACGTTGGGCCAAATAAACCATGTGTTGAGAGACTTGAGGTTTGAGAATGTGGGCATCGTTTGGGCAGAGAAACTCAGGCTTGCCAAATTTCTCTCTTGTGGCCACATAAAAGGACCTGCACCAAACAAATTTGCACCAGCATTTTACATCTCATGGCCATGGTCACAACAACAGGAGCAGGTACAAGCTCTTGAATTCCCATGAGGGGGAAACACTCAAAAAAAAGAAGCTCTAACCCACAGCCCTCAGAGACCTCAGCGTCCCAGCTGTGCTTTCAACTACAAAGAAGAAAAAGTCTGGGGTCTTTTCTGCTTTGGGATTGGTTTTTTTGCTGAGTTTTATGCTTGTCTGTAGACCTTGCCTAATCAAAAATAGAACTGTAAATTCATCAGCTGCTTTGTTCTGGGCAAGTAATTCGCTCAGCTCTATTCACAGCTCAACCTCCTCCTGCAGAGAAACTCACATGCTTTGGTCTGTTACGCCAGCATAGTCTAATTCCAGAGATCACAAAAATAATATTCCAAGTTTAATCCAAAAGAAAGGATTACCAGGGATCAAATCCATTATTTCACCATAAATCCCTTTTAGGTCTTTTTTTTTCCCATCAGCGATCAAAGCAAGTGGATTTCAGCTCTAAAATACTGCTGCTATACAGCAGAAGAGATCCTTGCTCAAGGCACAGGGCTTAACATTTACTTTTTTTTTTCTTCTTTTTTTTTTTTTTTTTGCACAGTATCAAAAGGAAATTTATTTTTTCCCCCTTGCCAAAAATAAAGTCTGGTCTAGATTCTCAGCTGCATCTGAGAGCACTGGGAGAGAAAGTAGCTACAGCCCATTTTTTGCAGCTTCCTAATCTTGTAGGGCAGTTTCTAATCTTCTCAAATTGTCCACAGCCTGTCACTGCAGTTCCTTCCTTTGAGAGTCTGAATTGAAGAGCGAAGATGTGGCTTCAGCAAGGGCTGATTTGGAGACCACCAAAGGGGGGATTTTCCCTCTAAATACTAGGACAGGCTTACCTCAGCAATTCCAGGGGCTTTTTATTGGTATTGCCACAGTTTGGTGCATGAAGCCAAGCAGATGACAGCAGGACTTTTACCATCCCACTGTCCTGAGATGGGATATTGCAGCTCCAATCCCTTGCATGCCTGCTTTCCATACAATATGGGCAGAGCCACCAACCATGGCATTCCAGACCTGCTGGCCCTGCTGGAGGGAACAAGGATGCTCACATGGACACAGGCAGCCACCTGCTTCCCCTGCATCACATCTTATGGAAGGCAAATGGACACAAAATCAGCCTTGCTGCAGCTTGCGTGCTCCATATAAATAGAACAAACTGGACTGGGCAAAACAGACTGTGCCTCATCATCACTGTGGAGTCAGGCTCTCTATGGTTCCTCTGCTGGCTGGACCATATTTGAAGTCCTGATCTCAATCTGTTTGGATTAGCTTTGCTAAAGTGAACAGAATGATACAGGTCAGATCAATTATTATGAAAAATTCAATTATGGTCGTTCCATATGCAGCACTATAAAAAGAAAGCAGCTGCACATATGGCTGGAGAGAACAACAGCACAAATGTCCACAACACTGGGATGTCCTTTAGTCTTTAAACACTTTCTACATGGGCCATGTTGAGAGGAGAAAAAGTGCTGACACTTGTCCTTTCCAAAAAAGAGCAAGCTTTCAAATGTTCCTCTCCACCACCCCCCAGAAATCCCAAGAATCATCATGGAGCTTGCATGGAGCACCAAGAGCCTTTGAGGAGGTGGAGTTGGTCTCGCTTGTGGCAGGAAAATTTCCACCAAAAATTGTAAAATCATTAAAGTTAGAAAAGAGCCTTAAGATCATCAAGTCCAACTATCAACCCAGCACCACCATAATTAAAACTCAACAAACAGATTTTCCCAACATTTCCTAACAAAAGAGCTGTCTTGTTTCCTTATGGATGCAACACCACGTCCAGGCTAAACATACAAGCACACAACCTAGGCAGAAGGAAAGCTGCATGCACTGGAGAGTCATCCCTTTTCCCAGGAATGGGGGAGAATTTCTGCTCACCTTGGAAGCAGCATTGAAGCCAAACCTGCTGAGTAATGCATGAGTCCTGGAAAATCCAACAAAACGGGAGGCTTCCAAATGTTTGTTCCAATTTCCACGCTTCGGAGTCACAAGAAGCAGGCCCCTCAAAACAAAACACTGGGAAGAGGAGGAAGACCTTACTGTGCCTTGGTAAAGAGCAGCCGGGATCAAGCTCGTGCCATCAGCCTCCTGGATCCCCTCATGCTTTCATCACTCAGAGCAGTGATTCCAAAGTGGCATGCACAAGATGATCCATTGGGCAGCAGGAAGAAATATTAGAACTGCAGCCAGGGAAACAACACCAAAATAAAACCCCAGACCCAAGAGAAAATGCGTTTTCTTCACACTCTGCTCTCTGCAGAGGTGGTTTTGTTGCTACTCATAGACTGCTTACAAGGAGAAACACCATGTCCTGGCATTCCCTTTCAGCCTGTAATGAAATAGGAAGGAAGAGACCAGGACTGAAACATGCAGCAAAAGCCTCCGAGAAGTTGCCATCAACTCATCACAAAAATAATAATATTTTTTTTTTAAAAAAAGCCCTCAGTGGGCTGACCAGTGATCAAAAATACATCCAAAGGATGCTCTTCCACGTCAGACAGCCCTGGCACACTCCTTCTGCACAGGCTTCCAGATGGTCCATCTTTTTAGCCCTCCCTTTATTTTAAGCGGACAGCCTGAGGCACAGCAGGACCAGACCATTGCTTCATTCTAGAGCAGAGAAAATGAAAGTTCTCCTAGCAAAAAGGAATTATTTTTCTAAAAATAATAATAAAAATAATTTCTCAGATTTCCTTTTATTCTTCTTGTTCTTCCCTGCACAAACACACAGTTTTTAGAGGACTCATCTCAGCAGAGATTTAAAGGAACCTCTTGATGGTTGACAGTCCCTGTATTGCAGTCAGTGATTCACAGATTAATTTATTTGTCAAGTCTAAATCATGCACTGCATGCTGGACAGCCTCAAGTGCAAGAGAACAGAGCCTGTATATTATAAATCTATTTCTTAGACAGTTTTCAAGGTTTTCCAAAAGGAACCTGTTAAAATGATTTCACACTCTCTTCCAGTAAAAAAAAAAAAAAAAAAAGAAATTAATTTCTCAGGGTCTGCTGTGGAACCAATTGACTTCAGGAGGCAACCCTTAAATCTTCATAATTATTTACTCTTTAAGTGTGATACTGAAGCAGGTCTTAAAACCAAGGGGAAAACCCAGCCTTGCATCCCCAGGGGTTTCAGGGCTGTGAACTGAACAAGTCGCTTGTCCTGCCACTGCGTTCTGATAAAAGAGAGGAAGATCATCAAGAAGAGCAAGCACACGCAGTAGGAATCCAAATGCTTTCCACCATTTCTCTTTTTGTCTCTTTCAAAAAGCTGCTTGACAAGACATCAGCAGAGGGGAGGGAAGTGTCCCTCCAGACCCTGGTGTGGCTCCCTCATGTGATTGTGCTCCAAGGCACATCTCCCTCCAAAAATGCACAGCCTCAGCACACACCCAACTGGTCCTACACTCACATGAATAAAGAGTCTGTTGGTTTAGGAACCCGGATTCAGGCCTGTTCTCATCTGATCCTCCCTTGTGCTTGGCCCTTCACTGACAGTGCATCCTTGGGAGATGCCAAGGGGAGCAACCCGAGTCAATCAGAAACACAAAGCCCCTCAGTCTCCAAAAAACCGCTTGGACGTGAGTCAAACAATACAAGTTTGGAAAATTATTTTAGACTAAATTCTTCCTCGGGACATGATATCCAAGGGTGAAGGTTTGGCCCCACTGAAGGCCAAGACCAAAACTCCTGCAGACCTCAGCAGGACCTGGCTCCCACCCAAGGCAAACTTTTCAAGTCTCAGTCAAGCTCTTCAGCTGCAGACATTCATTTCTATTATTTCTGCAGCCTTTTTGTCTCACCAAAGGGATCCTTCCGCAGTGGCCATCCAAAAGTCGTTGACAAGACAGAAGGAATTCAATTTGCAGCTGCAAAAGAAGTCTATAAATTTCTTTTTTTTTTCCAGTTAAAACCAGCGTGTCTGTGACATGTTCTCCAAGTGTGTTGATCCGGCTGGTGGAGGAGTTTTACACAGCTCTGACCCTCTGGGAACTGGGACTATGCTCTGTTCTGTTCCTGCAGAGCACCTAACCCTGCAGGACCCTGCATCCGCAACGGGAGCCTTCCAGGGACCATGCTAAAAGCAATTATAAACACAAGCACTGTGATTTCAGCCTTGTTGACTTTCCCTTTGCCAGCATTGTTTGTCATTCCCAGCAGATCGAAGGCATTTTTTCCTTGTGGGGAAGAGCACTGTGACAATGATGTTGGAGCATTCTCTGGTTTCACATTTGGAACCACGGTAACAAGTAAAACATCATGAAGTCTCCATTTTACAACAAATTTTGTAACTTCTGATGATTTGTTTTAAAGCCTTTGCTCCTGGAAACCAGTAGTTACACCAGTCTCCATTCTTGCTGTGAGAAGGAACTATCCCGTCCGCATTGCCACAGGGCATGGCTCAAAAACATGACCCCAAGTGTGTCAAAAAGCTGGAAAAAAAGAAAGAACAGCCCATGCTGGACTAGTTTTGTTCCTCAAGATCACCCTGGGCCAGCCAGGTCGTCACATGGCTGGCAGTGATGAAGACCTATCACACATCAGCTTTGTGGCACCTGGCTACAGGAGCAGAGGTGACCACAGCCTCTGCCTGAGGAAACACACCTTCTTCACCCACGAAATCAGCAACACCAACAACCACAAACAACATCTATTGCCTTTGCTCCTTATCTTAAAACGCCAAGGTATTTTGTCACAAGAAGATTTCCCCACCCCAAGCACCACAGGTTCAGACCCCTACTCTCTACAGGCCTCCAGAAAATTTCCCCATATGGTGGCAATTATGGAATCATTCTCAGCAAAAAGAAGCACAAGATGCTCCAGAGGAAAGAAAATTAACTAGGTCCTCCTTCCACCTTCATGTCCTCTCCACACGCTGCGACGTTTCCCTGTGCAGCTGGAGCAGGGACTCACCCTCCCCGTTCCTACAGGCCAAGTTGGTCCACTGCCACATCACTAGAGCCCACAAGCCTCTGGCTCTATCCGAGGAAGGAAGTCAGGCTCCAGCAAAGGCAACTTGCTCAAACATGCATATTGCCAGTGCTCTCTACTCCCACAGCCCAGAGGACATTGCAACACCACCCAGATAGAGCCGTGGTGTCACATGCCAAAGCAGTTGATTCCCTCAAGGTTAAGCCCAAGCCACTAAAGGCAGATGTGAATTTTAGACCTTGGGAAAAGCAGGGCGACTCAAACCTCGAGAACCTCCAAAGTTTCTGCCCCAGGACACAGCGGAATCTTGAGCTTTTCTGTCATTCTCTTCATTCATCCTTTTCAAAGAAAGCAAAAAGAATTGGGATTGTTCAGCCTGGAGAAGAGAAGCTTAGGGGTGACCCAATTGCAGACTTCCAGTGCCTGAAGGGAGTCAACAAGAAAGATGGAGAGACTATTCCCAAGGGCCTGGAGTGACAGGATAAAGGGCAATGGCTTCCCACTGCCAGAGGGCATGGAGAGATGGGATATGAGGAAGAAATTCTTTAATGTGAGGGTGGTGAAGGACTGGCACAGTTGCCCAGAGGAGCTGTGGCTGCCCCATCCCTGAAAGTGTTCTAGTTCAGGTTGGACAGTTCCTGTAGAGGCAGCTGTAGGATGGTCTGGATGCACAAGCTTAATTCTACTTTTGGAGGAGTTTCCACAGCAATTTGGCACATGAAAGACTTTGGTTCCATGCAAACACACATCAGGAAATGTTCAGTTTGCTGGATGTGTTGGTCATCTTGGCTTTCACAAGTTTAGAATCACAGAATATCCTGCCTTGGAAAGGACCCACAAGGATCATCAAGTCCAACTCCTGGCTCTGCACAGGACACCCCAACGAACCCACCCTGTCCCTGGGACCACTGTCCAAATGCTCCTTGAACTCTGGCACGTTTGTGGCTGTGACCAAACTCCGGGGAGCCTGTTCAGTGCCCAATCCTTCTCTGAGGGATGAACCTTTTCCCTGATATCCAAACTGAACCTCCCCTGACACAGCTCCAGACATACCCTCGGGTCTTATCACTGGCCATTGAGAATTGAATAACTCTTGGGAATATTCTGCCATGAAGAGAAGCTTTGCCAGAGGGAGAATTGCACAGGCATGTGACTTCTACATCACCCTCAAAGAACCAGCCCACGGAGTCATGTAAGATTCCTCTTTCCTCCCTCTCTCTTCACCTCAGCTCAACCCCATGTAACAAGTCTTAAGCATTGCAGTCATCTGTGAGTCATCCATGGCACCTACACCACACATGTAACCACCTGAAACAAGCACCACCAGAGCCAAGCTTTCTGCCTCAGGAAGGACACTGTGTTCCTTTGGCTGCACGTCTCGCAGATGCTGTAAAGGCTGTTCCTTCTGCCACGGACACCAAAGGGTACTGGAAAAAGAACAAACCCCAAACTTCTACCAAACAAAAATAAAAGATACGTGTGGGAATTTAAAAAATTAAAAAATGTACCAAATAAGTATGAATCACAGAATCACTGAGGTTGGAAAAGCCCTCCCAGCCCACTGAGTCCAAACTCTGCCTGATCCCCACCTTGTCCCCAGCCCAGAGCCCTGAGTGCCACGGCCAGTCCTTCCTGGGGCACCTCCAGGGCTGGGCACTCCCCCACTCCCTGGGCAGCCCCTGCCAAGGCCTGACCCCCCTTGCCAGGCCCCAATTCCTCCTCCTGTCCCCCCTGCCCTGGCCCAGCCTGAGGCCGTTCCCTCTCCTCCTGGCCCTTGTTCCCTGGGAGCAGAGCCCGACCCCCCCCGGCTCCCCCCTCCTGGCAGGGATTGCAGAGAATTCCAGGGGCCCCCTGAGCCTCCTTTGCTCCAGGATGAGCCCCCCTAGCTCCCTCAGCTGCTCCTCATCACACCCATGCTCGAAGCCCTCCAGCTGCAGTAGGGTTAGATGGAATACTAGGAAGAACTCCTTCCCTGTGAGGGTGAGGAGGCCCTGGCACAGGTTGCCTAGAGAAGCTGAGGCTGCCCCATCCCTGGAAGAGACCTTAAAGATCATCCAATGCCATGGGCAGGGACACCTTCCACTATCCCAGGTTGCTCCAAGCCCCATCCGACTTGGCCTTGGACACTGGACCTCACCACTTACTACATCAGTGATCATTTATTGCAAATTTACAGCTATTAAAAACAGAAGCCAGCAAAGTCCATGTAGCTCTGTCATCAGTGCATGGGTTTCAATACCTTGCTAGATCCCAATCTTAACCTGTCTCACCTCATACTTTTACACCTCATAGCTTTGTACCCATCTATTCTTTTGAGTTTGCAACCCACCAAAAAGCAAAGAAATGTGTGCTCCAAGTAACACCTCAGATATGTTTCATCTGGAAGTCATTTAACTCTTACAATGTGCAAGAGCTCTAACTATCTCCAAAGCAGTCAGGTCCACAGTGCAGCATCTGCTCCTCTCCCTGGATTAGGAAGGATTCAGTAGGAAACCACACTAGCAGCCTTGTAGCAGATGGCTACAACAACATCAGTCAAACAGCCCCTCTCTCTCTCTCTCTCTCTCTCTCCATGTGCTGCCCAAGACAATGCAACATCAGGTCTCCATCAGAACACTGATGGTCCCCATGCAGAGGCTGTGCTGCCTGGTGGCTCTCTGCAGCTCCCACAGTGTGCTCATCCTGGCCTACACAACAGGGCATTTCCTCTTTCCCTAAATCCACAGGCAAATGACACCTCCCCCTACAATTTAATCTCACTTGGACAGGCAGCAGCAAACTCCAGCCTGGGAGCCCTGAGATGGACTTGGGCACTTCTCCATCATCAGAGTTTGGTCCTGCCAAAGCTGTGGCATTTCCCACCCAAGCACTGAAGAGGGACAAAGATCTCCCTTGCTCTCTGGATAACTTGTGCCCACCTGCTCTCTGTGGACAGCCCAAGGTCTCCAGGTGAGCATCTGGTCGACGGAGCTGTGGCTTCCTGGCTGTTCTCCTTGTTCACCAAGAGGTGGAAGCAGAGCCCCCTCACCCTCTGCCCCGCAGACCTTGCACTAAAAATCAGCTCAAAATTGGAGTCTGCCCACCTGGATGCAATTACAGTGTTTGTCTCAGAGTGTTCAGACAGACTCCTCACACCTTGGTGTCTGCACAGGCAATGTTGAGGGGTTTCTTTTATAGGATACTATGTACAGCCTTCACTTGCACCCTCCAAACCCTCATACTGAAATTATGGGAACATGGCAAGATAACTCCCTGAGTATAATTAAAAATATTGAGCTAATCATTATTTTATTCTCATATGTGATCTTGAAATGAGCACTTGGTACCACAGGTCCTTATTCATGGTGTTCAGGCAATGCTGGTGGATTCAAGAAACAAACCTGGAGCAACCCAGCTCCGTGTCATTGCTTCACTTTTTTTGTTCAAAATGTTGTGTTTGCCCTGCCCAAAAAACCTCAGACAATTCCCACGCTACACAAAGTCTTTATCACCTGTTGGAGGAAGAGAGTTGGTCGTTTTACTCCCAGGAATTAACAGCACATTACTACTGTAAGTTTATGTGCACAGCAGAGGCTGCAAAATACACCTTTAAAAAAAATAACTGGAAACCTAAGTTACCACTGAAGTTGCAAAAGTTTCAGTTATGCAAGCACACATTTCCTGGGTGTGAACAGCTGACACGCAGTAAATGAGGTGGAGAAGGAAGCTAATAAATGAGCACAGGCAGCACAGTTGGAAAGTAAATGGATTTGAGACTTTCTCAGGAAAATCAGTCATTCAAACCTCCGTGCTTGGAGTCAGCCTGTGAGCAGCCTCTTGACTCCTCAGCTGTGCACAAATACTTGGAAGCACCTCTGGAAGACATGCTAAAGGATGCTGCTGCTCCGGACCAGCTCCCCATCCCTTGGGATCTCAGATCTCCTCCAGCACCCCATCCCTTTTTTCCATTCAGTACTTCCCAAATAGATCTCATGCCTCAAATGTCTCAAATCATATTCCACCTTTGCCACCTTTCCTCTGGACTATCCACATCACCACAACATTACTTTAGGAAGTGGCATCAGCATTCCCTCAAAAGAGAAATCCTTTTTGGAAGCATCTCAGTGGGATTTAGCCCTGCCAGCCTCCCAGAGAGCAAGTCCAGTCTGCACCCTCAGTGCCAAAACCAAACAAGAGGGCTGAGTGTCTCTAAATTTTAGCAAGCAAGGAAATAATTCTCCAGCCAGCATATGATTTACTACAAATATTCTGAATATTTGGGGCTTTTTTTTTCTATACTCCTGTTGCTCTCCATTACTTTGCATCCCCTCTAACAACTAAATTTGAAAGGCAAACCCTTGCTTTGCCCCAAATTCCCTCCAAGAGAAAATATTTCAGCATGCTGTTGAATCAATAGCAAACCACACTGATGTTTTGAGTGTCTCAAATTGACCCCCGTTATCAAATTCAGAAAAAAAAAGCCACCCCACAGATCTCCATGGCCAAATTCACCCACAAAAAAATGACAACAAACCGAGTAACAGGAACCCCACGTCCAACAATAACCACATGTCCATCATTAGTGGTTTGGTTGCTTATAGGGAATCACAGTTCAACAAGGTCACACTCTGTTGCTCTACGAGCAGGATTTGATTTTTCAAAGGGGGAACAGACTTAAGCAAGACTTTTAAGCTCTTTATGGAATATAAACCACAAATTTAAGTGTTGACAGTAGTGCTGCTTGATTTATTATTACGGGGGTGCATTATCACTGCATGGAAAAGAGTGACCTCCCTGGGATGGGGATCTCCATCCTCGGGGATTCTGTGACTCACCTGAATGTGGCCCCCAGCAACCTGCAGTAGGTGCAATGTCATCCATAGGGACCTCCAAAGCACCTCCCTTCCCAGGGTTTTCCAGCATTAAACTTTATCCAGGCTCATGTCATGATTTTATTTTTTTTTTTCCACAGAACACTCTTCAAGGTCTTGGTCTACCCAAAAATGCCTGTTCAGTATCCATTTAAAGCTGATGTGCAAGTGGGACTGTGGCCTAAACAAGCTCCATGTGGAAGTTCAGCTGAGGCCACCCTGTCCCACCAGATGGGCTTTCTTCTTTGAACTTCCCAGCATCAGAGCTGATTCACAGTCCCAGGAGGCACAACCCAGCACACTCTTGCTGTCCACAACCTCCCTCTCTCTGGAGAGGGCAGGACACCAAGGTTTGCCACATGAGAGGTTTCTCTAGGGGGGTTCAGCAGCTGAGGTGGTACCTGTGGCAGCAGCACACTCCCTGCCCTGTTGCAACCACAGCCGTCAGCAGATGTTGGATCCTGACATGGCTGCTTTTTCTTTTCCTACTTTTTTTTTTTTTCCTTTTTTCTTCAAGAATAGCATCTGCTCAGCTTGCTCCTAAGGCTGTTACTCAGCTCCAGAGCCAACAAACCAGGCATCTCCAGCAGCATTTACCCAAATTCTGCCTTACTTGAGTTTTCCCAGCGTTATCTAGATTTTAATCTTATTTTCATGACCACTCCCATTAAGCTTGCTTTTTTTTTTTTTCCCAGAGGACTCTTTGCCAGAGTGAGGTAAAAGAGAAGTGACAACAGCCACCAGTGGTGTGAGGATGTGAGAACAAGTTGTGCCTCGGGAGCCTGAGCTGGAGGACCCACGGCTGGACACGGCCTGGCCACCCACAGTACTGTGACCAAACAGCACTGGAAAAACCTCATCAGCACGAAGAAGGTTCATAAAAACATGAAAACGATGCTGGCAAGGCTTTCCCAGAGCAGCACAGAAGTGTAATGCAAATACCATCTTTTTTATTATTTTTTTTAATAAAAAGTAGCACACGGCCCAGAATCAACCCAGGCCAGACCCTCACTATGGGAATCACACCCTCTGACTATTTTCACTTAGAGGGATGGATGTCCAGACTCACCAGCCAGTTTTCAGCCTGTTGATATGTGCCACGTACACAATTGGATGGCTCATGTTCAGTCTGTCCTGAAAGTCAGATATAATGCCTTTAGAGGTGCCAAACACTTCAACCATGTATCCAAACCTGAGTTGTCTTCTCTGGGAACTACCACCATGCCAATAGAAGGGTTTGGTAGCTCTCGAGGCTTCTGAGCCTTCTTCAAAGCCATCAGGAGCCCTTATCCAAAAGCCAAAGGCTTTATCATGGCACTTTTTCATTCAACATGGAAGGGCATTATAATGTTTGCTCACCGTGCCTCTCCCAACTTGCACACAGTCCCAAGGGACATTTTTCTGACTTTAAGAACTTCTGCCACCTTCCTGGTCAATTTATCCCACAGAACTCCAGAATGGTTTGGGTGGGAAGGGACCTTAAAGCCCATCCCATCCCATCCCACCCCCTACCCTGGGCAGGGACACCTCCCACTGTCCCAGGGGGCTCCAGCCTGGCCATGGACACTCCCAGGGATGGGGCAGCCACAGCTTCTCTGGGCACCCTGTGCCAGGGCCTGCCCACCCTCACAGGGAACAATTTTTTTCCTTTCCCAGTGGCAGTTTATCTTCTAAGGTTTAGCCCCAAGCATTTAACCTCACCCACCTTGAACCAGCTCTACCCACCTGCAGGATCAGCTCTCCTGATGGTGACTTTGGCAGCAGGTAGGGTTGATGGTAGTATTTCTCTTCTTGTTTTAATCCCAGTGGCCTAAAATTCCTTCTCATTTACTTCCTTGCCAGTTTTGAACAGCTTCCAGCATCTCATTGAGATCCATGAGTTCCTGTTGGCTATTTCCATCCCTTGCAGACCGTTTGAAGGCTTGGTGTGGTTTCCACTTTGAAGGGAAGTCAAGTTCTCCTGATGTCCCCTCCATGCCAATCCAGCTTTTTCTGCCAGCATAGACTTCCTGACCAGGCTTTGGACCATCTAGTAAAACATCCTTGAGCAATTCCCCATAAACTGGGATCAAAGAGCAGCTAATTCCTACAACCATGCCCAGTTTCATTTGGTGTCAAGTCGTTGTTTAATAGCTTTCGTTTGCACTGGGAGACTTTCCGAGGTGGAATTACTGTCTATAACATTCAGCAATTCCAAGAATATCTTATAATTCTGACAGCCTGCATCACCCTTGAGCCTGCCATGGTAAACATGCTCTCCCCTTTCCCTCTCCTGCAGATGGCCATTTAGGCACTTGGGGAGGCTGAGTGTTTGTTCTCTAGCGTGAGCCAAACACTTTCGTTCCCCTTTTTGGTTTTTCTTTTCCTGGAAGGACATTGACCTGCAGGCATTCAAGAGGATTTTCCCCCTCCCTCTCCCCATTTTCAGTGGTTTGGTGACAGGCACTGTTTGCAAGAGGCAGGATCCCAGAGGCCAAGTGCCTTTTCAGGCAGGTCATTGAACTCAGTAGTCTGACACCCCAGGAAAGCCATCCCACCTGATTCTATGCAGCCACATCCTGCTTTAAGCTAACCAGACATGTCTATTCAACAGGAGAACATCCCACAAACACAGGCTCTCCAAGTGCATCACGTTCCTCTGGAGCAGTTCCCTTCTTCCTTGGGCTCCATGAGACAGTGTTTCCTCACCCACACATTCATCCTGTAACAATGGACAAGGTGCTGGCACCACAGGAGTGCTGGCACTCCAGGACAGGGAAATAGGGGATGAAGATGGAGCTGCTCCCTCCCTCCCCATCAGCCTCACACAGGGCTCAGCAGCAGTGACCAACATCATCTCTGCTTTAGGGAGAGCTTGGATCTGACAGCCCCCAGCAGGGAGACAGGGATAAACCTCATCCAGCCTTTGCCCAGGGACCCACACCCCTCCAGCCCTCACGGGGGGTGTGCCAAGGCTTCTTGTTAATTAAAAAAACAGTTGAACACAACTGGTTTTCTACGGACTTAAAGGGTCGCAGATCTGGGACGCTGGGTGAAAAAAACATATTTAAAGGTTCAGGAGATTGTTTATGTAAAAAAACAGCCACAGTTACACTTTAACAGCTTCCCTTTCTTGCCAGAAAGACAAGTGTTTCATCAACTCTAACCAACAATAGTTTTCCATGGCAGGACAAGCCAGTGAAGACTCCTGCAAAATACAAACAGTAGAACAATGAGAATTAATAATTAATGCTGATAAATAGCAAGTTCAAAGACTGCAGAAGGAGCAGTGGTGACTTTTACCAGGTGACCAGCTACAAGGTATTTCATTCTCCCGTCCTTTTTCCCCCCACACCCTGCAGTGTGTTGGCTGCAGCCCATCCAGACTCACCCATAGCAGGCTCCACTGACGCCTTGCATCGATTTTCACCCCTCACAGAAGCCTCTGTTTCAAGAGTAACCCTTAGACAGCACAGGAAGATCCCACATTCCACCCCAAACCCCTCACCTAACCATCCCTTTGGTTAGTGTCTAACCCAGTAGATGTCTCATGAGCACCTCATTTCCAACATGTAATTAACACCAGCCCCACGCCCCGGCTTCGGCACGCCTTGAATGAGGTGCAAGTATTTATGGCTCCGGGAATAGCCACAGTCTGCACGCAGCAGCCAGCCGGGGAGCTCCTGGTGTTTCCGGGGGGCTCTGCACAGCGGTGAGGCGGTGATGTTAGGTCCAGGGATGTTAAGTCACTGCTAAGCAACTTCTACGCTGCTGAAGAAAAGCGGAGAGAAAGTAAGGAGAGAACTGGACTCAGATCGGAGGTGGAGGGGCATTAAATGGGTTCTGCTGGGAGGGAAGGCAACCCCAGCTTCAGAGTGAGAGCAGAGGGTTCCCAAGGCTCCTGACAAGGCCACGAGTCCGTGCGACAGCCCCATTCAGCGTCCGATTCCAGGCTGGGGAAGGAAATCCTCGTTAGTCGGCGGCAGCGACGGCGTGGGCCGGGGGCCGGGAGAGGAGAGTCACTAATGGGCAAAGCAGATGTTGCTCCGGCCGCTGCAGAAGGCGGGCGGGCCCGGGGCCAAGGGTGAGCACGAGTGATGCTGAGCCAAGCGTGCAAAAGAGGCTCGGGAGGTGCAACGGGGCTTTGGTGGGACTCGTCCTCCAGCTCCACCTCGGGATTCACCTCCAGCAGAAAGGCGCCGGGACTGCTCCTCCTGCCCGGGGCTGAGCACGCACCTCCGTCCCTGTATCCCTGCAGTGCCAGGTCCTCCCGCTGCTGCCCCTGGGGTACCTCAGCAGAGCCTCTGTCCCTGCAGTGCCAGGTCCTCCCGCTGCTGCCCCTGGGGTACCTCAGCAGAGCCTCGCAGACCCACCAGCTCCACGGGGCTCACCTGCCCCATGCTGGCAGCGCAGCCTGCGCAGGACATTCTCCTAAAAGCTCACACCAAAGCCCAAAGAGGAGGAGCAAAGGGCAATGAAAAAGCTCAGATATCTCCCCCACTCCCACGATCAAGCAAGTCATCGCTCCCAACCCTGTTGTGTCACCCGTGGATACGTCCCCCCCACCCCCCCCATTTTAGGTTCACATGCACTGAGCTAAAAGAGGTGATTTGCACGTCTGCAAACTGGGAACACTCCTCCTTTTTCTTATTTCACTCTCTACAGCCACCAAAATAATTTGATTGTTACTCTTAAACTCCATATGCAGACATTTGACCTCGCTCAAGGTCAATGTGGGCAGCCTACAACCGAGGGAACTGCGGGTGGAAGTGGGGCTGGAGCTTCACTGTGAGTCTGAACTCCCACGCTGGGGCAACAAACCACCTTTGAGCAACTGCTGTTCTAGGAAAAGGTGCAGCCCTTCCCATTATGTTTCTGACAAAGACTGTCACGCTGCCCAGAAGGATGCAGTCATAGCGAGACGCCAGGGCTGACCTGGCACTTTTCACCTAAAGCTGCTTCTCCAGCCCTCAACACAACGTTCTTGTTTCACCTCAAACCATGGCAGGTGACACGAGGATTTTGATGTGCACATCAAAGGACATGTGTGGTTACTCTACACCTTCCTTCTTAAGGGACATGGGGACAGGCTTCAAGGAATAAGGTTAAGAGTAGGACTTGATGTGTAGCTCCAAAGCATCTCTTGTAGAAGAACTTGCAGTGACAGGACAATGGGGAATGGCTTCAAACTCAAAGAGAGTAGGTTTAGATGGGATTTGGGGAAGGAATCCTTCCCTGGGAGGGTGGGGAGGTGGTGCCCAGTGAGGTTGTGGACTCCCCATCCCTGGAAGTGTTCAAGGCCCAGTTGGTTGGAGCTCTGAGCAACCTGTTCTAGTGGAAGGTGTCCCTGCCCATGGCAAGGGGGGTGGAATGAGGTGGTCTTTGAGGTCCTTTCAACCCAACCATTTTGGGATTGTAAGATCTTATGATTCAATCAAAATGATAACAGGTGTAACCAAAATCAAGTCATAAGATTAGAGATCAATCAAAAGACAAGAAAGAAGGGTAAAAGTTACATCTGCAGTGAGGAAAAACTTTGGAAAAGCCTTTTTTTTTCCCGTGACAGAGCACATTGGCCAAACCCAACCATTAATCATCACAGCAAAAGGTTTTTGCTCATGGTTGCCAGCAAGCATGAGGGTTCTTCTCCAAGAGGGTGGACCAACAGGGTCAGAACCTTTGCTTTTGGGCTACATAGAGGCTCCTCAGCAAGAGATAGCTTGAACTTCTTCACTGTAATGATTTCATTTTAAAATATCTCGGGAAGTCATTTAAATGCAAACAAGCCATGGAAAATGTTAGCCCGCTGGAGAACTTGGGAGAAAGACAACTGAAAACAGAAGTGAGAAACGGGGGAAATTTCAGACCGTGGCTGCAACACCACAGCATCAAGGGATTTTTTTTTTCATTACTATTACTTAAAAAAGTATTTTGAAAGCCACAGTCAGTAAGGCTTGGCCACTTTATTTTCCCAAGTCCCCGTGAAGGGGAGTTGGAGCTCTTAGGAAAGAAGAAAACCATGTTGTGCCATGCAGAGGCATTTTGGTTGGGGCAGCGTGGATCTCAGGAACATGCACTAAACCACACCAGCTCTCACTGCTTGAGCTGCCTCCAAAAGCAGCTGTTAAAACACGCTGTAAGATATCAAAGCAGCTCTAATTAACTTCCTGCTTTAGTACTACTTCAAAGTATTTCAGAGTTCTCAAACCAGAGCTGTTGCAGGGCAGTGTCTGAAGCCAAGCGGTTTTGGGCCCGTTCACAGCCGACTCCAAACTTGAGATTCTCCAGTTGCTGTTTTTTGTTTAAAAAGTCAGTAAAAAAAGGCTCCATCCATAAAACACTTTAACACACAGGATTACTTGTCACAGGAGAAGGAACCAGCAAAATGTCAAGTGGATTGATCCTTCTCTAAGGCATCACCTACAAGAGGATGAGCCAGTCTGGTCCTTCCAGAGGTTAAAGCAGTCTGGGGTTTGCAGGGTAAACTGGCTTGTTGGATCTGGCCAAGGGTACACACTGGGGACATCTGTGAGCAGTTCCCAGCTGCAGAATGGGCAGGGCTGGAGGGGATCACAGAATCCCAAAATGGTTTGGGAAGGAAGGGACTTTAAAGCTCATCTCGTTCCACCCCTTACCATGAGCAGGGACACTTTCCCCCAGTGCCAGGTTGTTCCAAGTCCTGCCCAGCCTGGCCTTGAGTATTTCCAGGGATGGGACAGCCATAGCTTCTTGCTGTGTCTTTGCTCACCCAGGGGCACCTCAAGCTCCTGGGTTTTGATCCACCACTGATCCCATTTTTTTTTCAGTCTTTAGACATGTAACATAAAAACTAACCTACCATTCGTTTTGATCTTTTTTTTCTGGTCAAAGAGATACTTTCCCACGTACCCAAGTGTGCCTCCATTCCGACACACCAGAATCTCCAACTTGATCCACCTAAGGACACTTTAAATCACAAGCAGAGCATTAACAGCTTCCTAGTGTCCCTGCCTGAAGCTCTGCTCCATTCCCATTTCACACCATCCAGACCTACACACACACACAAACCCTTGCCATGCTTTGTTTAAAACTTTCTTTTTTTTTCCCCAGGAAAAAACAAAACAAAACAAAACATAAAAACCAACAAGTTGTCACGGCCAAAAATAGAACATTTTTCCGCTGTGAAGAACAAGCAGCATTCCTGGGAATTCAGACAAATAGCATTGGTCAGAAGATGTCTAACAGACACCAGCAACATCCCAAAGCTGCTCCCAGGTCCTGTGAAGCAGGAAAGTGCTTGGGATCCCTCTTCCACCCCTGTGCAGAATAAAATCAGAAGTGACAAGCCTGTTTCCACATCTTGCTCAATGAGAAAGTGTTGCTGTTCTCCAGAAGGATTTTTAAAAAATCATTTTAAAGACAAAATGTCTCCTGAATAGACTCAGATGCCGTTTATTGCTCAAGCCTTACCCTGCCATCACTATGCACAATCACCAACACTGGTATTTTTACAAAGGTTCCACCTTTTTGGTTTCCCTTTAAAAAATATGCAGGATGCCACAAGACTCCATGAAATAAAACTTACATATAATAGTGATATAATAGTAAATAAAATTATGTTCATTTGAAGAAAAGTTTGTAGAGAGGAGACATTCAGGGGTATTTTCAAGGAGCTTAAAAACACCTAATTTGATCATTGGAGGTCCCTTCTAACTGAAAATACTCTAGTCTAATCAGTCACAAATCACCAAATTCGAATTTCACCAAGAGTTGTTTCAGTTTAATTGATTTAGCAACACGGGGTTTTATTGCGTCAAGGCAAGCGGTTTTCAAGGACATCTGGAGTATTTTGGGAGCCTTCGGGCTTTTTTCCCCGAGCGAGAGAAAGGGTGAATCCCAAGTTTCATCGATCCTCAGCTGCACTTAAATCCCTGATGGCCTCGAGGCAGGACTTCGGTGCTTGGAAACTTTACTGGCGACTTCATTAGTCAAACACGGGCCCGAAAACCTGAGCCACAACAACACAATTTGCATCTGAGGCTGGACAGATCACAAACAAATGGCACGATCATCGCTGAAAAAAACAAGAGCTTCCTTGGGTGGGTGAACGACCACAACCCTCTAACCCTGATCAGAGCTTTTCGGCGCTCCCTGGAGGGATAAAAATCACGTTTTAGTGTTGATTACACCCATTCCAAGAGGAAGAGGCGAACACAAGGCACCAGCATGCCCACGGGATGCTGCATTTGTGGCATCCACGAAAGGATGCCAAAACCTGAACACACGTCATGTTTTCTTTGATTGTCTCAATGCAGAAAAAAAACCCCAAAACAAACCTAAAACAGCTGGAAATTTTTACTCTTCTCATTTTTCGTGGGAGTGGAAAACTATCAGCATCTACCATAAAACCCCTCGGATGAAAGCCAGGTGGTTGGCACCTCCAGGCTGAAACTGCCCAACATCAGCACGTTTCACCTTGGGGGAAGAGAGGAAAAAATCTTTTAAAAAAGACGCTGTAGCTCACCCTGAGGATATGGCTCTAAGGGAGGCAGCCCGAGGGAGTCAGGTCACAGGGGTACAGCTCTTCACAACCCCAAAAAGACCAGTGCCCACACAGGGAGAGCCAGAGCAGCAGCTCTCGCATACGTGGCACGAGGAGGCTCTGCTTTTATTTATTTCTGCTACAAAGGCTAAAGGAAAACAGACTTTCTGAGACCACAGCTGCGAACCTGCGCCTGAAATCAGAGCGGGGACCACATCAGCTCGTGGTGGGAGACCACAGATTAGATAAAAAAGTCAACTTTCAGCAGCAAATGGAAGGAAAAGTTGAAACCGCAGCCCCGGTGACACCGAGGAGCCCAGAGGCTGCACCCAGGGGGATGCTCCTGCACACCGTGCCTGCACCTGGATGGACACGGAGGGGCCAGGAGGCTGTAAAATACCCTCTGGGGCTTCGGTTGAGACCTGGAAGCCGAGGCCAGAGGGTTTGTTTGTTGATTTATTTAAGCCACCGCTGCAGGAGGATTAACCCTTTCCCAGCCTCCTGCAGTGGCACGACACACATTGGTACGAATAAAAAGCTTGGGGTCATCTCCCAAATGCAGCAAAGACGGAGAAAACAGGTGAGAACCAACTCTTGCACGAGATAAAAAAAAGCATTATTAGGCAGAAGCACTGCTAGACCAGCTCATTAATTCAAGAACAACCGCCTCCCAATTAAACCACTTAATGGGCTTCAATTAGCAAAAAAAAAGAAAAAAAAAAGAAAAAATAAAAAAGGAAACACGTGCTCGAGGTGCTTCAGATAGAAAGTGCTGACTTTGATCTTACGATTTTGAATTCACGCAGAAAAAGCTCTTCAGCACCGGCGCCGCGTTGATGGGCAGCCCAGGGCAGAGCCGCGGGCCCGTGGCGACTGCACACGCAGGGCTTCTGCCACGGCAAAACCCCGGGGGAAACCATTCTCGGCTGTCCCAGCACCAAACCACCGCTGCCCCCGAGCAGCGGAGGACATGAGGCAGGACGGGGCGCTCCCGGGGGATGCCCAGCGCGCTCCCGGGGGATGCACACCGCGCTCCATGGGGATGCACGGGGCGCTCCCGGGGGATGCACACCGCGCTCCATAGGGATGCACACCGCGCTCCATGGGGATGCACGGGGCGCTCCCGGGGGATGCCCAGCGCGCTCCCGGGGGATGCACACCGCGCTCCCGGGGGATGCACAGGGCGCGCACAGCGGCGCGGCTGCGGGCAGGACAAAAGGCACCGCGGCCGCTCCGCACTGAGGCTTTGTGCCGCGGCAAAAAAGCTTCGGAGAAGTCTTTCTTCTGGAGGTGTGTGGTGTGAAGGTCAGACTAGAAATAGTCAGCCTGGAGATGCCTTTGCCAGAGAGCCACAAAAATGCAGCTGGCACAGGTGGGAGGGGGAAGGACCGGCCTCCTGCTGGCTCTGCCAGGGGCGGTCAGCTGAAGTTGAGGAGATGGGTCCTCACCTCACTCATAAGCTCAGGGGACCTGTGAGACCCCTTGTGAAGATTCAGTGGATGCAAAGAGCTTATACATCAGTTTGAGGTGAAATGGGAGCAGTGCTTTGAAGATGAATGCATCAAAAGTTGTCAAATAAACAAACCACTTCGGGCTCAGGAAGTCCCTGGCCACTGACTTGTTTTGGTTACAGGCTGGTCTTGTATGTGCATGCCCTGTTCTTACTCATCCCTGAACAGTCACCTCCAGCCACAGAGGCAGGACACCCATTCCCACAAGCCCAAAGCCCAAACGGTTGTACAGTTACACAGATCTACATCCAAAACTGCTATTCTTATATGTCAAGGCTTTACAGTAAGACAGCGAGCTAAAACCCCCCCCAAAACCAACCACCCAAAGCAGTAGTAGTAGTCAGCAATGGGCTATTCAGTTCTTCTCTTTCAGGTTTTCCTTCGGATACTGTTATGTGGACATTCTCTCCTTTATCTCCCTTCTACCTCCTTGTCCAGATGTCTCACCTTGCGTCTCCCTCTCCTCTTGCTTTCCCATTCTCCCTGCAGTCAAGCCAAGCTTGCATTGTCTGAAGGACTTCAACTTTTGGGAAAGAAGGCATTCATCAAACACTCTATTGTGCAACTATTTCCATCATCGAGTTGCATCTGGTCCCTAAGGTCTCTTAATTCTTCATTAAGAAAGTGGTCCATGTGGGAAGAGGCGAGAGAGGACTTGGGCAGCACTTCACAAGCTTTGCTGAACACGACCATGCACGAGGTGAAATAAATCACTCCAGCCTGATAAACAGACGTGCAAATGAGCCAGACACCAATGGTCTTGTCAAAGGGGAGAGAGACAAGTCACAGCAGGGCCACTTGTGCCATGAGTCATCTTACTGGCAGCGTGATGGGGAGAAATCACCAAAGCTGCAGGTAGAGAGCATCAGACTGAAAGCACAGGAGAAAGATCTGACCCGCCAGCGACCGCTCTGGGTCTGAAACCACGCAAGACCAAACCAGCTCCTGTGCAACTGCTGCAGGAAGTGGGCTGATTTGTGAAAAGCTCAGCAAGAGACATGCACCAGATGACCCTGGCACGGTGTTCCATCCCAAAAAGGTCATGAACTGCCTTAGAAAAATGCTCTTCAAAGGGAAGACAAGTGTGGAAGCGAGAGCAGCAGGTTGTGGCCAGTAGAATGTCAAAACCCCACCTTGAACATCTGGATTTTTGGACGATACTTCTTGGGCAGCTCATGCCACAGCACCTACCTGAAGGAGCAGTTACTGGCACAGGGGCCCAAACTGCTCTCAGAAAATTGTCTAGTGCTTAACAGATTTGTTTCCTCTTTGCTTCAACCCGCTGGGGAAGCCAGAGCATTCCCTGGAGTGCTGCAGCACAGACCCAACCAGAAAAGGACATTGGGGATCCACCCTCGGGTGCCATCCCTTCTCCTGCTTCCAGGGAGCACGAGGCAAGAAGCTGGCAAGCAACAAACTGTGTCTGATGGGCAGAGAGACCTCGGATGGGCTCACTGGGAGACTCTTCACCAAACGTGGAAGGAAAGCAGGAGGCAGAAGGGTAGTTCACAGCACCTGATCTCCCCGTCCCAAAGCTTCCATCACAAGGAAGAGAAATGAAGGAGAAACAGCAATGTCAGGGGCAAAATCACCATGACAAAACCAGCACAGGATGTGCCACACTCAGGACCAACAGGGACCCACAGAGCCACTTCAGGGGTCCAGGACCTGCATCACGCTGGGCACGGCAAACTGCCAAGCATGAACAGCAGATACCTCCCAGGCAACTGTGTGCAGGAGGTAAATGGGCACAAGATGCTCAGGTTGGCCTTGGCAGCACCAGGCCCAGGGTGTCTTTTCAGAGGACTTAAGCAACAAGATTCAGAGTTTAAGCTCTCCTTGAAAGAGCCAAGAGGATGGACAGCCTGGAGTAAAAATAACCCCACCTTGGCAGAAGCTCCTCCTCCCAGCTGCTTCCAGCCCTTTCCCCTTCCAATAAGGCTGCAGTTTATCCCAGTTGCCTTGTCCCACACACCTCAGCTGCAGGTTGGTTTGCTCCAGAAACACAGCTGTAAGTCAGATCTGAGCAACACTGAACCTTCAGGTGCTCAAAAACCATGGACTGTATAACCAGATTTCAGGAAGACTTGTGAAAAAGCCATGTCCTTCCCAACGTGCTCCTTTTCACAGAAGGGAAATAATCTCCTTTTCACTGGCAAGTGGATGTTCTCAGTCCACTTTCCCTGCTGGGTGATCTTCACATGAGCTCTTCACCACCCTCCAACGCAAATGCCAACATTTTCCTAAGCTGGTTGCACTCCTAACTACAGCCTGTAGCTCTCAGCCACCCTGTTTCCATAGTTTCAAACACTTTTAAAGCCAAGGTTCCCCAAGCCAACCTCTCAAAACGCATCTCCTGCCCAAACTCAGCCCCTCCAGATGCCTCTCAGACACTTCTCATCAGCTGTTTTATGCCACCCTTGCAAAACCTCAGTAGATCTGTCTAAACATGTGCCATCAGCCCTTTTCTCACAAGTTCCATGCCTCCACCCCCGAGGTTTCTCTCTCCCATTACCAAATCCTGCTTTACATTCAAGGCTTTGCCTCCTCGTCCTTGAAACTCATTAATTTCCACTTAAAAATACAGGTTTCCATTACAGAATCCTTCCCGTTTTCTTCTGCCCTTTTCCTTCCACCACCAAAGTGTTCCAGAGGATGGGGCAGCCCTGAGCTCTCTCTTCCAGCCCCTTCAGACTCCTTAACCCAGCATTTCCCAGCTGCTTTCAGCCTCACCATATCCCAAACCCCACATAACCTCAACACCAGAACTGGTTTGTCAGAGGCCACAAAAAAAAAAAGTAGAGCCTTAAGCAGCCTAAATTATCCAAAGGGCATTCAAAAGTACAAATGCCAGCCTCTGAAATACCACTTTTTGTCAATTTAAAGCTTCTCTGTGAACAGGAAAAGGATGCCCTGTGAAGGTAAAGTGCCACCTATTCTCACCACCAGGAGTTTGTGATGAGACACAAAGTTATCAAGCACAAAACCCCTCAAAAAGTAAAAAGAAACCTCTTTTCCATGTTGCTGGAGCCAGAACAGCCCAGACAGAAACACTTGCAGCTGGGAACCTCAGGCCAGCAGTTAATTAATGTTCATTTTTTAATCCAGGTTGCTCATCACAAGTCAAGTCCATGTGCTTGTTGTTCCCATTAGGCTGGATAAACTCACGCAGCACATGAGCAGCTCACCAAGGCAAACACATCTGCTGAACTTGCACATCCCTGATGCTTTTCAGAGCTATTCTTTAAAAAACAAACAAACAAAACAAAAAAGAGCAACCCAGAAGCATTCCTTCTTGCTATGCCTTCGGACTAAAGCTTGGTATACAAAAAATAAGTAAGTAAGAAATAGGCAGAAAATAATTACCTGTCCTATATTGCAACAGAGAGAACAGTGGCTAAAAAGTTTGAAGGCACAGAAGTGGGAAACATAAAAAAGAAACCCACACAGAAAAATAATGAAATGCCATAAAAAAGCCCAACCAGAAAAAGTCTCAAAGCACAGGCAGCAAAAGGCAAAAAACCAAGTATGGAGTTTTATTCTAGTAGGACCAAAATAAATGAATTTTCTCATCTGCCCAGCACAGGACTGTGTGACAAAAAAGGAGCAGAATTACCACGGACAGATGTGGGGAAAGTAGATGGGGCTTAAGAAGATACCAAAGGAAACCAAAGAAGTCATAGCAAGCAACTCATGTTCTGTTTTTGAGAAGACATCCCCCACAAAATTGAGCCAGCCCCTTATTTGACTTGCCCTCCCTTTGTCTCAACCTGTAGGAGGTGGTCTGTTGGGCTTTTTTATGGTCCATCCCTCCCTGCTGCCTGAGCCTCCCAGCTCCCACTGCACCCAGAGACACTGTCACCCCTCTGTGGCAACAGGCCAGGGGTGACAGCACTGATTCCCCAGGGAATCTGGTCAGGCTAACATGGAAATGTCATCACTGGGGGACACCATCACTCATTTCAGAGCCACAACGCCAACCAACAGCCAAAAAAAGGCAGTTTGAAGAGTCTGCTACCAACACAACTCCTTAAAGGAATGTGATTTAGAACTCTGGCTGCAGCTTGAAAAAAAGATTCACTTATTAACCACCCCTCCCTGCCTGTCTAAAAATGGGACCTGAATAAACCCAGCTGCTGATGCCAGAGGGAGGGAGAGCTCACCCAGGGCCCCACCCTGCAGGCCTCAGCAAGGAGGGGTGCTCAGGGGACGTGGAAACTGGTGCAGGGGATGGAGCACATGGGACTGTGCCCTGTCCAGGCACCCAGCACCACCCTGGGAAGCACCATTACCACCTTGGCCACCAGAGCACTCATCTGGGCAGCTGTAAATGTTAAAAAATGAGCAATTTCACCTGTCTCCAGACTAGAATCCCTTCATATATAGATCCAGGTATTTATAGAAGCTACTCAACATGCTGAACACAGTTCAGACCTCTTTCCTTAAAGCTTTCTGTCCTTCCTTTGTAGTTTCCCACTCGACTTTGGATGCAAACCAGCTCACCCAAACCAAAGGAAGGTGTGCTAAAGGTTGAGCAGCACAGCCTGCTGCTCTCATCAGATGGTGGGAAGCCCTTACCTGAGACACTCACCTGGCACCAGGCACAGCTCAGACCTTCCCCTCTCCCCACAGCACCAAACCCACTGTCATTTCTCAAACCACCAAAGAAAAGAAGAGGACACAAAACCAAACCTCTACTTGATACACATTTTTTTTGGAGATGCTCAGGCAAACATGACACAGGGCTGACTTTAACACCAGTGGGAAGGAAGGAGGAAGGAGTAACGAGTTACCTCAAGTCACCCAGGTCAGAAGAGCTGTCTGGTTCCTCACGTTCCTAGAGGCTCAGGGGGTAAATCCTGCATGACAGGGGAACACCACCTAATGATCTGAGTGCCACTTTAAGGCCCAGTTTGAACACAGCAGAGCAACCAGAAGAAACCCCAAATTACAGGCTGAGCACAGACTCGATGAGCAAAGGCCTTTTCCAACCTTAAGGATTTTATGATTCTATAGGGAAAAATACATCTCCTGGCCTTGGACACTCCCAGGGATGGGGCAGCCACAGCTTCTCTGCCCACCCTGTGCCAGGGCCTACCCACCCTCTCAGGGAACAGTTTCTTCCCAATATCCCATCTAATCCCATTCTTGTCAGAGTGAAGCCATTCCCTCTTGTCCTGTCACCTTGTGAACAGTCCCTCTCCATGTTTTCTGCCAGCTCCCTTTGGGCACTGGGAGGAAGGATTTGATACCCCTGCACACAACCTGCACTTCCACAGCCTGCACTCGGCTAAAGCTTCTGAACAAAAAAGGGTTTTAAGCCGCAGCTCCCTTAAAATCCCTCGAGGCACAAGGAGCAACCATCACGCTCAGAATTCCATGGCATACAAACAAAACATTCCAGCTGACTGTTCCCCATCCTCAGAGCACTTCAATAAAACACCCACACAGTGACAAGAATGAGACTTTAATCAGTTTTAAGTGGAGTTTTAACACTAAGAGATAAAGGGTTGTTAAACACAATAACAAACGGACATCTGATTTGTATGAGGCATTATCCTGTACATGTCATACTTGGTTTTTGTGTATTCTCAGTTACACACAGAGCCACTGTTGCACAGCACAATAGTATTTGAAGAGGCTGAATCAGAGTAAGGCTGCTTAACAGACTGATTTTTTTTTCTTTTAGTATCTATATATATATATGCTATATGAAAACAGACTGGAAATTTGAGCCGGCAGGGAAAGGCAGCTCTGCCAAACGCTGCAGGTGGAGCCCCTTTTAGTGCACAGTCCCACCCCACCCATCTGCATGCACACTTTCTAACAGTACTTCAAAGGTAAACGAGGCACTTGGTGGCAACCACAGGCATCGTTAACATATTGCACCCATTTGCCAGGACCAAACATGGAACTTGCACACCAACATCCTGTTTTTTTATCATTTTAAAGGTTGGGGTTTTTTTAATAAAGCTGAAAACGTTTGATGCTGTGTGAACTCCAGCTCACGTGTGCCACGGGGATAAATCCAGATCCTAATTTATACAACTGCCCTTTATAAAGCTGATTTTGAGTGGGGCTGCCAATGAGCAGGGGATGCTCCAGGGCCTTACAGTAAGCTCTTACCAACGTGATGCCTTCAAGTAGTTTCAGACATGTAAGCTGTTGCACATCCAAAAAGGTTTAAGCATACAGGTCCAGAAACTCAAGGAAAGATTACCTAGAGAATGCAGTTCAAGCTAATTATGAATACTGTCATAAATAAAGTTTTTAATAAGGACTCAAAAACCTTTCAGTCATAGTAATTCTTGTCAACTTCTATGGGGGTGGTAACTGAAATAAAGTATAGGAGAGTATGTATAATATATATTTATATATATAATATATATATATATAATGCCATTTTTCCATTTCCAATGACTACACCATAAAATGTAAGCAAGGCTTCTCAAAGACATCGAAACATTAAAAAAAAAAAAAAATCAAAACCCTCATTCCAACCTTCACATTCCAAAGGAAAAGTAACAGTGCAAAAGCCCATTGCTCCATGATTTCCGAGCCCTCACGTTCCAGCCTGGAACCACACTGACCCCACCTTTGTTATCCAGAGGGGGACACCTGGCAGTGTCAACATCCAAAGACTTTTAAAGCATGAACAGTTTTTGTTTATTAAGCCAACAGAACTTCCAACTGTTATAAACCAGACAAGGTGAAACGTGATTGGGAGGGTGAGTTCAAATTCCTGTCCCAAGGGGAACCACCTCCTGCTCCTCACAGCACTGGGAATAACGAGTGCTGCAACCAGCAGTCTTGATCCATGAAGCCATTAAAGTCTAATTAAACCTCTCAGTCAGAAAGCATTGACCAGCTTTGTTGGAGGTTAGAACCATGAAACTGAGGAGCAAGACTGACCAACAGATACCAGGAAAAAAAAAAAGAAAAAAAAAAAGAAAAGCAAGCCCTTTATACCTTCGTTTACCAATAGGAATTACTGGAAGTCCTGCCTTGTCTCCTTCAAATCCCAACCATTAATGCTGTTGTACAGGGCCCTTACAGATTCCAGGCATAATTCTAGGTGAGAACAGCTCATGAACTTCAATGTCAGCACCAATAAGTTAATTGAGGGGGTGGAGGGGGTGTATTACATCCTATAAAAAGCACTGATTTGGGGTCAGTTCTTCATAACTTTTGGAGGGGACAATTTGGGCAACTACCTCACATTGGGATGCAAGAGTAGTTGTAGTTTTAATTCATCTGCAGTCTGGGCATGACAATTACACACCACAAGGGAATCTCAAGCCCTACTTTTGGTTATCCCTACAAACAAATAACACAACACTGTCAGTCAGTTTAGAAAATTGACTTGTTGGGTGGTTTTTTGATAGCAAACGAGATAGATTTGGGGCAAGTTCTGCTTTTTAATCTTCATTTACAGCATTGAGAATTTACTGCAACACTGGTTTCCTCTCTATTGTGTGTAAGGTCTGCTTTTCAAACATTGCAGGTACTGAGTATTCAAGTAAAATTCCCTAACATTTAATGAACTTTTTAAGAAAGTGTGCAAAACTGCAAAACTCACTGTATTAGAATGTGTAAGGTCAAAGGGGTGGAACAGCTGACAGAGGTTTGATTGAATAAATGCATCAGAAATCTTTGAAACAAACACAAACCTGGAGAATCTCCAATGACATTTCCTGTGCACCATTACAAAATATTTTTATATTCATGAGGACAAAGAAAAAAAAAAAGCTTGCAAGGCAGCACATGAAGTATTCACAGCAGGAATATGATTGAAAAACTACTAATATAAATGTAAGATGTTGACTGATGTATGCACTAAGAGCATCTGACTTTTAGCACTGGCCTTGATTACACAGGAGATGGAGCAGCCATTACAATTCAGGAAAAAAAAAACCCAATAAATCATTGTCAAATTTTGCAACCATTTTGTTTCAAGGTCCTATGTGAGTTGATAGCCTCCACATTTGTATGGTTAAGTCATTGTTGCTGTGTTTCCTTTTTTGCCTTGTGACCCCAGTCATTTGTCTCCCTTCATTCTGCGGGTCTCGCCGATGCCGTGAAGGTTCACTCCTGTACCCCTAACACAGAATCACTCCCTCTAGCTGCCTTTTCTAGCACCATTACACTTAAAAAAAATGAAAATGCACAAACAACAAGCAGTGACAGCGGCGACTCTTCATCAATTGTCCTGGATGAATCAGGGCAGCATGCTGAGGAAAGGTGCATGGAACAGCTGGACACGGCACAGAGGCCACGCTCCTTCCCGAGCACTCCTTTCCATCCCACAGCCAAAAGACATGCATTAGAATGTAGCAAAACCTTCTAGGAACATCTCTTAGCCAACTGCAGACTTTTCTGTTGCCACACAAGTGCAAAAAAAGGGGCAGGATGTGAACCTGTTGGTTGGTTGGTTTTTTTTTGATTTTTTTTTTTCGGTTTTGAAACTTCGTTTGGTGACAGAACACAAAAGGAAAAATTCCTACGCATACACATTAGGTCTGTCTCCACTTTTATAAAACTGGAATAAAATGGGAAAGTGCCATGTTTATAGTTCCTAATTGAAGTTTTAATGTCCTTTTGACACAAAAAGGTATATACATATAAGAGCTACGTAACCTTCCTTTTTTTCCCCCCCGACTGGACAAGTGTCAAACCCTGTAGATTTATAGGGCAAAACAAGATTGGTCAGGAAAGAATTGTTCCTATAATTGGTAATCTGACACTGTGTCCTTTTGCCATTTGGAAAGGTCCTTTTTTTTTTTCAGTTTATTCAAGTTTGTCTCTTCTCTTCATGGTTGTTTTTTTTTTGTATGGTTGTTTTTATCTCCGATAAAAAAAAATATTCAGACTTTTGTAATCTGTGTATGCTGATCTTCATCAAAAGGTTCATTCTCTGGATCAGAGTCAGTGGTGTCAGAGTATCTATAATGATCAGGTTCATTGTCACTAACATCTGGTGTTACAGAAGTTGAACTGCTAGCCTCTGGGTTTGATGGCTCTTCTACTGTTTTTGTGAAAAATAGCTTCACCTGGGAAAGGAAAAAACAACATTTAAAAAGGGAACCTGGACTTGAACTGAGCACAGGCAACAAAGCAATTTTTAACAGCTACACTGAATCACACGAGTGTTCCTCTCTCCAGAGAGAGAGCCTTTCCAGCCTCTCCCTACCACAAAACAAAGCCCTGGCAAAGCAGCAGAACTGGCAGCCCAGGGAAGGAGCTGTGCCCATCTGCAGCAGTCCCTGGTGCTCCTGAGCTGGGGCAGCAGGACACACCACCACAGCAGGCTGACCTTTCCAACCCTCCTACCTTCCAGAACTCTGGAGCTGTAGTAAGAGGGCACAGGAATGAATAAAATGCTCTCTAAGGGGGGACTTGGGTGTGAAAAGTCTGATCCAAGCAACAGTCCAACAAGAAAGTCTGGCCATTACCTTCAAACCAGCACGGCCAGTTAGAAAATGCTCAAATTCTTGCAAATGTCTTTTCCATCTTTAAAAGCACTGCTGGCAATGGCTTTTACTCCTCAAAGCTAAACTCCCAGGTTAAGGTATTCCCCCAGAATAGTCAGGGTTGGAAGGGACCTCTGGAGATCATCCAGTCCGACCCCTCTGCCCAGGCAGGGTCACCTGGAGCAGGTGACACAAGAATGTCTCCAGAGGGGGAGACTCCATGACATCCCTGGGAAACCTCTGCCACCCTCAATGTAAAGAAGTTCTTCCTCAGGTTGAGGTGAAACTTCTTGTGTTTTAGTTTATGGCCTTTGCTCCTCATCCTGTCCCCAGACACCAGGGAAAAGAGTCTGGGACCATGCCCTGGACATTCCCTGGAGATGTTTGTGTGGATTGATGAGATCTCCTCTCAATCCTTTCTCCAGACCAACCAGGCCCAGCTCCCACAGTCTCTTCTCATAAAAGAGATGCTCCAGACCCCTCATCATCCGTGTGACCCCCTCTGCTTCCCATGGAACAGGCAAATCAAGTCAGGAATTAGTGTCAAGCTCCGAGCTCATGGCAATGCAGCTGTTATAGGGAAGATGCCACCTGGGTCACTGGCTCCCCTGCTGCTCACCTCTAAAGGCTTTGAGAAAGCTCTGAAACAACCTGAAGACTTTTAATCCCGGTCTCTCAACATCCACCAGCTTCCCAAAAAGCAGACAGACACCCAAAGCTACAAGCTTTGCTCAGTGGTGGCAGCACCAGCACAGGGACTGAGTTTGTACACAGCAGCTTCACACGGTCCCTCCGTGAGGCAAGACAGACAAACCAAAGAAAGCCATGCAGCTTTTCAGCTTGGTTCACACAGAATAGATACTGACCTTGAAGTTTGGAGAGAAATATCTGTTGGCTTTGTCTTTATTTGCTTTGTCTAGATCGTTTTTTGTTAATGTAAGGATTAAATATTCCTTATCATTATCTGAGCGCTCTGTACTGAAAATACCATCAAGTTCCTGATCTGCAACTAGACTTCCATTTTCTACTTTGTCTGAATTTTCATCCAGTCCTATGAAGAATGTATTTACCCAAAAGTGAAACATTTTGTCCTGGGGGAGGAAGAACACAAAAAACAAGCTTGCTTTAGTATTCACTAGTGACATGTTAATTAAGACTAACATCATCATCTGGTCAAAAAACAAATAGGCAGTAAGGTAATAACAGAAACAACTGGTTTGGACAGCAGTACACCATGGGTTACATTGCATGCAGAGACATTTTCACCAAATCTCCTGGACAACACACAAAAGTCTGCATTAATCAAGCTCAGTTTTAACCAATTAAGCTTTCAGAAGTCACTCCTTATTCACAGTTGGGCTTAGAACTATCATACCTACCAAAAAAGCAAGATGACAATAAATTAAGTCTTAAACATGCAACCACAAGGCAAAACCAGATTTTTTTCTTTGCTTCACACCTTGCCAAGCAATTGCCAAACCCAAGAGACAACCTGTGCAAACCATCTTAGGTGAGTACCACTGACCAGAGAACCATCCACACCCCCTAACAGAAAGCTCTTATTTTCATACAGAAATACTGGAATTGAGCAAAACCACCCTACAAATCCAGGATTCCTGTAGCAGTGGATTCATTACTGCTTTACTGAGGTGGTTTCTACCAGTCAGACCTTTGTCAGACTCAGTGTCTGCTGTCCTTCTGCTCAACAGGAAGCTTTTAAGAAGACAAGGCAATGACAATTAAAGTATATTCAGATTAAGGAGAACTTGACAGGTGACCATCAACAGCTGGAAAAGGTACAAGTCTGAACACCCACCCTAACACTGCCACAGCTACACTGGTACAAAGAGGCAAAAAAAATGGTTATATGGGTGACTTTCAAGTCCCTGGAGAACCAGCTGAGACCACGCACACTTCTCACCTGGACTGGCAGGTGTGCTGCTGAACAAGTTGTGGAAGGTGATCCAGGAACTTCCCTTTCAGCTCAACAGCTCCTTTACATGCAATGAATGCCCTTGGTTCAGCTCCCCACCTCTTGCCCTTCTGTAACTCAAGAGCTGATGTTTCCAAGATCAGCTGTCACTGGCAGGTTGGTCCTGACTCACATCAAGCACTTCTCCATCTGAGACTGAGCTATATTTATTTGCTCTTTGCAAATGAAATCTTTTATTTGACTCTGGTTTGAGTCTTCATGCAAAAGCTCCAAAATGCAAAGGACCAGCCTTCCCACAATGGTCACTATTTCTGCACCCCTGGCTGAGGTGAGCACCATTCCAGAACCTGACACAGCATCAGGACACAAACTCACTCCTTCTCAGGTTTAATTCCAATTTCTTATTGGAAAATCCAGGTTCTGCCCCATCTTCCCAGCTATCCCTCTTCTGCTGGTAAGCAAGTGTGTGAGGAAATGAGAGGTGGAATGAGGGGTTCCAGTGTGCATGACATGAGCAGACCTCCTTCCCTGCTGGAGGCAATCTGGCCACCAGCAAAATACCACAACATTTTCCTGGGCCAGTGAGAAGGGGGCAGGGAAGAGATGGATGCTGCTTAACTCACACTCACCTTCCTCTCAAATTGATAAAAACAAGCACTGGGAATTCAGAAGTGTCTGATGAAACAACTCCTACATCTACCTGCCCTCTCTAGCAAAGGTTAGCAGACCCAGTGCTTCAGGCAAACCCTACAAAACCCTTCCAGCTTGTGTGCATTTCTGTAAGAACCTGGGAGATGACTCCCAGCCTGTGAGGAAGGCCAGTGGCAAAGACACAAGTAAAATAATTCTGCCAGAAACACTTCTGGAAGTTAACAAATGATCCACTTTACCACGTGCCTCCCCAGAACCTCTGGGAATCCATGAATGTGCCACAGGAGCATACTGTAAAATTACAGCTGCTTTGGGAGCCTAACATGTTTGCCACTGCCACCCAGTCCCTCCAAGCCATCCCATCTATGGGAAGCCACCCATGTGAGGTGGGCTCTTGGCCAGGCCCAAACTGCTTGTAGCCTTCACACCCTCCTCCTCCCCACTAACACTGTCCCCCCAAAGCAGTCTTAAAAATGCCCAGGATCTGGAAGTAGGAGATGCACAGCCTGGCCTCACTCCTCTGTAATGCTCCAAGCCATCACCCTGATGGCTCCTGAAGGAGGTGGAGCAGGCACAACCCCTGGGAAGGCATCTTCAGGATAACCTGACCCAGGCTCCTCCTGTGCCCAGACCACGAGTCCCTTTGTACACAAGCTCTTCATCTGCTTTCCTTGGGATAAATTTCCAGCAGTCCTCAGGGACTCAAACTAAACAATACAACTCAGCTGAGCTGGTCGTTTTTCCTTTGATCTCCCTCCAGCTTTTTAAAACATCAAGTTATATTCCTTTCTTTCCCACTACAGTTACTTAATTAGCTTAATAAACTGGATCCACAGGCCCTGAAACATGGCAGGGCCACTCCAATTGAGGGCAGACTTGGCCAGGGCTTTTTTGGAATCAGCTCTGAAGAGTGATAAGTGTCACTTTTCACTGAAGAGCAAACCTCATTATTCAAAGTGAGGAGTCAGCTAAAGCATCAGGCTCCAAGATATTTCATGCAAGACAACAGAAAAAGATGATGTAATACAGGCCAAAGATAGGAATTTTAGAAATCAAGGCATGAAGTGAATTTGGGCTTTATATAGCAAATCAAGATACCAGACCTAGTGCTCACATAACACAATTTAATGAACAGGCTTCTGAAAGAGAACATTAGAGACTGTTTCTGAATGTGTTTTGCTTCACTCCCAGTTACATCACAGACATCTGTCTTAAAAAAAATAAATCACAGATGTATTTCTTCCCATAACCAAATCTGTACCATAAAATCTACAGTGCTGTATCAGACACTTGAGACAGAAGCTGATTTAATCCCTGTATTTTGACAAACAGTACTTATCCTACCTCGTGCACATTCTCACTTCCCAGACTGCCAGGAAAACATTCTTCCCCCTAGAGCTGGTATCTGTCTCTAGCTGCAGACTGAGATCCAAATCCAAGATCATTTAAGCCATCAGTGAGGGTTTCCTATATCCTCCTGGGAGTTTAACCTTGCAGAGAGATCTCCAGGCACTGCCCATCCCTCTGCAGCAAACTGAGGGGTTTGCAGATGATGTTTCAAGCTGTCCCACGCCGGCCTCAGCCTTCCTGGAGTCACGGCTCGGGGAACTTCTTGTACCATCAACAGTTGAAGTCTTCTGACATTTTCAGAGTTCGTTCTTCAGTGTTTGCCAAACAGCCACTGCCCAAAGTCTCCGTGAAATATGCAGCACAACTTCTCCTCTCCAGACTGGAGAGATGCAATGGCACTGCTCAAACAGTGCTGTCAGCCCTGCCCACAGAACACCACTGACCCCCACAAATGAAACCCACTGCAACATTGCCCTTTCATCCTCACTGGGAGGACTCCTGAAAAAGGTTTCCTTCAGCCCCAGGCTCCAGAGGCAGCAAGATGATGAGATCTTGTGTATTATTTTTAAACAGACTCCCATTGAGCTCAGTGATCTAAGGATACTCTGGAACACTTTATCATGTCAGCATCAATAACTGGAAAAAGGCTTTGCATAGACACATGGGAGCAAACCTAGAGAGACTATGGCAGCACTCTGAGATGGAACAACAGCCAAGCTACAAGGCAGAGCAACAAAAAGCCATGCTCAAAAAAAACCTCCCCCAAATTACTAACTTCTGTCCATCAGAAATTCATAAATAATAACTGTACTTGAGCCTCAAGCCATTCTGTTCTCATGTGGGCATGCCTTTCACTCTTGAAAGGAAGCAGCTACATCACACTGAAGAAATGGTCTGAGAATAAAGTAAACAACTTGATTAGACAAGAAACCACCAAAAGCTGTGGACTCCCTAACTGATGCCAGGTGGCAGAGACTGTGGAAGAGCTGAAACAGGGGAACTTGTCCAAAGCAGTCACCCCCTGCCCAGTAATCCTTTGGTTGAGGCCTGCTCTCAATAGCCACTGGATTTGCCTAAATTAACTTTTGCTACTAAAAAGCATGATATGTGGCTGCTCTAAATTTCACACTGACTCCAAGTCCCTGGGTCACTCCAGTTTGGTTTGGTTCATCCACAATAATTTTATCCAACAAGAGCTTGATGAAAATTGAGGAAGACCCTCCTTACTACAGAGCTCTGCAGATGATGACACTGGATCCTCAGAGGATTAAGAAATTTAAAAGTGCAGGTGAAGGAATCTGGGGCACTTCAGCTGAGGTCAGTGTTCTCAAACACCAAACCAGGAGGACACTGAAGTTTTCTTGCTCTCCAGAGGTGAGACCCAGCCATTATCCAGCCTGAGGCCCAGAATGGATCAGGAATTGCATTTTTTAATTGATCTTATTAGTTTTTTATTATGTTAAAGTTAAAATGCAGATTGGCAACTATGTGATGTCTTTTAAGACTTGTTTAGCTACCCATAAATCAAACAGAAAACCTTGGGTGAACAAAAACCAGCCCTGTAATTCCACCTTTCATAAATCTGGTGAACAAACAGGAATTTCTGGTGGATGAGATCCTGTTACTCCCAATTATGCTGCTCCTCATCAATTTTAGGTGGCCACGGCAGAGAGGTGATCTTTAGAGCACAAGTCTCCCCAGTGGAAGGCCCTCACTTCAGGGGTTTTGAGTAAAAGCTATGTAGTCAGTTGATCTAGAGAAGGGACAGGCAGAGAGGTGAAACACTCAGAGAAATATGTTCCATTTTGAGCCAAAGCAGGTTTTTCTGTCATCAATATTCACCTTTGCCCTGTCCCCACCACAGTCCCTTAAAGTAACAAGCAGCCAAAGGACCATGGAGAAGGATCTCTCTCTCTCTCTCTGAAAAGCTTGCAAATGTGAAAGGAAGAGCTTTCACCCCTTTGTGGGCCTAACAGGCCAAAAACACTGAGAAAAGGAGCACCTCTTTGCTATCTGTAATCCACAGAAGCCAAACAGTTCTGGCACTTGATAAGAATAGATAAAGATGAAAAAATGCATCAACCAGCTACTCAGAAACTACAAAGAGATTCTTAAGAAATGAAACCACAATCTGATGCTCTGAAGTGAAACTACAGCCCAGTAACACTCCTGCTGTGGTCCTACAGCTTTACAGGCTCCTGAAGGCTGAACTGGCACTGCAGAAATTGTGTGTGCCCACGAGGAGCTCTGGTTTGTGCTGTCACTGGATCTCAGTGCTCTCTTCACAGGTGAAAGGCACAGGAGCTTGTTCCTGAGGCTGCAGAGCCAAGATCCAGCAGCTGACCTGCACACTGGTATTTTGGGGTGGGCAGGGCAGCACAACACTCTCCCTAAACGTCTGCTACTGGAGAGGGAAAAGAAACAACAAAGTCACAGTCCAGACAGGACAGAGACCAGAAAAAACAGGGCCTTGTCCCAGAAGCTTGGGTTTTCTATCATGCCTCATGTCTAGCCCACAGCACTTATCTTTAAAAGCCTGTTCTCAAAACTGCCTGCTCTGTGTTGCTCTTTGAATGGCAATAATGTTGACTTTAAAGCAGAATTTCTGCTTTTTAAATGCTCTGCATTGCCTATAGCTGCACTGACCAACTAAAGCATGTCACTAAACAGAAAACAGCCCCACTAAGAAAGAGTTCAAAAGCTTTGGCAGACACCAGCACACAGACCAGACTTGTTAACAACACCTGGTACCTGAGCAGGCCCACACAAAAGTGTGCATGTGCATTTACAACAGCCAGTAGGTACAGCCTGCTTGCACACTTACAAGACTTAGCACTTGTGTTTTGTGTCCCAAACCACTCTGGGATTTCTCACTTTTAGGCTTTTCCTGTACACAGAATTCACTCACTGAACACTCTTAAGTTTCAGAACCTCCATGAAACCATGAGCAACTACTGCTGAAGAGTTTTCAGCAGCCTTTCACCCCATCCTTTCCCTTTGGTAGATGCAAACCAGTTCCACAAGCACCAGAGCTACTGACACCATGCAGCTTTAAGAACCCTCTGGCTTTGGTTTCAAAGCAAGTTCTAGATTAATTTTTTTTCCACCACTGATAAAATCCTCATCTCTGAGTGAATTGTCTAAACCTCAAGGCACTGCAGCTGGGAACAGAGAGGTGGCTGAAGAGACTGCAGAGATACTTTCACCAAGTGTGTAGGAACTTAATTATCTCAGAAACCCAACTCCATTTGACAGATGGGCAGGAATCAGCCAACAGCACAGGCAGGATCTTCTGTGCCTGCTCAAACCTTAGGAAAATTCAGTGAAGAAAACAGCTGGAGTTAACTCACTCAGTATGCGAGTCTATTTTTAGGATGAGAATGTTTCTTCCTCAATTAGATTACTCATTACTACCCAAACGACTGCAATACATAGCCAGGATGATTTTTATCCAACCTTTGTACTTAATCTCAGCAGCTCTCCAAACACCCAGCCTTCGTTCTGTGGTGCATTCGCTCCTTGGGAAGGCCAGACATCAAAGGATTGAATCCTGTGATTGCACTGAAGAACAACCAACGTCCCAACCCCACATCAGGCTCCACATCATGTCCCAGGAAAACCAACCTTTTTCAACATCTTGTTCTGTTTGTGGAAGAATTCCACTTTGATGTCACCACACACCGGCAGAGGCTGCGGGAATTCAAAGTACATATACTTGTCTTCACGTCTTGAGGGTCCTGAAGGGGAGGTGAAGATCTTTACCTTGAGCTGGTACACCACAAACTGAGGATCTGTGTGGGAAAACAGAGTGTCACTTGGTAAGGAATGCCTTGAAAGTGCCAGAACCCACAGCATTTTTAGCAGAGTCACCAGTGCGAGCTACGACGTTGTCAAAGTCAAACAAATACCTACCAAGTACCACAGGGCAGAAAGCTTTTCTAGATGCTACTGCAAACAACAGATTTCTGTCCTTTGTGGCAATACTTTCTGGCAGCCAGAATTTCTAGAAAGTTGTTGTTTCTTTTTAAGAGGAAGAAACAACTACATGACTACTTGACCGTTCCCTGTGTTGCCTCTGCTCTCTACATTATATGGACACTTGATTTTATTTTCTCTCATTTCTTCCAATTGCAGAGTGAGTAGTCATGTCAGCACTGATCTCTACTCTTACACAAACACCACTGTTACACAAACAAAAACAAGGAAAAAATTTAATATTAATACAGAAAACCAGCCAGCACCAACACACCGAGTTGGTCGTGCAAATCACCATCATCAAAGAAGTGCCAATTTCAAAATAAATCTACAGGGGTAAAAGCAAAATCATGAGGGGCTTTTAGTGCAGCCTAAGCAGAGTTTCTTTGGAGACTGCCAGGCACCCCTGCAGAGCTGTGGAGGTCCCTACAGAGCACACCCACATTATCCTGTGGAAGGGCCCAGCTATGAAACTGTTACAGTCTCACAGAATCCCAGAGTGGTTTGGGTGGGAAGGGACCTTAAAGCCCATCCCATCCCACCCCTGCCCTGGGCAGGGACACCTCCCATTGTCCCAGGGGGCTCCAGCCTGGCCTTGGACACTCCCAGGGATGGGGCAGCCACAGCTTCTCTGGGCACCCTGTGCCAGGGCCTGCCCACCCTCACAGCCAGGAATTCCTTCCCCATATCTAGGCTAAATTTCCCCTCTTTCAGTGTCAAGCCATTCCTCCTTGTCCTATCACTATGATTCCAGAGAAAGAATCCTTCTCTGGCTTCCCTGTACCCTTCAGATCCTGAAAGGTGCTGGGAGGTCCCCACACAACCTTCTCCTCTCCAGGCTCGAAGAGCCCCATCTTTCTCACCTTATCTTCCTCAAATCCTCAGAGCTGTGAAACCCTGTCATCCCTTCACTTTGCCCTGGAGGCACCACCATTCTCAGTGCCTTTAAAACAGCAGAATGATAACAAGGAAGGCAGATTTGATGCTACCATGCAAAATGTAAAATTACTCCCACTGCACTTGATGACATGACTAAAGAAGTAACACAGACCACCAATTTCATATTCTGAAAAACCACTGAAAACTCCAGAGGAACTTCAAATATTGCAGTATGCCAAGGTGCTGAAGTTGATAGTTAATCTGTCTTCTCAGGTGCTCACCAAATCTGCTGTTTATCCCATGAAAACAGCACACCAAGAACCTGCCACGGACACACAAGTCAAAGCTCACACAAGAGATTCAGACTTGTAGCTTCCTGAGACCAGTATAGCACAGTTTATCCAGAACATGAAATAAGGGGTAATTGCAGAAATCTGTAGCCTCCACACCTCTCCCCTAGAGGCAGAGGTTTTTGGGCAGAGGCTCCTCCCTTCCTCTTCCTGACAAGTCGCTCCACTGTTCCTTATGTGTGTTATGTGCTCAGGTAACTGTCTCACAACAATATTAACAGGGCCACTTTAATCAAAGCCACAGGAGGCACTGGAATTAATTACACATTGCTGTAATCCCCACAGCAAAACCATTAGGAAGATTTTTTCCAGCAGCAGCAGAACTGTGAGCACGCAGCACCAGGCAGCTCCTGCCCCGTCACGCAGCCCACAGGACAGAAGGGAGCTGCTGTTTATGTTTCAAAGCTTCAAGAATTCTGCCGTTCCTTTCTAACACAGTGTATCAGCAGATCAGATTAATCATTTACAGGTGTATTAGTGCTTTGTAAGCCTCCACATAAAGAGAAGTTTATTCTAGAGTTAATTAGATATTTACCCAGTTTAACTGATTTATTTTTTTAAACATCATGAGAAGAATGATGTTGCTGCATTTGAAGCCAACATGCCATTAAGCAAATGTTTTGCAGCAATTCATGTTTCCCAGGAGTTGCTGCATTAAAAAGGGAGCTTTTTTATAGAAGTAAAGAGCAAATACCCAAGGATATGTATTGGATGGTGGGGCCCAGGGAATGACTGGATGTGGCACTCGGTGCCCTGGTCTGGTTGACAAGGTGGGGACGGGTTAAAGAGTCTTTTCCAACCTCAATGATTATCCTCAATCCCTTAAACACCTCCCAGTTCCAAACTGGAGTAAAACAATCCTGAGATTCGGAGACCTGGGAGGATGCCAGTGGACAGACCACACTAACCCAGCAGATTTGGAATGTGAGGTGTCTACAATGACCTCCTGCACCAGGATTTCAGCTGCTGGTGTCACCACCACGTTCACAGGCTGATGTTTCCTGGCAGAGGCTCATGGGGGGGTGGGTACTTACTGCAAGTTCCGCTGCTGAACATGGGAATTGTTTCAAACATCATCTTGTGAAAGAGCAGTGCCACTGGTCTGTAGTCCAGGTGATTCTTTAACAGGTAGCTATAGTAGTACACGTAGCGTCGCTGACTGGGAATCGTCACTCCCTGAAAGAGGGAAAACAAGGGTCAGAAACAACCAGCAGAGCAGCTCCTGACAGAGCTCCTGCCATCCCCTCACAACATCACTGAGGGCAAGCAGTCCCCAGCACACAACAAGCAGGGAGCTGGTGCTCCAGTAACTTCAGTGCACCTCGGAGGGCTGGAGCAGCCCTGCTGAGAGGAGAGGCTGGGACAATTGGGATTGTTCAGCCTGGAGGAGCTTTGGGGTGACCTCACTGGGGCCTTGCAGGGCCTGAGGGGACCTAAAGAAAGATGGAGAGAGACGATTTCTCAGGGTTCTGGAGTGACAGGACAAGGGGGAAGGGCTTCACACTGACACAGAGCAGGTTTAGACTGGATGTTAGGGAGAAACTCTTCCCTGTGAGGGTGGGCAGGCCCTGGCACAGGGTGCCCAGAGAAGCTGTGGCTGCCCCATCCCTGGGAGTGTCCAAGGCCAGGCTGGAGCCCCCTGGGACAGTGGGAGGTGTCCCTGCCCAGGGTAGAGGTGGCACTGGATGGTCTGTAAGGTCCCTTCCACCCCCAAACAATTCCAAAATTCTGTGTTCTCCAAATCCTCACCTCCAGTAAGGAGGCAAAGAATGCAGATTTCCCCCCTATCTTAAAAACAAACACTGCAGACACTCTGAGGGTCATGTCAAAGGGGGAGCCATGCTGCTGCTTTTCTCAGGGTGGGGACTGTGGGACATTAGATTATGTCCAAGTCACCTCCTGCTTAATTTTTAAGTGCCACTAGAGGAATTACATTGTGACAGCAGTTTTAGTCAAAAGATTCTGATGCTTACTAATACCACTGTACTGCAGACTGATGTTGCCTGCTATTACAAACCATCCCTCTGAAATGTTTCCCCCCTAAAAAGGTGGAGAAGTTTCACTAAAATGGGCCCAGTAGCCTGAAGTGTTCAAGGAAGGACTTGAGCTGAGTTACAACTCTGAAGCAAACATTTGCCTTGAAAGCATAACACTTAAGAATGTTTTTATCACTGATTTTAAATCAGCTTAAAGGTTTTAAGTAAGGGAACAGTTTTAAAACTCTTACAGCTAATATTTTCAAGCAAAAGTGATAAACATGAGAAGATATTTCCCAGAAAATGCATTACGTGGTTTATAATAACATACAACAACATCAGTAAGTAAACTTTCTGATTAAATCCAATTGTGGGATTGCAACAAACAAAGAAACAGAAGGTTTTCATACAGTCTATGACCATTTTGGTCACAAAATCTACATCACAGGATTTCTACCAACTTAGTTTCACCTGCTTCACCTCACAACAACCAGAAGCTTAGAGTAGCCAGGAGTTTTAATTTAGCAAATCTCTATTCTGCACACATGAAAATACTCACTTCCTGCCATTATTAAAAAAAATGTTGATAATTATGTCTCCTTATCACTTCAGCTGCTTCTAAATCACACAAAAGACCTTTCCCTGCAGCACTTGTACAATGACCTTCCCAAGCAGCCCTTTGCAGTGCCCATGTTCTTGGCTCAGATGTCCTCAGGAGTTATCACACCCACTCTTTCAGGGAGTTTTCAAGTTTGCTTTCCTGGGACCTGAGCTTCAGGAGTGAGCAAGTCCTGGGCTCAGAGCAGTGCTTGCCAAGGCTGCCAACCAGAAGAAAACCACCCAGGTGAGGAGAGCATCTCTTTCTCTGCTCACTGCTTCCTCAGGTCCTGAAGGATGTGTCCTGCACAGAAACCCTGCCTGGACAACCAAGGCTGGCAGCACAACCAAGGGAAGACCTTGTAATTGTTTTCACAGTGATTGTCAATCCCAGCTCTTGTCCAACAATGTAGTTTTAACCCCTCAGCCAAAGAGATTTTACTCCCTTACAATCTTTACCCTAAGACCTTGTCACACTGCAGAAGAACTCAAAGCTCTCCATTTCCAAAGGTCTGAACCCCAAGTAGAACATTTCCATCATCAGCTAATAATATTCCAAGAGGTACAGTCAACCCCCACTCACTTTTACTCCAGAAGAATAAAGACAGGGAAGCAGTTCAGGTATTTTCCCCTCAAGAAGCTGGCCTTTCCCATCTATCACCACTTTGACATGGATGTTAGATAAGCTTCTCCAGTCCCTGTGCCAGAGCTTCCCAGGGCACTGTCAAGCAGTGTAGGCACCACAAAAACTGTCAGGTGCTGCTCCTGGTTCTCAGCACGGGCAGTATTGTGAAGAACAAACACCTCTGGAAGTAACACTCCCACGTTCATTTTAACAACATGCCCTGCTGTGAGAGTAAAGCTGCAGCCCCAGCCCAGGCTGAGGGCACCAGAATTAGCAGAGGCTGTCACCTGAGCACATCCACCAAACAGAAATCACAACTGGTGAGCTCTGACATCAGACAGGGGATCTCTGCCCTGCTCAGAGTCATTCTCAGGCTTCCTCACACAAAATAATTGCTTTTCGTTTCCTGTTCAGTTATACCACTATCACAGGATGCTTTGGGTTGGAAGAGACCTTAAGGGCTACACCTTTCCAACCCCCTGCCCTGGGCCGGGACACCTCCCACTGTCCCAGGGGGCTCCAGCCTGGCCTTGGACACTCCCAGGGATCCAGGGGCAGCCACAGCTTCTCTGGGCACCCTGTGCCAGGGCCTGCCCGCCCTCATGGGGGAGAATTTCTTCCTAATATCTAATTTATACCCATTCTGTCAGTGTGAAGCCATTCTCCCCTGTCCTGTCACTCCATGCCCTTGGAAATAGTTTCCCTCCATCTTTCCTGTAGCTCCCTTCAGGTACTGAAAGGCCCCAGTCAGGTCACCCCAAAGTTCCTCTTTTCCATGCTCAACAATCCCAATTCTCTCAGCCTTTCCTCACAGGGAAGCTCTTAGGAGCCATCCTTGAAAATGCAAAAACATGATGGTCTAAGAATGCTCCTGAATGGACCAACTCCAGCCCTTGGACAGTTGTCCCCAGGCCCCACTGCTTCCTTCCAGGTCTAATCCTCACCATAAAACCCTTCAAGGCAGAAGCAACCATATAGTCAATACCTTGTAATCATCATCCTCCTCCTCCTCTTCTGAGAAAAGTCCCTCCCCCCATAGTGAGCTATGGAAGTCAGAAGAAACAGCCTTTAGAGGAAATAAAAGAACCAAACCCCACAACAGGCTTTAGGCTGAGACAGGCATTTTGTAGACTCACCTCTACAATGTCTTCTTGCCCAGCACACACAGAGCAGCTCTCAGCCTCACCTACACCTCTCCCTTGATGCTGCCCACGTCTCTGTGAAGCTGCTTCTCTCAGCAGGCACTTGGGAATAGCCTGTTGCCTTGACCAATTAGTCACATTTCCTCCTGCAATCAGACTCTCACTTCCTGCCAGCACTGGCTGAACCCTCCAAGAATCACTTTGCCACAGACCTTCATGGCAACAGTGACTTTGGCTGGACTGTTCTCAGCAGCTACATGCACAGGGTGCACCTTGTCCTTGCTTTAAACCAAGACATTGTGGTACCTCATTAAAGCCAGTTCTCCTTCAGCATACATATGCTGGTCCAGCAAAAATGAAACCATGAGAGAGGAGGCGTTTGCTCACCCTTAGGTGCAAAGAGCTCTTTTGATGCCTCACTCCCTTCGAATTCAGGAAGTCAGTTATATAAAGGTGTGGTGAAATACCAAACCAGAGCAGCACTTGACAGATAACTCTGAAATACGGGCCACAAGGGAGGAAAAGGCTCCCAGAACCTGCACTGGAATACCTGTTTATAAACACTACTTGAAGGATTAAATGACTCAAACACTGCCCAGTGGCCACATCAAGATAACCACGCTCAAGTGGAGCTGGGAAGGGAAAAAACCTCTTCTAACTCCTCCAGCAGAGACAGCAAACCAAAACAAAGCTGCTGGTCACAGACAGTACTCAGAGGCAAGCTAAACAAGGCTCGCACTATTCCTGCTTACAAAGTCCTCCCTTACCCCCAAGATGCCCCAGGTACCACTGATAAACACCCAGCTCTTATCCCCCATCCCCACCACACTCACATGCAGAATTGCCACCTTTTTACAGAAGGGAAGCTGAGGCACAACATGCTTTTCAACCCTGCAATTCTTCAGCTTTGTAGTTTCCAGGATGTTTTACTCAGCTCTTGAGAATGACCAGGAGAAGGACTCTCCTCTGTTTGTTCACAGCACTCACCCCTAGCCATGAACTCTCACCCTGACAGTGTCCCTGCTGCAGTGTCACAGCACAACCAACTCAGCAGCGTGTGGAGTAACAGCTCTACCTTGTCAAGACAGCAACCTAAGGAGGCACTGCTCCTTCCAAGGAATTAAGAGCTGAATTCTAAAGTTCCTTACGTGCCACTTCTGTCCTCAAGAGCCTTCAGACATGAAGCTCCGTTTCTCAGAGGCCTTCACACTGTGAAATGAGCACTTTGTGCAAACATTACAGGAACAGAGAGAGCTCTGTACCTGAGGAGGCTGAAACTGGTCTGCTGGGATGCTCCACCAACACAGCCAAGGAAATGATGGAAGATGAGCAGGGGAGCTCATTGAACAGACCTTGCAAGTCACACCTTACTAACTTTGGTGAAGACTTCAAATAAGGAGGTCAAATTCCCATTGATGAGGCATAACAATGGCACTACCCCTTCTTTTGACAAGGGGCATCCAAAAATATTCCAGTATATTCTTCCAGTAGGGGTATTCAACTGGAATGGCTACCAAACACTACCACAGAAGTTAAGAGAACCTGAGGAGATGAACAACTCATGCATTCAGACAAAACAAGCTGGAATAATCCTCTTATTTGGGCTGAAAATGCTGAACGAGAAAGTTCCCCCATCTGATGGAACACACAGCTGAACTCTGTTGAAAAAGCTATTTAAAATACACTGTCCAGGTCTTCTTGAACAGGAGGTGCAAAAACCAGGCTGTTTCAGTGCTGTAACTAATTGCTACTGCTGCTTAGGAAAGCTTTTTCATTTACAGCTCCACTGATCTGATAAAATTAAAGCTAAATCAAATCAGGTGCCACAACTGATGGGAAGCATTTTTCAAAGGGTTTGAGCAGCAAATCGACCTCAAGGAGGAAAAGGAGCAAGTTACAGGTAGGGGAAGAGTGGAAAAGAGAATCTCTCACCTTCTTGTCTCTGGTCCTTACTTCCCCATAGAAATCTAGGGCTTCTTGAGCCTTCAGAAACTTGCCTCGATGCAACAAATATGCACAAATCATTACACCAGTTCGTCCCTTCCCAGCTTTACAGTGGATTGCTGCAACATGATTGTCATCCTCACTCAGCCACTGGTCAAGATCTTCACAAAAAGGTTTGATGAGCTCCAGCTGTGGTGGGTTATGGTCTTCAAAAGGGTACTGTGCAACTGCAAGGAGAGGCAGGGATTCACCAGAAGGCAGTGGCAGCTCAGCTCTGGGACAAGCATGTAAAAATCAACCCATCCAATAACCCCTCCCCATCTTACACAGCCACATATTTTCTATCCAAGTATTGTTCAGCATATTGTAAGCACTGCAGACATTTCTCTAGTAACCCATAAGCAAGAATCCTGCTCCATGAAGCAACTATTTCACACCTCTAGTGAAATGAGTGGCACAGGGCCTGGAACAGGAATTTTCTAGGGTTTAAGAGCACTCTGGCACACAGGATAACCTTGTGGAAACCCATTACTCCAGCAATAATTAAGCTACCTGCTGAGAGAGAACAGGGCCAGGCCTCAGTCACTGGGGAGACAACAAAAATTCTGCTGAAAAATTACAGACCCCTGTGTTGGGAACAAACTCCCAAAGGTGATTTGAAACAAAAACCTGCCATTTCCATATTTAAAAAGTGGTAATAAAAAAGAAGAAATTTCATGTACAACACTGGCAAACTTAGGAGGTTTATAGTCCTTTCTTATATGGGTGTACACATGCACAAACACTTTTTTTTTTCATCTAGAGATGGAAAGAATTCCATGCAGGAAACAAAAGGAAACTTCAGAGAGCAAAAAAAAATAAGCAATAAGTAGAGAGAAGCACCCAGACTTCTACCACCCCAGATCAAATGACAGTCAATGTCATCCTGACCAGCAGAATTACATAGGATATTTTAGTTTCACCAGCACAGCACTTGAGGAAGTGCACCCCAATTCTCCATGGACAGCCTTGGGATCTTATAAACACAACTCTGGTTCACTTATAAATGGTCAGCTAGAAACACCATTTCCTTTTCTGGGCTAAAAATGACTACATTTCATTTTCTGGCAAGGGTCTGTACTCATTTCGTAAGTCCTACTCTCTAGTCACACACACAAGGCTCCTTTTGATGAATCCCCAAGGACTTAAAAGAGTAGAAGGGAGGGATGAAGTTATGGAACTGCTATGGAACCCTTTTTGGAGGGATGCACAAGGACAGTTTATTCACCCACCCACATCATCTCCCAGGAGACCAAACAGGGAAACCCAATAAAGTGAATAATCTTTGCTAAAGAAGCAACCAAGGTTCACCAACATGGACACACACTAGTCAATTCTTCCACGTGGAAGATCCAAAGACTCTCCAAATGATCTTGTTGTGTGAACTTAGAGATGTCACCTTTTGTAAATGAAAGGAATTTATCTAGAAATCCCTAAGAAGCCTGCAAATTTGTCCATCCAACTCTGACTCCATTGTAACTACAGCCAGCAAGGTTCCCATGGAAAGGGGAGTAAAACAGAGCTGAAAGAACAGCTTGAAAAATCCCAAGGAGCTGCAGCATGAGGATCTCCAAGACTTGGAGTCAAAGGCAAATCTTGTGGTCAGTTCTTCAAAGCTGGAGTGAGTTGAAGATGAAACAGGTGCCCTGTGATGGTGTGGGGGGGAATTAACAGGAAGGAAACATGCAGCTGCACAGCCTTGAGCAGGTCCTCCATGGATTCTGATTCCTAGCTCTGGAGCATGGATAATGGTTCTGATTCCCTTCTCCAAGCTCCTACACCTCGCATGAAGAACTCCATTGGACAAAGGAATGGAAAAAAAAAAAAAGAAAAAGAAAAGCCTGTGGCAAAGCAGAAGGCAATTTCCAGCACAGAAGTACTCTGGGAGCTGCAAAAACCCTGCACAGAAAGCAAGTGCCCAAAGAAGATGAAGAGCTTTCAATGTTTAGGGTTTAATTTTATGCAAGAGTATCCAAGGTGAATAATGAACTGCTCTGGTGTTTCATGTTAAGTGTCCAAGTAAGAAGATCCCTTTGCAAGTAATTCACTTTAGATTACAAAGAAGAGCTGTTGTTCCCCTGCTAAGGGAAGTCCTGAGTCACCAGTTTGGTTATTTAAGGTTAACTAATTGGGGGATGAAGAGAAAAAATGCAACTTGTGCAGAGGAGCTGTGAGAGGTGCTGTCACAAACACCATTTTGGGCTGGGATTGACAGGGGAGGGATGTGACACCTCCTTATCAAAAAGCAGAAATTAAAGCAAACATATGCTGTGGCCATATTAGAAGCAAGTCCTTCTCATGCACGCCTTTCCTCTCCTCACCCAAAGTACTGCTCAAGCAGACCTTAAAATACCTGGGTTTTTCAGAGCCTGTATGTATCAAATGAGGTTTGAGGCCACTGTCACTGAGCACTGTGAGAGCAAACCAGAAGTGATGGCTTCACACATGGCCATTTCAGTCCTTCTATAATCAGACATCAGAGCAGCCAATTACATTTTCCTTATGTTCTAAAATCCTTTTTGTAACTAGAAGAATGGTTTAATACTAACTTAAGGAGATGATGAGCCCTTGCTATGATGCAGAATTAGCCATAAGGCCAAAATTGGTTTAGCTCCTACAGTTTTGTAGGCTCAAGAACTCCTCAGCTACCCCCAGGCATTCTGAAGCTCTACTGCTGTGCACGGAGATGTTCCTCTGCCCAAAAAACAAAGGTAAATCTGTATTTATTTATCACCTGGGGAGTTAATACTGACACAACAGGTGTACCAGTATCCACTCACCAAGGATGTGATGAAAAGCTCCCCTCAAAGTTTCTCCCCTGGTTTTTTTTGGTAGCTCTGCAAAGCGTCTAAAACCCAGCTCATCTCTGAGAGGCATCACATGGGAAATAATCTTTTTCAAGCATCTGAAGGTTATGCCAGAACTTCAAAAAGTTGCTTTATAGGCATAGTGAGAGTAGCTTAAAGTGCTCATTTTTATTCTTCATAAGGACCAGACTCCTCCAAGCTTCACACAGAAATTGTACTGTAAGTTTGCACATTGAATTGAACTGAAACTTCTGTAACAGCCCATTCTGCAAAAATTTGTGCAACAGCAGACTTCTTACTAGATCTTGATCTCTAACTGTCAGGAACATTTTTTTGAAAGCACCAAGAGAATATAGCAAGTTTTTCCAATGACTCAAAGCAATCTGACATCATTCCTTGTGCCCAAATCTCCTGCCTGACTATTCATCAGCTCCTCCTTTAGACCTTCATTCACTGAAATCTAAAGAGGACAAATATTAAACAGTAAAAACATACCTCTGCAGTTAAATTTGGCCGTGTCATAATGTCTTTCAGCACATCTAAAAAAGAAAAAACAGACAAGAGTTCAAGGCAAGTCTCTGAGGCACTCCCAGCATCTGTCACACCTTGGAACACACAGCTGGGAAAACCCTGTATGCCCATTTAGGATTTAAAACTATAGCTAGAGGTTACACACAGAAAAACTGTTCTGCTGCAGATACATAGAACTGCTCACTAAAAGATCAGTTATTTTACCGAAAGGCCAAGACTTACCCCTGGTGACTGTAGTCCACTGGTATGTTTTAAGTCAACATGGCTCCACTGGTGCAAGCAGTGCAATGTACCTTTACTTTTGAACCTGTGCTATTAACAGCTCCAGCCACCTGAGCAGCTTTATACTCCCAAACACATGAAGAGCAGACAGTTGTGACCTTCATCCAACTGATTCTGAACTCAAAACTCAGGCCAAGGTGCCTCTACAGCAACAAAGGGGATCACCAGGACAGTTCAGGACCAGCACAGAATATCACCACAGAGATCCCTTGCATCAAGCAGAGGCTGTGATTCTGCTCTGCAGCTTGGCACTGGGTCTTGAACTGAACTGAGCTCAGCCAGTTTCCCTCTCACAGATCCTGCAAAATGGCACCTTTCTGGAGACTCTGGAGTTGCATTGGTGTCTCTCACCTCTCAAGGATACCCACTCTAGACAGGCAGCAGTGCAGCAAACCATGCTGCATGGATCCTGCAGGATGAGCTGCCCAGGGCCAAACACCAGCAACCAGGGAGAAACAGCCCCATCAGCTGGGCCTGAAAACAGCCAAAACAGCAAACTAAGGACACAGACTTTGGGGAAAGGGAAAAGAAAGCAAAAATGGATGCCTCCCACTATGTTCCTTGGAGCTGCTCTCTGGGGCCAAATGATTGGAGTGGAAGTGCAGTTCAGGAAGGAAAATGAGAACAATCTTGCCTTGAATCCTGCCTTGAATCCTGCCAAGGGCAGGTGGGGCAGGGCTTGGAGCAACCTGGGATAGGGGGAGGTGTCCCTGCCTGTGGCAGGAGGTGGAATGAGGGCAGCTCTAAGGTCCCTTCCAACTCAAACCCCTCTGGGATTGCACAGAGCAGTGGGAGTCATTTCAGTACGTGAAACACTCCAAGATCCTCTGCTCTGATTACAAGCTGTGCTCTTCACAGCACTCCAATTCCCACACCAGTTTCAGGACTGGTATGAGCTCATCTCTCCTCAGCAGCAGGGATGTTCTGACTGCAGCCTGTGGAGCCAGGTGGAGCTTACTTGACACCTTGAGACTGGCAAAGCTTTTCGGCTCCTACTCGTGGCTGTACTTGGAGCTCAGAGCTGCACTAAGGGGTTGCACATGCCCTCAGTGCTCCCCTTTCTCCCAGCTCCAGAGCCTTCTCAACTCTTCCCTCTGCTAGGGAAAAAGTCTGGAAGCTTTTAGAGCCCCAATCTTGTCGCTGACACTCTCTCTGGGTCAGAAGTGACCAGTCACAGGTTAAGGTGGCAGATGGGGCTCACAAACATGATGTGCACTCAAGCCCTTGAGAAGAAAGGCTGGATGCAGGATGCACACCCAGGAAGGACTGACCATGCCTGGAGCAGTGCTGGGCAAAGCCTGCTCCAAGCTTTGCCAGCACCTGAACTTTGGAAGCAAAGCAGTTAACACAAAGCATCTTATCCAAAGAAAGTTTCCTGCTTCCTTTTAAAGAAACACCAAGTTCAATGGGTAGTATGAAAGTTTTCAAAACATGAAAAAAATCCTCATATGGCCAGAAAAAGCCTTCAAATTTCAAAGTTTGAGAGGGTGTCAAGTAAAATACCATGAGGGATAAAAAATAATTTTGTTGATACCAAGGATAGAAAGTGAGCACAGAACAGAGCCATGTCCCACTCTATGCCCTCTTTTGGGAGCTGAACACAGCCAGTGCAGAGCTCCAGGCACAGCTGCACCAAAATCTGTGTATTTGCAGCAGAGATTCCACCAATACCCACTTTGGGGGGGGGGGTGTTTAACACTTCAAATGCATTGGTGGGGTTTTTAAACACCTGTGGTAGTCAGACCTCTAGATGAAACAAGAATATTTATTTGCTTTTTGGGGGAAAGGAGTGGGTTGGTACAATCCTTACAACCCTCCTTAGGGTTAAAGACAGCTTAAAGCACCAGGGTGCTGCCAGGCACCTTCCTGATCAGTCATGACCCCACTGCCAGCAGGTCTTTGGGCTTCCTCTGCCACAGAGGAACAAATGTGCACATAAAATCCACACTGCTCATCACAGCTCCTTCCTCCAACCATCTGTCTGCAGGACAGTTAAAGGAAACACACTGGGGAAGATGGAGTTAATGGCAACGATCTGGCAGCATGTCAAGTTAGGAAAGGAGAAAAACATGTTCAATGAGGGAGAATACTGAAGCAATAGCAAAGGGTTAAAGGAACACAGGAGAGAACCAACACAAACGAGAAGCACAAGGAAACTGCTCAAACATTTGCTGGGAAGTTCTAAGCCAAGATGTGAGGATGAGGCACAACTGACATCACTTCAGAAAAATCTCTAAATCCTTTTAAATCAAGCTGCTCAATACACACATTATTACCAACCTCACAGAACAGCCACCTTAAGGGAACTCAAACCCCATGACAGGGTTTGAAATAATTCTGACTACAATCACCTCCCACCTCCTCCTTTGAAACACAGACAATAGATGATTATTTACAAAGGATCAGCTTAATCTGAAGAGATGAAGCTCTCTGGAATACCTGATGGGTACAACTCCTTTCCATCTCCTCACCAAACATGGCAGTAGTTCACCTGATGGCATCTGAGGGGTATAAATTTTGCCTGCACAAAGATCCAAGAGACAATCTGGCCCCTCCACACAGGGACACACAGTTTGTAACAGCTTCAATCTTCATTCACAACTTGATCCTTGTCTTGGGGAAGAAGAACCCCCTCACACTTCCAAAGGGTGTTTTATCCCCCAAAAGTCTTCAGCTGAGAGCAAATGGGGTAATTTTACCAAGTTTTATTTATTTGCAAGTTAGCAACAGAGAAATCTATTTTGACACGAAGAACAAAAGCCCTTTGCACACCTGGACAAGTGCTCTGCACAGCTGAAAACACAGGAACCAGCAGCTTAAATGTCAAATGCATCTGTCTCATCACAGCCCTTCTCACAAACTTTAAGGCTGTTCCTGTGTTGGGTTGGGGGACTGGTTTTTGCTCTCTTTTATTTTTTTATTTTTTTTAAGTAAAATGAGGTTGCTGGCAGACAAAGTGGAAACTTTTCAGGCACCACTTCCCTGAGGAGTCACTTGCTAAGATGCTCACCAAAAATTACTAAAATCCCACTTTCTGACCAAGCCTGAGTTTACACACAGCAACCTCCTCCCAGAAATTTTACCCATTAATTCAAAGGATAACATTCTGGAGAGCTTCTAAGATGGAAAATACAATTTTGCTCCCCAACTGTATGAAAGATGGCCAATGACTGTATTTTCTGTACATATTTTTTTCTGTCCCATCCTACCCTAGAGACAACTTCAAAATCCAGAATATCATTTCTCAGCTTCTCCTGTCACTTCTCCCCAACATCAGGAAAAAGAGCTGCTTGATGCATAATCCCTCAGCTAACTCAGAGGCAGATTTAAATCCTTTTTTTAAATAACCACAATGTCATGCATTGCCTGGATTTCCAGACTATCATAATTTTTTCCATTAATTGCAGATATTTAGACACATATTCATTAAAAAAATTAAGGCTGTAACAGTTCAGAGAATCAATCTCCAACTTAGATTTCTGGGAAAAAAAATGAGGGGTAGGAAAACCATGACCTACTTTTCAACATCAGCTGACATCACCAAATCATTTATACAAATGAAATTAGCCTGAGCTAACAGAGAAATCTGATCAAGGAACAGCAACAATAACAGCTTTCTGCATAACTAAATTTTTGGGGGAAAAAACATTACACTTAAGAGAGGTGAGAAACCATCACCAATTGCTCCAACAGCTTTTTCAAAGGACCAAACAGGGACAGATAGGAAGAGTGAGGGAGCAAACAGAGCCTGGGTACCAATGTAGTTTGATTTGAAAAGGAAAAAAAAACCCAGAGGAAAAAAAAAAGCCCAGGGAAATATTCATTTGGCAATTGGACATTAATACATGAACAGAAACCCTGCTGTGAATTACTTTTCACTTTTTAATCACATGGTACAGGCTCCAGATGGGCTGGGTGCCAAGCCATTTAAAAGCGTTCAAGGAATATGAATACACCCCAGCATTTCATTTAACCTCACTCAGCTCCACTAAATGAAGTACCAGGGCTCTCAATCAGCCTTAATTGTTTTAAGAAATGTGCAAAACATCCCCAGCTCTGCTCTAGGACACCAACAAGCCACTTGCACCCTCACCGCCCACATCCCTAGCTCCTCCGC
>VXBA01003538.1:85447-102617 GCA_013399895.1 Serilophus lunatus
CCCCCCCCAAGCTCTTTTTAGCAGGCATTATTTTGGAAAATGCATCTCCTGAGAGCATACTTACAGATTGTATATCTTGTAATGGTTTTTATGCTTTGAATCCAAAAACCTGAAGTAGGAAAGAAAAAAAACCAACAACAAACCAAAACCATGCATTAATACACATTGCAATAATGCTGACCTTAATTTGCAGCACCCTTATAGCAGCACCCAGGCTGTGCAGCCCTGCATTCCCAGTCCCAGCTGGCCCTGCAGTGCCTCAAAGTCTCACTCATCCAAATAACCCAGCATGGATAAAATGACTAGTGCAGCTCAGGGAACCAGGGGCTGCCTGCAACTGGAATATCTGCTGTAGGGACTGATGTCCTGATCCCTCAAACACCTCCAGATCGTTGTGTTAAGCTCAGGAAGGGTATTTTGAAAGCAGAAAGCATGGATGTGTGTCTGTGAACACTCCCCATATTTTGCACAGACAACGAAATTTGTGATGCCACAATGGAAAAGAGCAGTTGAAAGAACTCTGGTGCTCCAGTGTCAGCCTGAGTCTCTCCTTTCAATCCCCTTTTAAATGACCATTATTTGCCACCAAAGTGTGTCCCCAGTGATGTTCTGAAGGGAGGAGAGGGAGACCACTACACTTTTTTTCACACTCATTTCATTTCCAAGCTCCCTTTGGAATCAAAACTTGCCAAACTGCAAACATGATTCATCAAAATTGCTGTGATTATATATGATGTGTCACCTGGCAATGTGCAAGAAGGAATAACACACAAATGTTTACGCTTAACATCATCAACAGTGTGTATCTGCACATCAGCCAGAAGGAATTTAATTAGCCATGACAGAACATGCTGTTCACATTGAAAAGAAACACTAGCTGCTAAAATCCTGGAAAGCTCAGGCAAAAACAAGCTCTGGTTATCAGGCATAATATTCCAGAAGAACCCAGAAGAACTCTGTGGTCAAAGCCATGAGTTAAAACGAGAACAGATGTGAACAATCCTCGTGCAGAGTCGGTGTGAGACTCCAGTTTCACCAGGAAAACATTCTGGGATTCCTGCTGGTTGCCCCTGGCAGACCTAGGAGAGCCTGAGGGAGATGGTGGACAGGGAGCTTTGTTGCAGGAGATGTTCCTGTCTTGTTTAACACACACAGAGGAGAGCAAGGAGAGCTGACTCTGCTCCTGCCAGCAACATCCACAAAGAGGAGGATAAGGGTTTTTCTAAGGACAAGATTCCATCCAAAACCTCTCCGAGTGTCAGTCACAGGAGACTGCCAGCAGTCCAGGTTGTACTTCTCATGCAGAATTAGCCTGGAATTTGTCAGGATATTCAGAAGAAACCCAGTGGTGGATCCTGGCTCAATGCCAACTGCTCTGGAGCTCAAATATGTTGAATTTCTGCACAAAAAGCTCTTGTACAAAAAAATCCACAGGAAAAAGATGACTGGAGCAGATGAGGAGTGGAACAGGCAGAAAGGTGCAGGATCACATTTTCTTCTTGTTCAAAAATAGGAGGCAACAAACATAGCACTACTTCAGCACCCAGTTCCCTACAGCCACTTAACTGCTATGTCTCCATATCTCAATTTGATTCATTATCCTTGCAGGTGATCACTGCTCCTTTGCATCACAGTGTTTATGGGCAGCTTAACAACTACATGGGCATTCCCTTCCAAAAGCCCAATTTACACACACCCATGTACCCAACCAATGAAATTTATCCTCCTTCATCCAGAAGCAACTGAAATCAATGCTGTGAATGAAACAAGGCCTTCAAAGACTCCTGCTAAGGTTCTTTATTTGGAGAACTTCCTCCCTGTGAGGGTGGGCAGGCCCTGGCACAGGGTGCCCAGAGAAGCTGTGGCTGCCCCATCCCTGGGAGTGTCCCAGGCCAGGCTGGAGCCCCCTGGGACAGTGGGAGGTGTCCCTGCCCAGGGCAGGAGGTGGGATGGGATGGGCTTTAAGGTCCCTTCCCACCCAAACCATTCTATTCATTATAAGTCCAGCCTTTGCCCCCATCCTACAATTTCCAAAGCTGGAGCCCCTCAGGGAAGGGGTAAGGGGGCAGATGCAATGCCCACATCAGCTTCATGAAAAGGTGGCTCTGACTGCTGGGAAAGAAACCTGCCTGCAGAGACAGAGTCTGTGGGTTGGGAGGGACCTTGAAGCCCATCCAGTCCCACCCCCTGCCACTGTCCCAGGGGGCTCCAAGCCCTGTCCAGCCTGGCCTGGGACACTCCCAGGGATGGGGAGTCCACCACCTCTCCGAGCAACCTTTCCTTGTGTGCAACCACATGATCAGAAAGCACAACTCCACACCTCTGCTAACAATTCCAGCAGACACACTCTCTGCATGAGCATTTGCAGCCTGCTACACTGAGCCCCACTGACAGGAGCAGATCTGCAGAAGTGGCTTCTCCCTGTGGGAATCACAGAGTGTGGCCAGGTGTGGCCTCTGACGCTGTCAGTGCTATTTGTGGGTGAAAAGCTTTGTCACGACGGTTAAACATGCAAAACCAACCCCCCGACCCCGAGGAACTGCAGCTGTGCAGGGGAGCTGCTGCCTCCACATGACTGGCTCTCAGGTGAAGGCTAGGAGTCCCCCCAGGGAGGGCCCAGCTCGGCTCTGCAGCAGTCTGGATGCAAACACTCACCAAGGAAATTCAAGCAGTGCTAACTCTGCCTGTCCACGATTATAGGATCCCCAAATGGTTTGGGTTCACTCCTTTTCTTCATCATTTGAGGATCATTCATTCCAACCCGCCCCTGCCCTGGGCAGGGACACCTCCCACTGTCCCAGGGGGCTCCAGCCTGGCCTTGGACACTCCCAGGGATCCAGGGGCAGCCACAGCTTCTCTGGGCACCCTGTGCCAGGGCCTGCCCACTCTCACAGGGAAGGATTTCTTCTCAACATCCCATCTCTCCCTGCCCTCTGGCAGTTTGAAGCCACTTCCCCTTGTCCTGTCACTCCAGTCCCTGCTAAACAGCCCCTCTCCAGTTTCCCTGTAGCCCCTTCAGATCCTGGAAGGTGCTGTGGGGTCTGCACACCCTTCTCCTCTCCAGGCTGGACATTCCCAGCTCTCCATCCTTCCCTCCCAGCAGAGCTGCTCCATCTCTGATGCCTTGGTGCCTCCCCTGGCCTCTCTCCAGCAGCTCCATGTCCTTCCTCCCTGTGCTGTTCCCCAAGGCTGGAGCAGCTCTGCAGGTGGGGTCTCACCTGAGGGGCAGAGGGGCACAATCCCCCCTCCCCTGCTGCCCACGCTGGGGGCTCAACCCAGGGCCAGGGCTGGGGGAGAGCTCCATCTCCCATCACCCCAAGTCCTCCTGCTCAGGGCTCCTCTCCCTCTCCTCACCCCAGCTGTAGATGTGTCTGGGGCTGCCCTGACCCAGGCAGGGCCCTTGCTCTTCCCTCTGCTGAGCTTCAGGAGGCTCTCATGGACCTACTGAGCTCATGACCTCAAATGCTCTCAAAAGCATCTTCAAAAAAAAAAAATCCCAATTTGGGAGCCCAAAAACAGGAACTTTTGGCAGCTTCTACCAAGTATTTAATGTTTAATGCAATCTCTCACACTACACTCTCCAGGTTGGGTGTTGACTAAATGAATTGCACCCCACACCCCTGCCACAGCCAGCAATTCACAGCAGATGACTTGATGACAAAAATGACATCCTGAAGGGTTTTTCACCAGCAAGAAGAAATTTCAGCTGTTTTTTCTCCTCATTCAGTCCTATTGAACACAACCAAATGTAAAAGCTTTTAGATAAAGCCACCTATATTTACTACTTTAAATCAAAAGTAACTTATGAAGCACTTCATTAGTGACTGAAGAAAGGGCAAGGGCAAACTTATCCTGAAATCCCGATGTCCTTCTAAAAGCAAAGACCCTCCTTTTTCTCCAAGACAATTTACTGAAGTCAATATTTCACACTGAACAAGCAGATTTATATTTGAGATCCACCCAGAAGAGCAGCCTGCCCCCTTTTGTTTCCAGCATTTCTCATGAAAACTAACAAGGCAACATCTACCAGAAGGAAAAACTGTGCCATTTCTCTGAGGCAGAGCACCCCCCTCCCCTCAGGAGAAGGTAAGTGGGTACAGAGCAGAGGGTGGCAGTGCTGAGGGTGAGGGAAGTGGAGCCTTACCTCACTACATCATCGATGTTGTTCCGGTACACTCCCTCCAGCCTCTCTGCAGGAAAGCCCATGGCAATTATGTTGGGATAAATATCTGAACAGGCAAGTTAGGGAAACGTTTGTAGAGCAAGTGAAATGTCCCCACCAGCATTAAATGGACATCACTCCAGTGTTCAACTGCACCCAAGTCACAGCAACAGCTCCAGCCACGGGACGTGAGGGTCTGGAATTCCAGAGTCAACAGTTACCCACTTCTGAACAAAGAGCCTCATCTCTTATTCTGAACTACCTGCCAAAAGCAACCTGGGCTAAAAGGAGTTAAGGAAAGCACCTCTTCGCCCAAACAAATCAGTGGTAAGGGAAAAGGGCAAGTAAGAAAATTTTAAGTTTACATCTCTAAAGAATTCATAGCAAATTTCTAGAAAATTACTGGTATTTATTTCCCTGGTGGTGAAATTATATATGGAGTTATTTTTTTCTAACAGAACTGAAGAAAAGTACTCCTAAGTATAACACATTATTAGAAATGATAATGTATTGAAGAAGCTTCAGTGAGAATCAAACCAGAAATGAAAGCAGCAGCTCCAACAGCCCATACCCTGCTGCATTAACATACTCCTCCTCAAACTAATTTTAGAAGGAGCAAGAACAAAGCATGATATGTTAGAAGTTTGCCCTGCTTTAAACAAGGAGGTGATTTCCAGAGGGCCCTTCCAGCCCAAATCATCCCACCCTTTTAACAAATCATTTTTGTTTTTATGGTCAAAATACACCAAAGCTGCAAAGAGTAATCACATCAGGATGGAAGACACTGCAGCAGCTTCCAGGATATTAAAACTCCAGTTACTTGTACACAAAGAAAAGCCTGAAGTAGGACACAAACTCATTTACTCCACCCCTGCAGAATTCCCACAAGCCCAAGCTCTGCCTTTGCACCGCTGACTACGAGACTCCAGAAAAACATCAAGAGCTGAATACACGGAAATAATGTTCTGTACTCTCAGAAAAAAAAAAAGAATCAGTATTTACTGTGCTGTAACGCAAGTATTAATAGACATTGGTGTGCTCAGACCACTCAACAGATGATTTGGGCAGACAACGAGGAAAAATAGGAAAGCTTTGGAGTAAATCAAATAAATATTTGTAGCTGCCCTAAGCACAGGCACTGAAAGGGGTTCATGTCTGGTTCCCACTTTATTCTCTACTTGCCCAAACTCCAGAAAACACTAAAAGGGGGGAAAAACTCCTAACATTAAATTGCTTAACTTACAGAGCTTGTAATAACTTCAGATCACAAACTTTGAATTTCACTCTGCTTAGATTTTACTCCACAAGCACTTCACACCTCCCTAATTAACAAGAGGTGCTACATAATTAGCAATGTCTTCACTACCATCAGTTCCTCTTTGCCATAAGCAGAAGAAACTGGTTCTGCACATCACCAGTGAATTACCTGGCTCTCAGCTACACACTCCATCCCTCCCTTCCCCCTGATTTCAACCTGCTTTCTCCCTGCCCCTACCTCCAGCACTTCCCCTCCAAAGCACTTCCTTTTGGGTCCTGTTCTCAGCAAACAGGACTGGATAAACCATAAAATACCACAGAAAATAATCCAGCATATTAAACTGCTTCCCACAGCACCTCTCCACAGCAGACAAACACTCTTGCTAACAACAGGGGTCCAAGAAATTCCTTTGGACTCACCACACCAAACCAGTCCCAGCTGTGGCATTGCCCAGGAGATGCCCAAACTTCACTAAACTTGCTTGAATTTCCATTTGCACTTGTGAGCTTTACTACCCATTTTTTTCAGGCATTGCAGTCTGTGGTTTATGTTCAGACCCTTTTCCTCTCTCCAAGAGGCTGGGCCATGAGGTACTTTGCAGGATTCCCAGCTGGTGCAGGAGGGAAGTGAAGCAGACACTCCAACCAAAGGGAACAGAACATCTCAACAGCAGCACTTCCACACTGCAGGCTCCCAGGCTTGTCCAAACACCAAAGCCTCAAAACACGCAGGCAGAGGGAGATAGAAAGTTCCAAAATAACCAGGGCTGTCTCAGGCTTTTGGAAAGCAGGATCCACTCGGCTCTCACCTCTCCTGAGATCCCTCTGCCCTCCCTGGCTCGAGGGCACATGCACAGCTCGCTGACAGAACTGAGGCACACAATCAGCCAGCCTGGGAAAGACCTCATGGATCAAGGAAACCCTCCTCTGGCTGGTCCTGACCTGGTCAGCCAGGAGTCAGCAGGAATGCTGAAGCTCAGCCATGCATTATCCCTGGAAGTGTCCATGGTCAGGCTGGACAGGGCTGGCAGCAGTGTGGGCTGGGGAAAGGTATCCCTGCCCACGGCAGGAGTTTTAAGGTCCTTTAACTGTTCCATGATCACTACAAGGGCTTTTTAAATGCAGAGTTGGTATTGCAAAGGGTGTTCCACAATGAAAATGGAGAAATACTTCAAATGGGGTAGAGGAGAGGAAGGAATACAAACCTATTTGCCGAGGCCACCTCAAAATGAGGAAGAACTGTTTTTGCACAGAGGGTGGCAGAGCACTGGCACAGCTGCCCAGGGATGTCTGGAGACATTCCAAACCCCCCTGGACACATCCCTGTGTCACCTGCTCTGGGTGACCCTGCCTGGGCAGGGGGGTTGGACTGGGTGACCTCCAGAGGTCCCTCCCAACCCCAGCTCTTCTGCGATGCTGATTCACCACAAGAGCTCTGTGTGCTCTGGGCCTTTGCTCCCTGACAGCACAGAAACTCCAGGGCTGCTCAGACCACTATCCAACAGTGAGCCCGGGGGGAGGGGGGCTGGTCTTAGGAAAATATGAGTGTTTCTTTTTTAAACAGGCAAGGCAATCTCCCCACCACCTAAATATAATCGTCCTGAAGTACCTCAGTGATTATCTCAGGGCATTAGAGTGGAATGCAGCTCCCAGGGCACTGCTGACTCACTCCTGTGTCTGCAGCAGGGCTGCTGCTGAAGGACAGCCCCCAGCCACTGCCACCCTTCCAGGGCACCACATCCCAAGGAAAGCAGGGACAAAAGCACTCCTAGAGCAAAGAAAGATAAAACTATGGGGTTTAAATGAAGGAACACAGAATGTCCTGAGCTGGGAGGGAGCCACCAGATCACCCAGTCTAGCTCCTGGCCCTGCACAGGACACCCCAACAGCCCCACCACGAGAGTGTTGTCCAAACACTCCTGGAGCTCTGGCAGCCTCGAGATGTTGCTCTGAAGCTCTTTTGTTTGGTTCAAACAACTGCAGAAATGGGTTTTGCTTTAAGGAACACTGTAAGTTGGAAGAACAGAGTGGAAGTGGTGCTGCTGTCTGCAAAGATGAACTAAATCTCTGAGCAGAAATAGAAGATTCATCACTTCATTGGAAAAGCTGCCATAAATCCCAAGTTATTCCACTCATCCTGCAAAAAGTCACCCCAAGATCTGCAGCAAATGAAGGGGTGGCTGTTCCTGCATCTCTGACAGCTTGTTTTTATCCCCATGGGGGAGAATAAAACTCCTCTTCAGGGACAGGGCCAGTTTTGGGAGTACCATCAAGCTGTGCCATCACCAGCCACACCCAACAGCTCAGAGACACCCCTTTCCACACCTCACTTCATTTCACATTGATTTCCAAAGGTAAAATGAAGATATTTACCACCAAGACAAGATTTCCTTACACAGGAGCTTGGAAGCTGGGCTTCCATTCAAAGAAGAACTCTGAGTCATCCTCAAATTGGTAATGATACTGCTAATTTTAGAAACCTGGGAGAACTGATCACCTAAAATGTGCAACAAGTTCATTATCAATTCCAAGCAAACAAAAATGGAAAAAGCCTCAGTCCGGAAAAAGCCTTACTGAGGCAGCTCAACACATGCAGAACAGAGTCAAACAATGTGTTGTAACTACCAAAATCTGACATGAGCTCTCTGAACAGCATCAAATACAACTTGCCACATTTTGCCAGAGTAGGTCTTTCCCAAGATACCCGTTCCCCAAAAGAGTTTTACCAGTTTTTAAAGTACCCAATTCCTTTCCCAGTCTTCAAAACATGGAGGCTGGGATTTTAGGTAGTGTTGATAATAAAAACCCCCTCAGTCTCCCCTTCTCCAGCTGCACAGAGCAGGTGCCCTCAGCCCCTGCAGGCCCTTCCCCATCCTCAGGTCCCTCCTTTGGACAACCCCAGGACACCATCCCCTGCTCAGGTTCTTACTTCTCACCAACCAGCAAAGTGCAGCTCTGGCAGGAACCAGGCTGACACTGTGCTGTGCCCAAGGACCCCTAAAATCAAGCACCCAACACTTTGCTCAATCACCCAGTGCCACAAGCTTTGTCAATACTGAAACCAGACCAAAGCAAATAATCCATGTGCCACCCCAGAAAGGCCCTAATGCTGCTCAGAGATTTAACAAAACACTGCTCTCAGAGCCCAAAATCATTCCCACATTGCTGGAGATGACAGTCTCTGCAGTTGCTATGAGAAAAATCCTGGATCATTATGCAAATCAGCTGTTATAATCACTTTCAAAAATAGCTGTCTATATCTTCACATTATGCCAAGATCAAATTAAAGAATATGCAGTATACACTTGCAACTTTACATACACAGAGATAGGAAAGTAAATTACTCATGTTGGGCCTAGAACTGATTCTACTCACAAATCCAGCCTTTTGCCTAATAATGGAAGGTGGCCAAAAAAACATACTGAAATATTTACCAACCCTTAGTTCTTAAACAGCCACAAGAACAGACAGCTGCAGCCTTTCCTGCAACAATCAACATTCTCAATTAGCAACCATAACGCCACTAGAATTTCTCAGGGATTTTATGAAGTCCTGTGTTTTAAATACAGGATCCTCACTCCACTCATTAAGGTGGCTAAACCAGGAAAACACAGAGCAGGTGACCTCACCTCCTATTTTATAAGCAGGCCAGAACAGGCAGAATTTACACAGAGCTTTACTTTTCAAACCCAGCACTGACAGCAGATTTTACTGCAAAACTGGCAGCCTTTTAATATCTCCTATTTACAAGGGCCTGGCATGGCAGGACGAGGGGGAACAGTTTCACACAGACAGAGAGGAGGTTGAGGTTGGATTTAGAAAGGAATTGTTCCCTGGGAGGGTGGGCAGGCCCTGGCACAGGGTGCCCAGAGGAGCTGTGGTTGCCCCATCTCTTCAAATGTTTAAAACCATTTGGAGCAACCTGGCCCAGTGCAAGGTGTCCTTGGCAGGGGGGTGGGATGGGATGATCTTTAAGGCCCCCTCCAACCCAAGCCATTCCATCACTGTATGAATCAAAGGCTTGAGGAAGAGCCACCAGGCATTCAACTTGCTCTTTCTTTAGAAAAAAAATTTAAAACAAGCTGATTGTTCCTGAAGCTGTGAAAGGTGGGATCACTCAAGCCATGATCTGGAGCTAAAGTCTCACTGCACAACCCAACCCCGACACCTGCAAATAAAACAACAGCCCTGCCCCCCCCCAGTTTCCAGCTTCCAAACACAAACCCCATTTAACAAAGAAAAGCTTTAAACCTACAGCCTGAAACAAACACCTCCCAGATGCCAGGAATGCTAGTCTTCACTTGCAGTTCAGGCAAGCAAGGCATGTCCTTGCTTTAATCTGCTGCCCCCCAGCCCACTCCTCAAGCTGCCACCCCCAGCCCCCTCCCAGAGCCCGGGGTGGCCAAGCTGTCACTGCCACACCCCAGAGCACAGCAACAACAGCACTTTGAAGTCTCCCAGAGCTGCTTTGTTGTCTCTCAACTTGCCTGCAACTTTCAGGATCTCTGTCTGTGGGAGCCCTGGGCCTGCCAGCAACCTCCAGCCCTTTAAGTCCAGCTTAAACAAACCCATAGAGCAACAGCAAGGATTGAAAAAAAAACACAAACCAACCCAACCCCAACAGTGTTCTCACTGTTCAACAGCTTGACAGCCTGAAGCTATGGGGGGAGTGTTACAAGAAGTGTCCACACTCCATCCTCAAACAGATTTAAGAGCCCTGACAAATGGCCAAGCTCTTATTAGTGCCATTTTCTTGACAGCATCCCTACAACAGAAAAAGAAAGAGACACAGGAAAATATACCCAGACAAATGTGGAAACGTTTCCTGGCAGATAGGCTGCTTCAACTGGACCCAGGCATAAATTTCTGTTTGATAGGCAGCATTTCCATCAGCCAGCATGAAACATAAAATAAGTTTACTACTTTTCTAGAGCCTGCATCATCAGGAAGTAGAGAGGAAATGAACAGGAAGAAAGTTCTTCAGAGCAAAGGAGGATTCCTTGTAGCCAGCCAGCTGCACTTGCCAACTCTACCATCTGTGCCTTAAAGAACAAGAAAAGGGACCAACTCATGTGGCTGGAACATTTTATGATTTAGAAGAAATGCATTTAACGCCTTAGTGCTCCATATTTCAACTGTGACCTTTCCTCCCCCCCCCCCATTTTGTACCTCTTTAAGCTTGTAGCTTGCAATTTAAATGCAGCAGCTACACAAGGAATGACAAAAGTGCAGCTCCTTCCTGTGCAGGAGGCAAATCTGTCCAGATGAGGTCAAGGGGCTGACAAGTCTGGAGAGGAACTCAAATTCCTGCAGCACAAAGGTACATCAGAAGCTGCTTGAGGTTGCCTACACCCATAACTCACTTCCATCCCATAGCAGGGCTTCTAGACCTGCCCTACTGTGTCATGGGGGTCATGAATCTTGGGGAAAACCCCCTAAAACCTCACAGCAGAAATGAAAAAAAAAGGCACCAGGACCACGAGAGGGGAAGGCTGCTGTGCAGGAGAGCTTGTTCTGATAAAGACTGAGAAAAGGACACAAACTTTCATTTCTAAGTGGTCTGGCACTGTAAACAAGAGTGTGGAGACAGTGAAGGCAACATGAGCTTGCTGTGCAGAGCTGCAGGAGTGGGGTTGCTGGGGGGTCTGTGCAGGGCCAGCTCTTGGACTGGGTGATCCTTGTGAGTCTCCTCCAGCTCAGGGTATTCCCTGGTTCTGTGGAATTTGCAGAGATGGAAACAGGCAGAGGGGGCCAGTTAAGAAGGGTCTTTTGTTTTGAAAGAACCCACATCCCACCCTGTCATCCCAACGAGCTGCAGCAACACAGGGCAGCCCCAGAGCAGAGCTGTGCCATCAGGGAAGCACAAGAGCAACACAGCAACAGCATCATCAGGCTGCAAAAGACCCAGTCCAACCTGTGACCCCACCACCACCCTGTCAACTAGCCCAGACATCCCAGTCTGAGCTTTGGAAGTGCCCAATTTACCTGTTATAACCCACCAACCAGACTCAGCATGAACTCCTCCAAGCAGAGCAGAGATGCCCCCTGCCCACGCTGCCAGCACACGATTCCCCATGGCAGAAATCTCCCTTCATGGAGCACTGTCATGTCCTTAAGCACACCCTAACCTCAAACACCCCCAGGAAAAGACAGGTATTTTATTCAGTAACAAGAAGTCAGGACACAAGAGTCACTACTTTGATATTTACTGACAGGAAGTGAGAAATGGCTCAGACTCAACTTTTTGCAAGCCTGAGAGAACATCCAAAACTTCCAGAGACAAGGGAATTTTCAAAGAGCTGTTGGGCTGGAGGACAAATATGGCACAAAACCTAGGGTTTGCATGGATTTATCAAACCTTAATTTGAGGGGGTGGATCCAAGAGAAGATAAAGGCAAGTGGCAAAGAAAGACACGAGGCCATTCTAATAGATTCCTCAAGCAACAAGCCCTAAGTAGATAATTTCATTCTAATGAGATCTAGTGTTTCCCTCCTGTAAATGCTAATATAAAAAAAAGGACATTACTTCTCTGACTCACCCACACAAGAAATTAAACAGAAAATACACAACTACTTCAATTCTAACCCGACAGACACCCAGGCAATGCAATGAATTAAGCAGAGGCCTCTAAGAAAATTAATCATGCAATTAAAAGCTATTCTACTACAGCTTCACAAAGGCAGAATTAAGTTTATAAAGACATTTCTTAAGCACTTCACTACAAAAAACTGGATATTAAGCAGTTTTTCTGCACTGCTGCACGCTGGGGCTGGGAAGCTGGGAGTTCATCTTTAAAGGGAACAATGCCAGCTTTTGCAATAGTCATCATCCCAAACACAGAGAAGTTGAGTTTAATTTTTTAGCTGCACAGTCAATTACCATTTGAATCACAGAGCCACTACTTGAGCTCTGTTGCCTCAAAATCGTTGTGAAGATAACCCAGATTTATGCAGCACCATCCAGGGTCTAATTGCACCATTATTTACTTCCATCCTCTCCCAAACTGCTGTTTTTTTTCCTTCCAGGGCCTGGGTGAGGACAGGAGCAAAGAGGATGCTGGGCTGGAATTAGAACCTGCAACAGGGATCTGTTTACAGCTGAAGTATCAACCTGGGCCTGAGACACGTTCAAAAACAAACAGCCCCCAAGGCAGAGCCAGCCAGCCACAGAGCAGACCCGTGTCACCAGAGATGCTGCTCCAAGGATTCTCAAACCAACCCCCTTCTCCCAGCCCAGCAATCAGCTTTCCAGTAACTCACAGGAATGCACAGCTTGAATCTCAAAACCCTCAGCCAAGTGCCAAGTCCAAGGAGCCCACACCTAGCCCAGGATTCAGGATGAGGCACAGGGTGCACATCCCAGCCTCCCCCCGAGAGAGCCCTGCAATAATTAACCCTGAATATCCTGCACATCACAGGGAGCCCTGAGCTGCAGATTGCTCAAACTGGAAAGGAGGTGGCCTTGAAAAAGGAGTTAGTTATGAGTGATGACAGCAACATTGGTCTCCAATGTAATTAAGGGATCCCACAGCTCAGCTGCCTATTCCTTCCCTTTCCTCCCACTTTGTCAGAACACAACTACTGCCCTTTAAATCACCATCCAAGAATCATTTTTGTGTTTGAACCCATTGTAGGGGAAGACTCTGGGCCAAGGTATCAGGAGGGCAATTTGTCAGCTTAGGCAGTATTAATGTGGCAACACCATAAATGAAATTGTATTTTCACTGGGTTGAAGGAACTACTCAGAGATTGACAACCAGGAGAAACAACTTGGTAGACAGAAACTTCACATATAATATTTGATCCCTGCAGTTGTTACATCCTGAAGCTAATTTTTATGCTTTCTGGCACAGGGGGGTTTAACATCATATGTTCAAGAATGTTCTGCCATATTACTACTGAACAAATTATACCAACTACTTCCACAACAAAGAAGACTGAGGTGCCCAACTCAACCTACAAGGAAGAAGACAGAAAATAGAGCGGAAAATGGAAAACCAGACAATTCTGTGCCCCTCTACACAGTGTTTTAAGATATCCTTTAGCAAGTACTGCCTCTGCAGCAGCCACTGTGCTTCAGACCATGCTGGTAATATAAGCAAGGTCTTACAGGAGATACACCAAGTGCAGCTCTGGAGAACCACAGGAAAACCACAGTTCAGTGCCAAAGAAATCTGCTGGTCCCAGCCTGGCAGCCCTCAAAAGCCAGCTCCTCTCTGTGCATGGATTACACAGCAGCAGTAAGAGCCAGCCCCAGAGTTGCACAAGCTCCACACTCAAGGCTATATCCTCTCCCTAAACACACCGAGTCCCTGGGAGTCAGCTGCAAATACCCTGTGGACAGAAAGGCCTTCCTGACTGGCACACATCCCTAGAAAGCTTGCCTTTCCAAAATCCACCCCCCCTCAAGGCTGCAGGTGGACCTGGTGCTGACACATGGCCAACCAACCACCCCCAGAGTAACCGGGGGGACCTTCAGCAACCCTCAGGTTTGTGAGACACGACTGTCCCCTCAAAGGCACCCAGCACACTCCACACCAACCACTCCTCCAGTGCCAACACCCTCTAGCCCCAGGGCCACGAGAAGGAACTTGGGTTTTTCCCTGGGAAACAAACCCCACTCAAGCCCAGCACTGGTCCCTCAATCCAGAGTTATCTCTTGGGGCTTAAGGGCAAAGCTTTGGGTGTTCTCAAGATTTCACCCCCTCAGCTGAGCTGACAACCAGGCTTGGGGTTTTTCTGTGTGAGAACCATCCTGCAGTGTCCACGTGAGCTGGAGGAGAACACGGAGCCACCACCACCTCAAAAGTGGGAACAGCAGGTGCTTTTTGACCTGTGCCAACAGTGTCCTGAGGATCCAGAACGCACCAGCTCTTTGGGAAGCCTGCACTACTTTCAACCAAGGGCAGAGAGAGGAGCTGTCACTTGTGAAGCTTCTGCCAAGCCCCTTTCTGAGCAGCAGTGCAGGGAAGGGAAGGGCTGGGTGACTCTGAAGGGGACAGCACAGCACCTGCTGAAATGGTGGGAAAGCTTCAGCTGCCAACCACCACTGCCCAGCAGAATTTCAGAGGGCTTGGGGTTGTGAGCAACAGTCAATGACCCAGCCTGTGTCTAACCCCAGAAGAGAAAATGCATGAGCACACACTTGCAGAAACCAGCACCTTGCCTTCTCCACTTGGGCAGTCCAAGCATCTTGCTCTCCTTGCTGAGAGCAGCAAGAGCAACCTTGCTGGGCTCAAACACACCCTGCAGCGAGCAGAGAACCGAAACTCTGACCCTGGCACTGCTCTCTGTGCACAGTGACCCCCCGGATGAACCCAGAGCACAACTGGCACTGATGTCCTCGTGCAGAGCCCAACCTCACCCCAGGCTCCAGAGGCAAGGCGGGCCTGTGGGGCTCCAGGCACCACTCAGCTCCCTCCAGAACAAAGGAATACTTTTCCACCCATAAAATGTGCTGCCAGTTGGTCTCTTCCAGCTTCTCCCAAACCCTCCCTGAGCTCCTTGCACGAAAAACTTGTTACAAAACCTCTAACAAACTTCAATTTCCAAATTAAACCAAGTCCTCCACACGGGTGGCACTCCCAACCTGGGCTCTATTTTTAAACATGGTAAGTACCTCATGCCACTAATTCATTTTATTTCCCCCNATTTTGAGTCAAGTCCCATCATTCAGAATGTCATTAAAAATGCAGAGAGCTGTAGGACTGCAAAGAGCACCAAGCAGTGGGGGCCTGTGAGGAGCTTCCTCTTGTTCTGTGCCTCCCCTGACACGAGGCACCCGACGTGTGAGACGTGTCAGCTGCACCCAACCTCTCCCCTGCCCTGAGCACTGCTGCAGTTTGTGCCACTATGTAGGTCAGCAGCTCCACATGCTCCACTCAGGCCCTGGGATCAGCCTGCTCGGCCATCCCCACCCTCAACACGAGGCCTGCAAACACCAGGCAGTTTGACCCAAGCCAGGAGCAGCTGCACCATTTTTCTCCCAAATCATTAAGCCACTTGCTAAACTCAGATACACACAGACCTCTGAAAAACACAGGCAGCCCACCCCCTGTGCCCTGCACTCACCAAGCTGCAGTTTCACAAATGCCAAGTGTCAGAGTGTCTCAGGAAACATGCAGCATGGAGAAATGCAGCCTTCAGAGAAGAAAGCCATTAATCCAAACTTTCCCTCTCAGCCACCTGCACCAGGAGGTATCCACTATTACAGAAATTAATTACAAACCCAAATAAATATCTGGGGAAAAAAAAAGTATTGAAAAGCTTATTTATACCATCTCCTCCTTTAAAGCCCTTCCTTCTTCCAATTTCACAGTATTTTTCTCCAAGAGGTGCAAAAGAAGCCTGTCCACAAGAGAACACCTGATCAGATGAACAGGAATGTCAGTGTGGTTTTTAAAGACACACAGGACTTTCCTCACGTAGTGCACTGATTTGGACAAGGTGCTATTTCCCTTTGCTGAGAGCCCACATCACCCACACTGACAGCTCCAGGCACCATATCCTGCACTGCACCTCCATCAGCATCACTTTTAAAAGGATCTGACACAGCCTTTCCCAGGAAAAGAGGGCCCAGAGAGGGAATTTTGGCACTCCAGCACCTCCCCCATTGCAGACCTCAAGCCAGCCCCTCCTCTCAGGACAGCCAGCCTAAGCTCAGGGTAGTGGCCTGTTTCAAGGCTAAAATTAATGAGACAAAAAAAAAAAGAAAATTTAAAAAATAAGCAAGAAATTCCATTTGACACTTCATGAGCAACCTCCAGCAAGAACACCAGGATCCAGCACTCACCAATTTGCTGGCTGGGAACATACAACCAGTTAAAAAGACCAGTTTGGGGCAAAAAGATCTCTCCCTACCAAGGGCAAAGACACCTGAAATACCAAACTCTCCAGCTGCAAAGCCAACAACCTCTTGGTTTTGCCACCACTTCACTCTTTGCATAACCCCAGTGGCCAAGTGCAAACGCTCAAAAATCCAGGTCTAAAACGACATTTGTCACAGACAGAATGCAAGAATTACACACCAGAGCTGCTGCTTCTGAACTAAAAGCTCAACAGCCACTTGCTGAAGTCCAGCACTTTTCAGGCTGTTTTGAAGCCACCAAAATATCAGGCCAAGGCTCAGTGGAACAGCAAGAGCTCTGTGCTGGTTACAGCTGGTTTGGGCTTTGATGCTGCCCAAGAACTCCATTTATTTGGAGAATTTGCTCAGACACGAGTGTAATTGCTCTAAAACCCAGTAAATTTCCCCCGGATCCTGTTGCAGAACAGAAGGATCTCTCTGTAGGGATAAATCCAGCTCTGGACTCCACTGTCAACATTCATTTCTCCAACTTCTGAGCGAGGCTCTCGCTCCAAAACCCCTCCCAGGGAGCCAGCCCGTGCCCACCGCAGAGCCCCTGCACCTCCCGAGGCCTCCCAGGCCAAACATCTGCCTGCCACCGCTGGGCCACATCTGTCCCAAAGGCCACCGACCCTCCAGTCACGCGGGTCCCTCATCCCAGAACGAGCATCCCCTACAATCCTGTACCAGTTCACCACCAGGAGAAGCAGAAGCGGGTTTGGATTTGGAAGGAGCCTCGGCCAGGGCGGGCCGAGGGATGGCGAGCAGGGCACAGGACCTGAACACAGACACAGGCCTGCCGCCCTGCCAGCCCAGAAATAAAGAAATAAATTAGAAATAAAGCGCTGTGGGCGTGAGTCACGGCGGGACGGGCACATCGGACGCGTGAGCCCCTCCATAAAAAA
>VXBA01003538.1:103954-159127 GCA_013399895.1 Serilophus lunatus
CCTTCGGATCTCCCCGCAAGCCCCTCACAGCCCTTCGAGCTTGTCCCAGCCCCCCTCCCCACACCCCTTCAGGCGCCCTCCGAGGCCCCTCGGATCCGCTCCCCCCGAGCCCTTCGGAGCCCCCCGGGCCGGTGCGGAGCGGGGCTGTGGCGCTGTGCGGGCGCCGATCGCCCCCTGCAGCCGCCGGGCCCGCAGAGAGGAAGGCAGGCAGGGGCTTGGGGCCACCTGCTGCCCTCGAATCCCAGGGGCGCTGAGGCTGCAAAAGCCCTAAAGCCCACGGGGTCCCCCCTGTGCCCCACCCCTGAGTGCCACGGCCAGTCCTTCCTGGGACACCTCCAGGGATGGGCACTCCCCCCCCTCCCTGGGCAGACCCTGCCAAGGCCTGACCCCCCTTTCCTGGCGCTGCCGTTTCCATGGAATTCTCTGTCCCCCTCCATTCCCCTGCCGGGAGAAGGAGGTGGGGAAAGCACCGTCTCTAAACCAGCCTTTAAACCCCTTGAAAACTTGGGGGGATAGACCCCACTCTAAGCTGAGAACTCCTGAGAGTTTTTGGGAATTACCAGCGTTGGTGTTTTGCAGGAAAAGGACCCCCGGGAAGCCTGAGCTGCTGGATACCGACGCTGGCTGCAGTCTGGGAGTAGCTCCCTTCTCTGTCGTTATTAGGAAGGGCTTGTTTGGGGGATCTGTGCGATCTTTTCTGTGCAGAAAGGTGAGAGAGGAGGTTGCTGAGGCAACAAAACCCTAAAATTTTCAGGCAGCATGGGATGTGGGAGCTCTGCAAAGCATCAGGGATGCAATCTGTTGGAGATCAGCCTCTGACCCAGGCTGCAGGAGAGACCTGGGCAGTGGGCACGTTTGGAAGGAAATCTTTAAAGTGAGAGAGTGGTTGGTGGTTTTACTAAAAAAAAAACTCTGCAAAGAACAAAAACAAGTTAAACCACGTTTTGTTCAACTAGAAAAGAGACACCATGGAAAGGATCGACCTGGGAGGTTGAGGAGAATCCATGCAGCCCTTTTTCCATGAAAAGGAGATGATGTGAACCAGGAATCTGCCCAAAAAACAGGCCCTGGGGTTTGCCTGTCACTCCACCTTAAGTGTTTTTTGGGGGGAAGACATCTTGCTGAAGACACTTGGTGTAAAATGTATTAATAAATAATTCCTTGCTCGCCCTTTGAACACTTTTAGGAGGTGCTGGAGCTCCCAGGGATGGGGGCTCAGCTCCTCCCAAGGCCTCAACACCCTTTCCAGGGAGGAATCTTCCCCCCAAATCCCCCCTGCCCCTCCCCTGGCCCAGCCTGGGGCCGTTCCCTCTCCTCCTGCCCCTCCTTCCCTGGAAAACACCGGCATAGGAGCAGGAGGGTTGAAGGGCCACTGCCAAAACTGCGGGTTAACTACAGTAATTCCAGAACTCCTGTTGGTTTAACCTCTTCTCGGGCATTCTGTAAGTAGGGAGGGACGTTCCTGTTACATACACGTGTTGTGTGTTATCCATATGGAAATACACATATTACACATTATGTGGTGTGGGTAGAGATAATAAAATAGAGATACACGTATAAATTTATAAAATGAAACACAGGTACACATATAAATTGATAAAGCATATATGCAAAGAAATTTATAAAAACCTATATGCACCTATGAATTTATAAAATAAAACATATGCACATATAAACTTAGGTGTGCATATACTGTATGTACATTAGTATATCTATAAAATCCACATTCTGGATTTAAAATCTGTAGTATACATGGGTTTAACACATACCTACGCACCTATATTTATATAAGTTCTGTTATTTACATACATATGGTTTTTACAAGTTCTGCTCCATGTACTTCCCATCTGACAGGCGTTCCCGTGTCCGCAGTGACGCTCCGGCGGTGGCTGCAGAGCTCAGCGCCGGTGCCTCCATGCCTTCCCATCCCTCCCGCTGACTCCCATCCCGGCACATCCGTCTCATCCCGGATTTTTCCAGCCGGGAGCCGGGACCACCCTCCGCCGGAACCTTCGCGCGGGGCGCTGGGCGCCACACGGACGGAAGGAGCGCGGGACGCGCCGCCGCTGCTCCCGGGGCCGCGGGGCCGCCGCCGGTTCTTCCTCCTCCTTCTCCTCCTCCTCCTTCTCCTCCTCCTCCTCCTCCTCCTGCTGCTCCTCCTCCTCCTTCGCTTCCTCCTCCTGCTCCTCCTCCTCGGCCCGGTCCGGCCCGTGTCCCGGACAGCCGCCCCACGGTGAGTGACTCGCCGCGGGAACGGCCGCGCCGCAGCTGCCGGGCGGCGGGAAGGTCACGGGCTGCCCGGGGGGATCCCCGGCCCCGGGAGGCTCGGAGGGCGCGGGGATCTCCCTCCCGGGACACGCCGGAGGGCCCGGCAGCGCCTCGACCTGCCCTGGGAGCGGAGCAGGAACCGCCGGCGCTGGCGCTGCTTTTGGTTTCTGTTTGGCGCTGGCACGGGCAGAGCGGGCCCGGAGCGCCCTGTCCGCCCGCGGGGAGAACAAACCCGCAGCGCTCGGCCGGGATTTGTTCTCGGGGCTCTGGTCAGCGGGGTCAGGCGGCAGCCTCGCTCCTGTCACAGCTTTGCCCCACGGTTGGCCTTCGGGGCGTGGGTTGCATAAGGAGGAGACCTTTTCCTTGGGTTGTTGGGAAGGATTTTTCCTCGTGCAATGCCTGTCTACCCCTTTCACTTTAATACATGAGGCTGAGTCCTCCAGCTCTGGGTCACTCTTGGATCCCTAAGCAGGCAGATTTGGTGTGGTTTCCAGGCGGGTGGGCACAGCAGCAGGTTGGACTAAAAGGGAAGGAAGAGTTGAAGACGCCCCAAACCAGTGATCCCACTGGGATACAGTCGTTGGTGGCTGTTGCTCAGCGTGGAGTGCTGTTTCTCCTGGCTCCAATCTCCCTGGAATTCCAGACCCGGTGGTGTGGCAGTGCCTCGAGTCCAGCACGGGGTGGGCACAAGGCAGGGAGGGGAACTCAGGGCTGTCTTGGCTGCAGGTGCCCCAGCTCTGCCCTGGCTGCCAGCTCTGGCTGGAGAGAGGCCAGGCAGCCTCGGGAGCTCCCAGAGGATTTGCCTCTGGCTTTGTCCTTGCAGCAGGAAAACGGGGAGGGATTCCCAGTCAGAAAGCCCCCACTAGCTGAGGAGGAAGTGGGCCCCGATTTCCCAAGTAATTTTCTGGTGTTTTAGGAGAAGTTCTTTCCTCTGTGCAGCACTGAAGGTGCTGTGCTGCCTGGGCTTGGCTCATGCAGCAGCCAGGCTTTTCCCTGGATAGCTGCGTGCTACATCCAGCATTTTCAGGTTTCCAGGGATATTAATAACTCCACACACATCCTGCCAGGTGCAGCTCCAGCTCTTAACCTCATTTTAATCAAATGCACGTCATCAGTTGTCCCCTCATGTGGCTGTTGGGTGACTTTCCCTGTAGGGAAAAGACCTCTCTGGTGAAATGATGGAGTTCTCCATATAAAGAACAATCCCAAAATGTCAGTCTTAATGGGAATGTGCACAGGGCATCCCAGAATGGATTGGCTTGGAAGGGACATTAAAGGGACAGGTTTCCCTGGGCAGGGACACCTCCCACCATCCCAGGTGGCTCCAGCCTGGCCTTGGACACTCCCAGGGATGGGGCAGCCACAGCTTCTCTGAGGACCCTGTGCCAGGGCCTGCCCACCCTCCCAGGGAGCAATTCCTCCCCACTATCCCACCTCTCCCTGCCCTCTGGCAGTGGGAAGCCATTCCCCCTCCAGGCCCTTGTCCAGCTGCCCCGGGGAGCAGCTTTTCCAGCAGGTTCAGACGGGTGGCAGGTGTGTGACTGTGTGTGCCCTGTGCCATCCCTGCAGGGCTGGGAGCAGGATGGTCCACGCCGAGGCCTTCTCGCGGCCCCTGAGCAGGAACGAGGTGGTGGGGCTCATCTTCCGCCTCACCATCTTCGGCGCCGTCACCTACTTCACCATCAAGTGGATGGTGGATGCCATTGACCCCACCAGGAAGCAGAAGGTGGAAGCTCAGAAGCAGGTAGGAGTCCATCCTCGGGTGTTCCTGTGGAGCAGTGGGATGTGCCCCCTGCGCCAGCCACAGGGCAGCAGAAAGCACGTTGGGACAGTCAGGGAAATGGGGGTCGTTTGGTGGTGAACCTCAGCTGTTGGTCTCTTCCAAAATCTCTGTCTTGAAGTTCTGTTCAACTGGAGGGTGATGCTGGCTCTGATTGTCAGCAGATCTGTGCTCCCAGTGCTGCCTCTGCCCCTGACAGCTTTGCTGAGCAGCAGTTGCCTTAAACCCTTCTTTGATCAGACTCTTGGTTTCTTTTTTAAACCTTGAGCAGAGAGAACTTAAACCTCTGCTGCTTTTTCGGCAACCTGGTGGCACAGGCCTCCAGCAGCCATCACAATGCCCTGGAAAAGGGAGGAAAATATGAAAAGCCTCATGCCTTAAGTTGAATTAGGATGATTCTTGCTCTGGGAAAAGCTGTAGGGGCAGTTGAGAACCACGAGTGAAATGTGGCAGCTTTTTTGTTTGCTTTCCGGCTGACAGAACTTCCGTGGGTTCAAACAGCAGTTTTTGAGCCACCTCAATCTGTTGTGGTGGTTTTTCCTTTCTAATGAACTTTTCAGTTAAAAACCAGCCTTCCCAGTCTGTGCCAGTGCCAGCTGTTATATGAGAAGCTGCAATGTCCCAAAAGCATGTTGGAAAGAGAAACTGAATTGTGCAAGTGTGCTGACAAACCCCATGACTTTTCCTTTCAAACTGGGGAAAACCCACTGAGTACATATCAAAAATGGACTGGCTTCTGAGAATTAGCTTTTTTTACCTTAAAAATATATTAGTGCCTCCTTGGTGCAGTGCTGTTGGAGGTCTGGGGGGCAAAGTCTGTGTTTTAATGTTTATCTTGGTTGGTTTCCAGGTCATAGTGGCTGAGCTGTGGATTTTGGCAGGGAGGACTGGAGGGACACTTGCTTGGTCTGACTTGGTTTCACTCAGGGCATTGGGAAACGGCAGAACCTTCTACTTACAACAAGATTCAGCCTCTTTTAGGGTGTGACTTGAGGAGGAGCTTTTTAAACTCTACATATAAGATTTTAAAAGGCTAATTTTGGAGTGAAACCTTCCCATTCTGCCTCTGATTTTCCCGGTGTTTCACTTCCCCCCAGGCTGAAAAACTCATGAAGCAAATTGGAGTGAAAAATGTCAAGCTGACAGAGTATGAAATGAGCATTGCTGCACACCTCGTGGACCCTCTTAGCATGCATGTAAGCAACTACCTTCCCTGCTCTTCCTGCTCATCAGACACAGAGTATCTTGGCTGTGCCTCTGGATTTGATTCGTTGTCATACATTCACAGCTGGGCAAATACACAGAAAACATCCCTGTGATTGGAAACTAAAACTGCATCGTTGAGAGCAGAGCTTTTAAATCACTTGCCTCTTACTTTTGAGGCTATGCACTATACTTTGAAGCTTTTGTGTTTTTCCTTGGGAATTTTGGGTATTCTCTGTTGTCAGGAGCTATGCTGATCCATCCCTAACACTGGTTTTCCCTCTAGGTCACCTGGAGTGATATTGCAGGTCTGGATGATGTCATTACAGATTTGAAAGACACTGTCATTTTGCCCATCAAGAAGAAATATTTGTTTGAGAATTCCAGGCTCTTACAGCCCCCAAAAGGTAGGAAAGGAATGTTACAGATCTGCGTGTTGGCATTTAAAAATGAAAGGTGCGCTTACTCAGAAAAGGAAGGAGAAGTGTGCTGCCAGGCCAAAGGACAACCATGAGGGCTGAAGCCAGGGAAAACCCTCAGGTTTCCACCCTTCTGCTTTAATGAAGTTTCATCTTAATAATTACTATTGATGGTAGCCTTTGGTGCACTAATCATAGAACCATGGAAAAGTTTGGGTTGGAAAGGACCTCAAAGCCCATCCCATTCCACCCCCTGCCCTGGGCAGGGACACCTCCCACTGTCCCAGGGGGCTCCAGCCTGGCCTTGGACATTCCCAGGGATCCAGGGGCAGCCACAGCTTCTCTGGGCAACCTGTGCCAGGGCCTGCCCACCCTCCCAGGGAGCAATTCCTTCCATCTAACCCTGCCCTCTGGCAGTGGGAAGCCATTCCCCCCTTGTGCTGTCCCTCCAGGCCCTTTTAATCCATGTAATCCATTTTTAACTGCCTAAATTGTCAGGGTTTTTCCCTATTACACCCCATGTTGTCCCTATAACTCAGTCGAGTTACAACTTTGCAGCTTTGACGCTTGGTTAATGTTTCTGTGTTGCCATGGGAACTGAAGTCACAACAGGAGCCAGTCTTGCAGGCATCTTCCTGCCCTAGTGTCTAGAAATTCCCCTCATCCAGCAGGACACACATCCCACTTTTACTCCAGAGGTCCCTTGGTTTTCTCTGGAGTTGGAGCAATGAGGAGACTGGCAGGTGGCAAATGAAGTTTCCAGCAGTAAAACAGAAGCTGGGCCGTGATGTTTAAGAAATATCAGCCATGTTTGTTGCAAGTTACTGCAGAACAAAGCAGGATTTAATCCTGAAGTGCTGGACAAAACAGCAAAGTTTATCTTTACTGCTCTGATCCCTGGAATATTGCCTTCTGAAAAAGGATTAATCACTGCCTGGGTCTGTGACCATCTCAGTTCTGTGCCCCAAGGGATGGAAAATGCAGCATTTTGGTAGCTGGCTTAGTTTTTCCAGGCTACTTTCTGTTTAGGTCACAGATTGAAGCTGTCTGGAAAATTACTTGAAGGCCATGATCTAATAAGCTGAAGGAAAAAATGATTTTTTATTTATCTTTTTAAAGCAGACTTTCCATCTAGAGCAGTTCCCCAGATTTATTAGTGGCTTGTGCTGAGTGTTAGTAGGAAGTTGCTGCTTCAGAGTAATGATGTTTGTGGTCTTCAGTCACATAAACAGGGGGGAAAAACCTAATAATTCTCTCTGTTTCAGGCTTTTTAGACTGAATTTTGTCTCTTTAAATTGCTTTCTTTACAACTATGTTGGAAAAACACTCCTGTGAGTTCTTTCACTATGACAGCTTTAAAAATAATAAGAGATGTCATGTTTAATTGTGGGTAATTTGTTCAAAATGTCTGTGGGCTTATTTTTTGGTGTGGGGTTTTTTTTTCCCTTTTCTCACCCTTCTGTGCTAAGTTTTATTAGCAGGGCTGAAACTGGCTGTAAACAAGGAAAATAAACAGGAAATAAATAGGGGGTTAGTTTTATATAACCTTTAATGATGGAATGGAATCAGGGAATGGTTTGGGTTGGAAGGGACCTCAGACACCATCTCATTCCCACCCCCTGCCATGAGCAGGGACAGTAAAGCAGCCATTTTCTAAATGTCTCTCTTCAGTTCCCCCATCCCTGCCTGTAGTATCCTTAGCTGTAATTTCATAAGGATTATGTTAAATACCTCTGCATTTGATTTGAGGGAACAGTGGGGGAGGGGGGGGTTTATCTCTGTTTCTTCCCTTTTTTTTTTATTTCCCTGGATGAAATACCAGCCTGGGCACCCTCAGGTCTGTGGTTAACACTGTGAATTTTACAGGAGTCCTCCTGTATGGCCCCCCTGGTTGTGGCAAAACCCTGATTGCCAAAGCTACAGCCAAGGAAGCAGGTTGCAGATTCATCAACCTCCAGCCTTCCACGCTGACCGACAAGTGGTACGGAGAGTCCCAGAAACTGGCTGCTGCTGTCTTCTCCCTGGCCATCAAGCTCCAGCCATCCATCATTTTTATTGATGAAATAGGTAAAAATCTCTTTTTTTTATAGAATTACCTGTAGCAGAGTGACATTAAACTGTAGGTTCAGGGATGTATTGATTACTGTCACCTTTGCCTTAAAAAGAGGGAAGGTTCAGTAACAGGACTAGGATCGAAGGAAGGTTCAGTAATAGATTTAATGTAATGATGGCAAATTAGGAAAAACAATGTGTTTCTTCCTCATGGTAGTGGAGGAATTTACAAGTAGAAGAAGTTGCTGCTTGGTTTTGGTTCTCGAGGAAATCACTAAAACACTTCAGTGCTTCTGCCATGAGGGCACATAATGGAAAATAAAATATATAGTTTAATAAGGCTAACGAAGTAGGAGGGGACACTGCTTTCCACCAATTCAGGAAGGTGAAAATTTGGAGCCCAGGGCAGTGTGACAGGTACAGACTTGTGTAATATCATTTAAAAGATGGGAGAGATTCCACTTTGCTGTTCGTTTGATGACAATGGTTACCAAAAATAACATTTATAAGATAAGAGAACAGGCCAGGTCTGCACATGAGGAACCAAACTGGGCTGGGAGTGAACTGCTTGCCCCCCTTAACTCAGACTCCTTCTTGCGGAACCGCTCGAGCACGGACCACGAAGCCACAGCCATGATGAAAGCTCAGTTCATGAGCCTGTGGGACGGGCTGGACACCGACTACAACTGCCAGGTGGGTACAGGGGGGGATGGCAGAGGGGCTGGGAGCCCTTCCTCTGCCTTGTGGCCCCTCGGGAACAGAGCAGGAATTGCCCAGGAGTTTCTTCACCTCTCAGTGGTTACCGGCACGTTTACGGAAAAACATTGTCATGGAATCATGGGATGGGTTGGGTTGGGAGGGATTCATGGTGTGAGCACCTCTCTACGAACTAATATCCTCCACTCACAATATATTAGCTTTTTCCCCAATAATACTGGCAATTTCTTGGAGCAAGTCAAATTTTTCATTCTCTGCACTAAGGTAATTTGAGGTCTCTCAAGTTTAGCAGAATTTGGCATTTGCTACAGCAGCAAAAGTCCAGAACACTCAGAGGAAATTGTAAGTCAATGTTGCGATGGATGTTAGTTATTCCTGTGTTAATTGCACCTGGAAATCCTGCTCCTGAGGATGGAGCCTGGAATCTGGCACCAGCCCTGGTGAAAAATGTGCCTTTGGGCTACAAAGCTAAAGGAACCAAAGCCCGGAAGAAAAGTGTGGATTGAAGCAGTGAGGCAGCAATCCTAGTGCCTCTAGGTGGCAGGGTGACTCCAGCCCTGCTGGAGCTGCCCTGCAGGACTGACCCCGGGCAAAAGGCCAGGAGCACGTCAGGAAACCCTTGGATGTGAGAGTAATTGCCCTGGCATTTTTCACTTTCCTATCTGGGTGTTTACCGTGTACATAACTTAGAGTAACAAATGGGAAAACAAGGCTGGTGTGAATGGGAAGTAAATTTGTTCTGGGAGTAATAACTGGGGTGCTCCAGTGAGGTAAACACTGGCCTTTGGTCGGGCTTGGCTTGGACAGGTCAAACCCACTGCTGTCGAATGTACCTGTGCTTGAAACAACAGAGACACCCTTTCAGTGCATGAGAAAGCTGCCAGGTGAACTGATTGCCTTTCTTGTCTAGTGGAAGGTGTCCCTGCCCATGGGACAGGATGATCTTTAAGGTCCCTTCCAAGCCAAACCACTATGAGTTTCTTTTTTTTCAACACAGCACAAAAATAGCACAGTTTTGAATACCTTACCATAACATCTCCTTTCAAATTCCTCCCAGAGCACCAGGGACTAGAAGTGACATCACCAAGAGTTACAAGCAGAAGTTTTAAGTTCCCTCTTAGAGTTTGAACTTTCAAGTTGGGCTCCATAAAGTTCAGACCAATGCAAAAGTCTCCCCCCAGGTCGTATTTGTGGTGCCAGTGCTCTCTTCAGCTGCCTGTTACTGAGATCAGTACCAGGAAACCCTTATGTAACTCCTTCAGTCATCGATGTTCTTGATAAAGAGGGGGAGGAGTCACGTGTTTGGTTTTGAAACTCCCTTTTCCTGAGCTGGTTTCGGGCTGACTCGTGCTGTGTGCTGGAATTCCCAGGTGATCGTGATGGGAGCCACCAACCGCCCCCAGGACCTGGACTCTGCCATCATGAGGAGAATGCCAACCCGCTTCCACATCAACCAGCCTGTGAGTGCTGCCAGGCTGCCTGAGCCTCAGCCAGGGGCCTCACCAGCCAGGAAATGCACAGCTCTCTGGTTTTTAACAAGAAACGCTGCCTCCTTTTGATCTGGTTTTCGTTCTTTTAGAAGCCTGTCCATAACTTGGCTTTTTAAGGTGAAGTTTCTCAGGGAGGTTTTGGTGCCTTGGGTGTTTTAAGCAACGCTGTGAGCTTCCCACCCCTCCCCTTCTTCCCTGAGAGTGGAGGGGGCTGGATGCTGCCCACTGGAAAGGGCTTGAAACCCGTCACAAAAAGCACAGAAGTGGCTGCACGCCCTTGTCCGTGGGGGAGAATGGCAGCCAGGTCAGCTCTGTGGAGAAGGAGGTACTTACTGACTACCACTTATACCCTCTGGATCACGGTGTTTAGCTTGGAAGGAGAGAAGAGGGAATGAAATCTGCATATCAAGGCCTCTGATCTGCTCAGGCCTTTCCATAGTTGGGCATGGCTGGAAAACACAGTTTATTCTGCTTATGATGGGGTTGGAACAAGATGGTTCCAGCCCAAACCATTCCATAGTTCTGTGATTTATGCCAAAGAGGCAGTAATGAAGCTCCTTATCAATTAGGCAGCTGTCACAAGGTTGCCCTTACTACAGATGCTGCTCTTGCCACCCTTTTCCAGGTATTTGAGTCTCGTTGGAATGCTTGGCAATGTCAGCAGTCATTTTTGTGTCAGTGTTATCAGGAGTTCAGTCCCTGTGAGAATTCCCTTCTGGCTACAGAAATCATTATTCATTTTTTGCTGGAACTTAGAGACAAAACTGGAGGAGTACAACTATTATTGATTGTGCAAGAGAACAGTTGTGTTCCCAGGCCCATGTTGTTTGAACTGGCTTTCACTCCGTGTGGGAGGATCCCGTTGGAAACAAGTAACCCAGTGACTGCTGTGCTTCCATACCTGTTGCATACACCTTCCTCATCTCCAAGTGTTCCTTGAATTAGTAAGGGCCAAGGACATGGGTTTCAGTACCTTCTCTTGTCTTTCTATCAAGACCCATCGTTAGAAGGGTGAATCGTGTGCAGGTTGCAGTGCCTTGGGGTATTACAGGGATTGGCTCCCCCTCCAGGGTTGCCAAAGGAGGTGTCATTTGGGGAACAGGCAGATTTTCCTTACTGCTTGTCTCTTGTGCTTTGTGATCAGCCAAGATCAGTCCCAACTCAGATAACTGATGTGCTGTAGATTGGGAATGGGCACGGGTAGTAGGGAAAGCCTCCTTGTAAATTTTATAACAGAGTTTGAGGTGAAAATTCCCCAAATACCTCATTAAAAATTATCTGCAAAGCTGAGAGAAATGGAAGAAGTATTTTCTGGGACAAGAGTAGCACCTGTTCAGCTGCCAGAGTATCTGGGGGGGGAATTTTTTTCCCTTTTCAACGATGTAGATGAAGTTTGGGAGACACTAAAGCCCAGTCTTTGCTGCTTGGAAGGATCTTGCCCTGGACTCGACTGTTTCTGCCAGTAACCTCATTACAGTGGGATTTCTATTGTTTAAAATGTCCCAAGCACCACCTGACCACCTGGTCTAGAAGTAAATTTGCCATCAGACAGGTTTCCTCCCATCTCCGGGGTGAGGGATCAGCTCGTGTGGCTGAACTGGGACTGAAGGCCCACACAGGGTAACGTGGAGCTTGGTGTTACAGGCGTTCATTTTTGTCCTCTGGTAACTTCAGTCTCTTGTGTTCCAGGCTCTGAAGCAAAGAGAAGCAATCTTGAAGCTCATTTTGAAAAATGAAAACGTAAGTTGACCCCTCTTAATGTGTCATCAGTGGCCTTGCAGAAAACATATTTAGAATTGCCTGCCCTGGAGTGAGGGAGAGATTATCTGCCAGGGTATTCTTCATGATACTTTGGGAATCTTTTGTGGATTTAGGTGTGGCCTCACATTAAAGCACTAGGGTTGCCTCCTCTGTAAGCAAGAGCCTCGTAGGAGCAGCAGCCTTGGATTTTGGGGTGAATCACCATCTCTGAGCAGAATTACTTCATTTCTCTGTTTCCATTGACTCATTCTATAACAAGATAATATGTTTGCATCCCTGAGGATGGTGAAGGTGAATCACATTTGGCTGAGTGAAGGAAATTTCAAGACCTCACAAAGCAGGGAGCAGAGATACTGACTCTTCCTTTAACTCTTCCTTGGCTCAAGTCAAGAAAGGAGGAATGACTTTTTTGACAGTGCTGCTTTTGCTCCATAATTCGTATTTCCTTTAGAGGAAAACTACTACAGATGTTGTTATTATTGTTCATGTCACCATCTGAGCTCCAAGCTGTGAGCACGCCTGGAATTGTGTGTGGGATCCATGTTATCAGAGGCTCCTCCCAAATTTAGTCAGCAGCACTAATTGTCTTGAAGTCAAGTGTCTCTTGGCTGGGCTCTAACCTAATAAATGTCATTTATTAGTAAGACCAGCACACAATTTCTTTAAAAGCATCACCAGCATTGGGCAGGGAACCACAACCAGAGTTTTTCAGTCAGACAAAAAAAATAACCCCAGCCTGTATTGGTTATCATTTGGGAGGAATAGTTGGATGTCTCAAGCACAGCTTGTTTTCAGCCAGGGTGACAGATGGAGTCATATGCCCTCTCTTTTCCTTTCCTGTCTTAAACCATGACTTAATTTACTCTTCCTGAGTTTACTCCTGGGGTCCATTTTTTGCCACCCAGATCCGTGCGGGAGCTTTGTTAGTGACTGGATAGACCAACAGGATGGTTGGCTTGTGGAGGCCTGGGGGGTTTTGGTGGTTGTCTTCATCAACTAGAGTTTGTTGAGCCGAAGCATCAGTTTCCTTTAGTGAGACAAACCATTTGGAGACGTCACAGGTCAAGTTAATAATTTATGTCTGAAAAAAATCCAAACGAAGAAGATCATCTTGAGGGCAGGTGGAGGTGGTGACCTGATTGTCCCTGATGACCAAAGCCAACAGCTTGGGAGTTTCCCTGCTCTGAACTTGTGGTTCCTGGCAGGTGGACAGGCACGTGGATCTGCTCCAGATTGCCAAGGAGACGGACGGGTTCTCGGGCAGCGACCTGAAGGAGATGTGCCGGGATGCGGCGCTGCTCTGCGTGCGGGAGTACGTCAACTCCGCCCGCGAGGACACGTACGTCCCGCGGGGCTGCGGGCAGCTGGGCAGGGGCTGGGGAAGCTGGGGGGGGCTCATCCTGGAGCAGAGGAGGCTCAGGGGGCCCCTGGAATTCTCTGCAATCCCTGCCAGGAGGGGGGAGCCNGCCCAGCCCTGGAGGTGCCCCAGGAAGGACTGGCCGTGGCACTCAGGGATGGGGCACAGGGGGGACTCCTTGGGCTGGGAGGGCTTTTCCACCCTAAATGATTCTGTGATTCCAGTGGGACAGAGCCCCTGTTTGCAGTGGTTGCTGCTCACTGTTGGAACAGCTGTCCCACAGCAGCTGACCCCTTACCTTGGTGCTTTCCTTTCAAAGCCACGACGAGGACGAGATCCGGCCTGTGCAGCAGCAGGATCTCCACAGGGCCATCGAGAAGATGAGGAAATCCAAGGACGTCTCCATGCAGAACCTCGCCATGGAGATTGTTTTTGATTAAGACAAAAGAGTGTGTTTGCAGTTCCTGATGTGATTTAGTTTGAGTTCTGTAATCAGTTAGCAAAAACAATGCCAGGGGGTGGGAGCGGGGATGGATAAGGGAGTTCTGTTTCTGGAATCGTTTTTATACAACAACCTCTAAGTTATTGAAATTCCGGAGGTGCAACAATAGATCATGAGTGGAACAATTTAGCCCAGACCAAGAGCAGGTAGTGCCTGTGTGTTGTCCCACAGAGATCCTCTGAGGAGCCTTCCAGCAGGTGAGATGAGGGGGACAATCCCTGAGCGGGCTGCGTGTGTGTGTACGTATGACATGTATATAGCCACACTTTTTTTATATATAGATATAACCTGTAGATAAGTATGGAAAATCTTTTCTACTTACTGAGGCAAACCAAATGAGAAGAGACAGAGATTAAAGATTCCTCAATACTCAGTTCACTTCTACCTTTTAGCAGCAAATGCCAAGATAGAAACTGCTTCTAGAACAAAGCAAAATTTGAGATGTTACTGATTTTTCTTTCACATGACCACTTGAAGTCTGGTGCCATTTAGTAAAGATAGCAAACTACTCTGTAAAAATGTTTGAATACTTTTAATTTTGTATGAATTCTGCTTTTTAAAGGAACGCTGGTTTTATTTTTGGTTTTCCCTTGATGTGAGCAATTAGAGTAGAATCTTACCTGGTCTTTCCTAAGGCCCCACATCCTCTGAGCTCTCTGAGCTCTTGTGCTTTGTCCTGAGGACTTGCTGCACTGTGTCCCCTGGGAGCCCCACAGTGGCACTGCACCACAGATGTCAGAGCTCTGAGGCACAGGGGGGACGTTGTGCAATGTTTGGCTCTGTCACCTGCTCAGATCTGTGGAACTGAAGAGGAGGGAGAGAGTTTTAGGTTTATAAATGTGATTTAGCACTGTGCTGTTGTTGCTGGTGAATTCATGTAACATTTGGTCGCCATAAAGGCCAAGGTTTGCAAATGTGAGAGGCAAAAGTGTTTTGGTGAAGTTACTGTCAGTGATATTCAAGAACCTGATTTTTCTTTGTATGATTTTATGACCTGTGCACTAATTCAACACAAAATCTGTAAAGGGAATTGTTCAAAGCCCTGTGGGGGGGACACTGTCACAGCTCTGCTGCCTGTGAGGGGAGAGAAGAGTTGGAAGCAGAGAATGATGTAAAAAAAAGTATGTAAAACCAAACACACTGAAAAGTAAAATAAAGTGAAATAAAGAGGGCTGGAGCCCTGCCATCACACAGTGTCAGAGGCTGCTGACAGTGTCCATCAAGCACAACTTGCTCCCTGCTTCTGTCTGGAATGCAGGGTGGGGAGGCAGCAGGGCTGAGTTAGACCCAATGCAACCTTAAAATAAAAGGGGGGGGGGTAAAAAATAATTGAATAATTACTTAGACTTCTTTTCCTGTATTGAAAAACAAGGGTGTAGGAAATTAGGCACAGCAGAAATACTGGGCTATGGAAATAGGAAAAGCCTGGGATAGGGGATGTTAATCCCACACGTCACTTCAGGGCCAGGGCTGAGGCACTGGTGAGTGGCAGTGCTGGCTCTGGGAGTCCAGAAGAGCAGAGGGATGGAGCAGCTCTGCTGGGAAGAAAGGCTGGAGATTGTTCAGCCTGGAGAAGGGAAGCCTGGGGGTGACCTGATTGTGGCCTTTCAGTGCCTGAAGGGAGCTGGCAGGAAAGATGGAGACAGATCATTTCCAAGGGTCTGGAGGGACAGGACACAGGGAATGGCTTCCCACCGCCAGAGGGCAGGGATGGTGGGATATGGGGAAGGAATTGTTCCCTGTGAGGGTGGGCAGGCCCTGGCACAGGGTGCCCAGAGAAGCTGTGGCTGCCCCATCCCTGGGAGTGTCCAAGGCCAGGCTGGAGCCCCCTGGGACAGTGGGAGGTGTCCCTGCCCAGGGCAGGGGGTGGGATGGGATGAGCTTTAAGGTCCCTTCCAACCCAACCCTTTCTGGGGTTCTATGACTCAGCACAAAGCTGCACATAGTGGCACTTAAGAAGTGACTCCTGTGTCAGGTGAAGTGCTCCAGCTGTTCTGTGTGTCCCAGCCCCTCTCGAGGGTTGTTACCCCTGAGAAATGCCACCCTGGGAAGCTCCTCCTGCAGCTCCTTCAGGCTGCTTGACCTTTGGTAAAGACCCAGCGACAAGCGGGTCTTAATTGCTTTCAATTGAATATAAAGTGTATCCTCAAGGGAGTTTTAGTGTCACACTGAGGCCACCGAAGCAGGAACAAACCCCGGGCTGTTGGGAGGTGCCGGGGGCAGCCTCTGGTCACCAGCTGAGCTCTGATCTCATGCTTGTTTCTCCAAAATCCTGGCTCTTGGAATGCTGGCTGGGGCTTGCCTTATCCTCATGCCCATAACTCACCACCACAGCCTTAAGGGGCTGGTTGAAGATCCACAAGGAGCTATTTCTAATTGCTCCTGAGGGCAGTTACTGCAGCTGGAGTACAATTCCCACTTTTCCAAGAACTTTTCTATACCAGTCTGCTCTTGCTGCCACTTTGGGAGTCCTTGGCAAAGCAGGAACCCTCGGGCAGCTTGCTGGAAAGGCTGGAGGAGCACAGTGGTTTGTCATGCAGGAATGTGGCTGCTTTAATTCCCTGGCTCCAGTGGGTTGTTCCAATCCTCACCCTCTGACCCTGCCTTTCCTTAGGAGGGGATGAGCCTGATCTCTCTCCTGAAGCTCCAGGGTCAGCTGCTCAAACCATCCCTGCAACGTCCCCCCCCAAAAATCACAGAGTGAGAGCTACTTACATATATAAATATTTATTTGTAGTAAAAGTGAGTGTTTCATCGCAGAGGATCGAGTTCAGAATATATTAAATCATGAGATGCATCAGTTGAGGTACAAATTCCAGTCTTGTGTCTTCAATAAATACACCATAAAACCCCCAGTCCATGCATTCTAATCAGAGGTAATCAGGACACTACGCTGGTTTAAAAGGATAATACAACATCTGTGTTTTGCTGTAACCACCTGGATTATTTCATGATGAGCAGCAACAGCTCTATTTCCCTCCTTAAAAATCCTAAATGGGAATATTGCTTTTGGCTTCCAGGTCCCTGCCAGAGGGACTGAGCAGATGAGGTGCTGTCAGCTCCCAACACAGCTTTGGGCTCTTGGCTCTGAATACTTTGAAAAATGGCTTAAAAACCCACCCAACAAGAGTCTTTGCCAGGGTATTTTCCAGTCATGCACAAAGGCTTGGATGCTGTACCGTGGCCACAGCACAACAGGCCTGGACTGTGCTCCCTATCCTACCTGACAAGCGGGAAGCTGGCTGGTTTTGCTGACCACGGATCCATTTGTAATGGAAACTGAGGCACTAGAAGAGGGAAAGCTGGTTCCTGTTCGTTGGAAACACATCCTGACCGGATCTGGGGCAGCTGCTAAAAAGGGACAGGTACAAAAATCACGAATTCAGGCTGCTGCAGTAACGAGCAAGTGCACCAACTCTCCCACCGGGGAGGCGGTGCGGGCTCAGCCCTTGCCTTGGGGAAGGCTCCAGCGGCCACAGGCGCGGGGAGGTGGCCGTGGGGCTCCCAGGAGCCCAGGGCGTGCCGGTGGGATGTGCTCGGGGTGTGGCGAAGCTCCGGGGTTGTGTCACCACCCGGTCCCATCCGAGGTCGCTGCAGGAGCCGCGGCGAAGTCCACGTCGGGGGCGAGGGTGGGGAAGGAGGTCAAGTCTGGGGTAACTTTCCACCAGCCAGAGCTGGGAGCACCACCTTGCACCAGCTCACAGCAACCCACAGGGCTGGGGGCAGCCAAGGGCTTTCCTGCCATCCTCCGGCTGTCCCCCAGTCAGAGCCAGCAGCCTCATCCCCAAGACATGGAGTAAAATCAGGTCACCTGTAGCCACACAGAGCTGCAGGCACGGATGAGGGCAGGAGGCTCAGCCTCCTCTCTCCGGCTTTTCCAGGCACAGCTGCTCGGACTGCCCCTCACTGGTGACTTTGCTGTCTCGCCTTTGATTTCTGAAGGGAGGAGTGTGGGCAGAGGAAAGAGGGATCCAATCCTGCCGGGCACAGGGGGAGAGCATCCCCGATTTTTGCTTGCTGCCCAGAGCTTTCTCAAAGACCTCTGGGCTTTATGGTGCTCCCCTGGCAGGCTGCAAGCACAGGGATCACCACAGCACGGACCCCACAGAGAGCTGAACTCAGAGCACCAGGAACACTCAGCCCAGCTTTTTTTTGATCAGAGAGGTCAAGCAGGAGGAAGGAAGCAAGGAATAACAGCGAGCAATTGGCTCGGCCACAAGGACCTGGCGTTGGTCAAGGCTGATTTAAAAAAATCCCTTTAACAAAGGGTATTAAAAAGGTTCTGCTGTTTATTAGCAAAAATTGTCTAAGGCACAAGCTGGAGGGCAGTGACTGGGTCTGGACATCGGGTGCCCATTTCCTTCTCCCACCCTGGCAGCAGCATCTGCTCCTCCCTTCAGCACGGGCTCCTCCTTGTGCAGCACTGAGTGAGGAGCACTGGAAAGGCACTTCTTCATTTCTGCTCCACGCAGGGGACAGGCAAGATTTATCCTGGGGCCGAGGCCCCACCTCTGCACTGGGAGCCGGTGCCCGGCCCCGGCAGCACCAAAATATCCAAGTGGCCCATCCAGAGGCTGGGCTGGGCTTCCTGCCACCAAGCTTGGCTGGGAATGAAGGGCCTGCTGCCCTTTCCTTCCAGCAGCTTCAAGGGGAGAAGGACCAGGCTCAAAAAATCTCTGATTAATAAAAATCTCTGACTCAGGCAGGAAAATCCCGCAGTCAGAGCATTGAAATGCCAAGTAACTGATCTGTGTCATAGGGAATCAATCAATCATTGCTCACTCTTAATACAAGTATTTCTAGGGAGGAGGAGGAGGTTAATTCTTTTTTTCCAGTGACTGGTAGTACGTGGTGAGGACTTTCCAGGCTTTGGGGGCCATGAAGCCATCCGGCGGGTTTTCACCTTCCCGAGCAAGTTTCCTCATGCGTGTCCCCGAGATGAAGTCAAAATCATCGTGCCTGTGCAAAACAGAGACAGGTGACAACAGCACAGCTGGCCCGAGCCATCTCCTGAGGGTTCCTCATCCAAGAGGAGCCCGAGAAGCCGTAGCATCCCCCAGCTGTGACAGGCTGTGTTTCTATTGCCACATAGTCCCCAAAGTGCTGCTTATCCTCCCTGGTGGCATCTTTAGCTCCGCGTGACCCGTCCTTGACCTGGCGACAGCTCTCGGAGGGGATTGCGGGTGGCTTTCCCAGGTTCTCCCCACATTCCTCCCTTTAAGAGGAACACCAAGGGCTTTTCCCTGTGCCCTGGCAAGCTGTGACCACAAAGCCCGTGTGCTGTGCCGGCCGAAGGAACCGCACTGCCGCCGCCGCCACGTTACCTTTTTGGGTCATAAAAATCCATGGCCCTCTTCAGCTTGTTGTAAGCAGCCACGCGGAAGGGGATGATCTCCACCGAGGTGAGGCCTGGGGCCATGCTGAGCACCTTCCCGCCGTGCGTGGGCTCGTAGAGGTCCTTCTTGGTGTCGGGGTGCGGCATTCCTGCGGGATCGCGCCCCACGATGTAGAAGTTGGCCCCCGCGATCATGCGAGCTCGGCAGTGCCACTGCACCTGTGGGACACGGGGGAGCAAGGGAGGGAAGGAGGGAGGAAGAGAGGAAGTGTCAGCAGCCTTCTTGTGGTTTCTCACAGAGCTCAGGCCACCCAGACACATCTTCCATCACCTGGACCTGATGCAACACCACAGTTCTCCTAAGGACACGTATTTCAAGGGAAATGCTGGGCATGGGAACTGGGCTTGTTCCAATCTGGCAGCAAATGGACGTCACAGTTTGCATTTCCAACGTGCTAAGACTGTGCCTACCAGCACATGCAAAAGCTGCCCAGGCATTCCTCCCTTTCCTCCCTCAGGGGAGGTCCTGCATTTACCCCTTTCATACCAGATTTAGGGACAGAAGGGAAAACACTGGAGGAACTCAACTGAACATCCCTGCCCGACAGAAAAAGATGAAGTCTGTTTCTATCCCTTCTCCCACAAGGATGGGACCCCACAGAGCCAAGCTCTGCAGGTAGGTGGTTGTGGCAGCAAGTGCAGGGAAACCACCCAGGGAGCCAGTAGTGAGGCAATGGCTACAACTCCCTTCCCAGGGCTTTCTGGAGTTGCAGGACAAGGATGGCAGCAAAATCACCCCTCTCCACGGACCGGCTTCACACCTTGTCCTGGTGAGCAGCCAACAGCTACGTTACCTCCGTGGGGCCGGCGTAGAGCATGGGAGAGGGGAAGATGGCCACGATGGTCGACTTGGGGTCCAGGACCTGCTCCTCCAGCACCGCCGCGTGCTGCTTCATCCGCCACTCCAGCGGCACATCGTCATCTTTGGTCCACCCTCCCAGGGGGTGCAGGAGGAGCACAGGGTTCTTGTAACCCCTGTCCAGCAGCTGGCGCCGCGTGTCCTGCATGAGCAGGGCGTGCCCATTGTGGACGGGGTTGCGCAGCTGAAACGCAAAGACGGCGTCTGAAAGGGAAGGATGCAGAGGGTCACAGGCTGGCACTGACCCTCAGGCCCTGGGGCTTCATTGTGTACACTTTGCCTTTCCACACAGTCATGAGAGACGTGTGTGTGACCCGTCTCCACATGAGTGAGGCCCTTGGATACCTCAGATGAGTGTTACACACGGGCCCCTCACTCTGCCAAGGTCATTCCCATTGCACAGGGCTCTGGGGCTGATTTGAGTCCAAGCAGCTCTCCTACAATGCTTGTACAAACCATTGGACACCTCCACCAAATTCCCCAGCTTCCTAAGTGATCTGCCACCTCCCCAGGATCAGTGACACTTTCAGGAAGGACAACATTCTCTCCCCAAAGTGAAGGTGGGTGTCTGAGCCCTGCCAGTCTGCTGGGACCAGGCTGGACAAGGCTTGGAGCCACCTGGGCTAATGGAAGGTGTCCCTGCCCATGGCAGGAGCTTGGAATGAAATGATCTTTAAAGTCACTTTCAACTCAAAATATTCTCTGATTCTGCAGAATGGACATTTGGGAGCAGATTCCCTGAGCTGTCCCCTATGTGCGAAGGCCAACCAGCGCAGAAGGAGGGGCTCTGACCTGCCAGGGAGGACACAAGCAGGACACTCAGCACTTTTCAGCCCTCAGAGCAGCCCACTAAGGACACAGCCCATAACCAGCACCATCCCTAACCAAAAGACCCCCGCATCACTTTTCATACCGTGCCCTGGATCCCTCTTAGTGCTCACCCCACCTGAACAGTCACATTTTGGGAGTATCCAGAATCAACCTGGCAAGTGCTGTGAGCTTGGGATCAGGTAATCATGGATCACATCAACCCCCCAGTGCCAGGTGGGGCAGGAAGAGCCGTGGCCCCAGTGCTGAGCCAGGGCACTCACCAGCATTCATTTCTCTGAACTTCTGCTTGAGAGCCCGTGGTGTCAGGCGGTACTGGTCCAGTCCATCATCCCATTTGATCTTCTCCAGGACATGGAGGTCTCCACCAACCAGCCAGTCTCCACTCTCCATCACCATCTGTGAATTACACACACACGCAGTGCAGAGGGGACAGTAAGTACCTCCTTTTTCCTCTCTCAGTCTCCTTTGAATAGTGTTAGGCTTGAATCTGCTTGTAGGGTGACCTTCCCTTCTCCTTCATAACGTTGCAGGTGGAAAACACCATTACAGTGACCATGTGAACTAAGTGTCATGAGCAGCAAAACCCCATCAAGTGAGGCACCATCCACTCAGTCCCCACCACTGCATCAGCACTCCACCAGTGCTGGACTCCTCCCTGGCAGTCAGGAGCCTACAACTTATGGCACAAGACTTTCCTTCACCTCACTCTTTGCTTTTTCCTCCTGGAGATATGCAGAAGGAATAAGCCTACTGTAAAGTGAACAACTGCTGTTGAATAAATAATAGGGGTATTTCAAGGGAAGGGGCAAAAAATTAACACAGCTTTAACCTTTTTAATGCAAGTTACATGCTTTGACATCTCGAGTCACCGGTTGAACCCGGAGCTCTCCCTTTCTGAAGGATGAAGTTCCTTGTACTGCTAGAGTAAGTGGGGAGAGAGAAGTTGTAGAAGTCTAACACCCCTGCTGACAGCCTGCATGGAACAGCCAAACTGGGGAGCATCAACTCATGAGCCTAAAAATTCACAGCAGAGAATACTCTGAGTTAGAAGGGACCCACAAGGACCATTGAGTCCAACTCTTCAGTCCTGCCCTGCTTGGGATGTGATGATTCCCAGCAAGGAGTTGAGCAGAGAGGAAACCCGTGGCCTCTCAGAGCCTTGGGAATGTTCTCTTCTCCACCCCCTGCCTGCATTCCCCATCCTGGCCAAGCCGCCCAGAGCAGCGAGGGGACAAACCTACCTGGATGTGGGGGTGCCTGGGGCAGGTGGTGCCCCAGACCCGGGCACAGCGCTCCTCCTTCCTGTGCTCAAAGAACTCGGGGCTCCTCAGCACGGCCACCCTGCGGCCCTGGAAGCTCAGGGCCAGGGCCTCGCAGCCCTCTAGCCGCCGCTTGTCCTCCGCGGACACCGGCAGCACGATGGGGATGCTCAGGTTCACAACGCCGTCTGGCAAGAGAGGGGCAGGATTTCAACCTCTTCCCACCCAGCAAACAGAGGTTTCCTCGTAAATTTAGTCCTGGCATCAATTTTTTTTCCAGTGCTGCTGATGAATAGCATCCACGTTAGTGGAACATGAAAGCTCCTCATCTTAAGGCCAGAGAGGTCTCCAGGACACCCCGACCACCTCATCATTTCCTGTACTCTCTCTCTTTCCCTGGTTCTTCTCTGTTAGTTGTAAAGTTGACAAATTTAAGTGTACTTGGAAAATGCAATTCTGGATAGCAACCCCTGCCTCCTGCTCCAGGAGAACCACCTCTATGGGAAGGGCTCCAGTGTGGTGCTCCCTGGAGCATCCCATTGCCTGCACACCGCTTTCAACAGGGAGAACACCACCACACTTGGTTTCTTTGGGGCTTTTTATGCCTGTCTCTACACTGCTGCTCTTTCTCTTTTGTATCTCTCCACTGTCCATTTTTAATCCGTGCGTACATAGCAAGTCTATATTTGCATGTGAAGTTTCTAAACTCCGTATCATCCCTAAATACCTCAAAATCATGTTGGTTTTATCCCCACTCCTCCAATTTCCCACTAAAGTGCTCTCATTTCTCCTTGGATATCCTGGTGTTAACACAGAAGAATCAGTCCTTCCCCTGGTTTCCAGTCACAAACAAATCACTGATTCAATTTGTTCTGATCCGACTGAAATCAGTTTGGACCCATGAGAGTCTTAATTTGAGGATTTTAACTACAATGTAGATTTTTTAATCTTCATTAATATATTTTTGCTTACTTTTAACTCACAGCTTGGTATCATTCATCTGCCAGGCATCAATTTTCATGAATAATCAGGACTACAGTCACAAGGGGTACAATCAATACCAACTTCATACATTTAAATCATATTAACACTGATCAGTCAATGAAGTCAGCAAGGGGAAAAAAAAAAAGCTGGATTATGAAACCAACAAATGATGCTGAAAGTGAGGATCTTCAGCCTCCATTTCCAAATGCAAGATGGAGATTTAGCAAAAGATCACTCCAGGGATGGTAATTACAAAATTACACAACTGGGATTTTTGCGTAGACTAGTTGGTAGGACATGGGATGTGTCAGGCCACGTGAAACATAAACAGGCCATGGTTGTGTCTAGGCTTTTTTTTTTTTTTTTTTTTTGTAAATCTCAAACAATTATAGCAAAAAAAAAATCTCAATTGAAGTAATTTGTGTGCAGCCTGAGAACAGTTACATACATACCAGCTATCAAGGAATTCTTTCCTGGGAGAACACAAACACAATTAAGATAATTAACACTCATGGGCACAGAAACCATTTGCAAGAACCAAAGTATTTAAAACCTGGGCCAAGCACCTCCTGCCCTGTCAGGGCACCTGATGGTGTGGCCACAGTCCTCCACAGTGCCACCCCAGCCTCTCTGGTGCTCACCCTTCCAGCATGGGCCACCCTGGCCAGGAGGGAGGTACAACACCTCTGCTGTCACTGCCACCACATGTTGGCAGAGCACTGGAGACTCCACAGCACTCCTGCAGGTTCCCCTCTCTTCCATCACAGCCCTACACAAGGCTCATCACCCACCCAGCTGCTGGGATATCAAGGTGGGATTTGCTGCTCCATGTCTGAGCAAGTGGAGCACTAACTTGAACAAGTCCACCAAAACAATCACTGCAGCTGCTAAAAACATCACTCACACTCTGGGGCAAAAGGGACTGGTGACTCTGGAGAGCCTCAAACCTCTCTTTGGGAATGCTGCACCCCAGCCTCAGCACCAGGAGATGGAACCCTCTGCCATTTTCATCCAAGGGCACCTGGGATGTTCTCCTTCCCACCCAGATGTCACTGTGAAGGTCTGACCACACATGTTGAGTTTGGTGCCCTCCACAGAGACAAGGTGGACCAGGGATTGATGCTGCTGCCCTCTGCTACAAAGACCTTGCTCTGGAGAGTTCATCCCCCTGCAAAGCTGCTGCTCTGGGCTTTGTGCCTGGTCCCACATTGCTGTACAAATCCCAAGCATATGCCCCCAGGCCTCAGAGGAGCTGTGCTCAGTGATGCTGGTGGGTTTGGGGGGGGATACCCCAGAAACAGATGCTCTCTGAGACAAGTGTCTGGTGCAAAGTATGGTGCTCTGGAGCAACGTGGTCTTCACAGGGCACCTCTGCGACCTCATCAGGCACAGCAGGCAGCTCAAAGACCACAGGTCAGGCCCTGATAACAGGCACATGTTCTTCTGAGCCCTGTTTGCACACTGGGCAGGAGGTGAAAAGCTACAGAGGCGTCCAAGAGCAGAAGCCCCCACACAGACACTCGTCCAGTCCAAGGGGAGCAGTCCTGAGCTTTGCAGCAAGTCACTGCCCCGCCAGACCATGGGATATTCTAGGAGGAAGGCAAGGCTCAAAGGGACTTGCTCACCAAAATCCCAGATCCCTGAGGGCAGAGATCACTGCCAGGTCTACAAACCTCAAGGTGAGCACCCTGTGTGCAGGTGAAATCAGAGACAGCGTCTGTGGCTGAGAAACTGGATGGGAACATCTATGCCCTCCTCTCACATGGGGATAATCATTCCCTGAGCACTCTTTGCCTTTTCCAGGGATGAAGCACATGCTGCCAGTGGATACAGGAATCTGATTTGTTTCAGGTATTGGATAAGCAGGAAAATGGAGTGGGGGAGCAAAACCAGGATCTGCTCCTGTTTCCAAGGTACAGCTGCCTTCTCCTCTCCCCTCAATCTCAGCCTGGCAGCCTCCCTGCTCACTCAGCTTTGGGTTTGCATCTCTACCTACTCTGTTATGACTAACCTGCACTGTGCAGGATGTCAAGGCTGTGAGCCCGTGGCACAGGGAGTTCTGTCACCTGCACGAGCCCCCACGTTTAACACAAGAGAGGAGAGGAGCTGTTCAGTGGGGCTGCCTGCAGGGCCAGCATCCCATCCCGCAGCAGCTTCCCAGGTGACATTCCCACAAGGGTGGGGATCCATACCGCTGAGCAGGGTGCCAAAGTGGATCACTTGCAAGTACTCTGCCTCACGCATGAAGCCCTTCAGTGGAGTGGCCCAGCCTTCGCTCAGCACCTGCACCCACTGCAGATCCAGCTGTAAAACAAACCCAAAGGGCACCCCTGTCACACTCCCACCACCACGTCACACTCAGAGGTTCCTTTTCCTCCCTCACACCCTGTTCTGTTTCTAATACAGGCATTCATAAGGGGCAGGAAGCAGTGGGGGTGAGGGGCTGGGGTTTTTTTAAGCCAGACTCACACACTTTCATAGCACAATTTAGAATCACAGAATGGTTTGGGTTGGAAGGGACCTTAAAGCTCATTCTGTTCCAACCTCCTGCCCTGGGCAGGGACACCTCCCACTGTCCCAGGGGGCTCCAGCCTGGCCTTGGACACTCCCAGGGATGGGGCAGCCACAGCTTCTCTGGGCACCCTGTGCCAGGGCCTGCCCACCCTCACAGGTGGTGATATTCCTTCCCAATATCCCATCTGTCAGAGTGAAGGTGTGGGGTCGTATTAACACAACAAAGGACACTGACAGCCCTGACTTCCTACAGCACAGGGTGGAGACATGGCAGAGAATGGCTGAGGGTCAGGATCACACCTCATCTCCCCAAAACCCACAGCCACAAAAGGGCACGACCATCACAGGAATACAGGCCCCTCTGGCAACATCTTTCTGGAAGCTTCCACCCTTGGAAGAGTCAAATAATGACAGAATCTGTGTGTGATGATACCTTGGTGATCTCCACAGATGGCAGCTTCTCCGCCTCAGCTCGGACACTGCTGAGCTTATTTTCAGGGACAAACAGCTCAAGAACATCCTTAATCGAGCCTTGGGGCACAATGTTCTGAAAGGAAGGGAAGACAGCACTTGTAACACACCAAAAAGCCCATGTTCCAAAGCAAGTTTCCAAAGCTGCTGGTGACAGTGGCATATTAATGACCTACCTGTGCTTGGAGGAGCTCCACAACCTGCTGGATGCACTCAGACACTGATGCAATGCTTGTTTTCAACACCAGCTCAGGAGCTTCAGGTTTCTCATACTCTGAGTCAATCCCCGTGAATCCTATGGACAATTAAACCCCAAATTAAATTTATTTAATATAACACTCGTTGCCTCAGAGCCAACAGTGCTGTGCAAACAGCCAGCAAGCATTCAACCATGCTAGGTATGGCAAGTGACACTTGTGACAGCAAGGTCAGAGAAACAGGATCCTCTTGTGGTCTACAAAGAGCCTTCAGAAACCCACCCTTATGTGCAGCACTGCCAGGACAAGGGATCCAAGATTTGGAAAGTAAAGGCCAAATAAAATCTCCCTCCTCCATACCTTTGATCTCTCCAGCTCTTGCCCTTTTGTACAGGCCCTTCACATCTCTGCTTTCACAGATATTTAAAGGAGCATCTACAAAGATTTCAAAGAAAGGAAGCCCGGCTGCCTCATGAATTTTCCGTGCGTTTTGACGATCCTGTTAGAAAAAAGATGGGAAAATCTTGTATGTCCAAATTGCAGCAAGCACCTTTCTGCTGTGTGATGTGCCCTGGAATTCAACACAGTTAAATTTGTTACAGCTTTATTAAACTTACACCAATTCTAATAAGTGTTTTTAGTCTCTCTTCTTTCCTTTTCTTTAAAGATACTTTTTAAAAAAATTTAAATCTCCAAGCTAGATCTGTTTTCAGATTTTTCCATACAAAACCTCAAGATCTTTTTGTTAAGCAGGACAGCAGAACTTTAGGATGTGGGTAATTATCTGCCCTGTATCAAAACAGTTGGACTCAATGATCTTAGAGGTTTTTTCCAACCTTGATGACTCTGTGATTCTACAAAGAAAGGAACTGCTTGCATCAGCTTGATAAGAGCAGCTACTTGGTCTTGTCAGGAAGCAAAAATCCACAATCAAATCTTCTTCCAGAAGAGCAGTGGGACAGGCTACAGCTTCTGTGCCTCTTTTCTGCCTTCTAAGGAGTTGATAGTAGTAGATTTTAAATTCCTCTTAGCTTTTCACCAATTCACGACACTGGACATATTCAAGGAGGTCACACCCAGCCACCTTCCTACAGTCGGGCAGCGGTGTGTGGGGTGTGTTCCACAAACCGAGGGAGAGGACGCATCCGATGGTGCACCCAGCGAGTCCTCCATGCCCCCCTCTGCCCCCTGGAGCAAGCACGAGGTGGAGGCGAAAGGAAAGCAGCGGGTGTACCTTGGTGAAAGGGGAGATGAAGCTGGTGATGCAGACGAGGCCGGCGTCGGCGAAGAGCCGCGCCACCTCGGCGATGCGCCGGATGTTCTCCTCGCGGTCCGCAGCGGAGAAGCCCAGGTTCTTGTTCAGGCCGTGCCGGACGTTGTCGCCGTCCAGGGAGTAGCAGGGGATGCCGTGAGACACCAGGTACTCCTCCAGAGCAAAGCCGATGGTTGTCTTGCCAGCTCCAGAAAGGCCTGTCAGAGACAGAGGGGCGAGGGTCAGGTTTGAGGCCAAAGGAGTGAAAATGAGGGTGTGACGCGAGACCTCCGGGGACACGGGCGGTGCAGCTCCTCAGGTCTGAAGTGGCTTTAGGAAGGAACGAGGAAGGGAAGTTGGATTCATCTTTTTATCATACCTAGGTCAACCCTTCTTCTAATGCCATGAGAAAAGCTGCTACACCCCAACATCTGGAGGGGCTCAACACAGCAGTGCTGCAAAAGCACCTCTTGTTGGGCCATGGTGTGACTAGGAGGTAGCAGTAAATAGGGGACTTTGAAAGGCTGCTGTTGCCTGTAAGTCTCTCAGCATCTTCCTCTTCCTCCTTCCGTTCCCACTGAGAGCCAGCTGCTCTCCAACACTAAACCCAAGGAAAGGTCCTTGAGGCAACTGTGTGGGGTGGGATAAGCCCCAGCAGCACTGGTCCCTCTGCATCCACAGAGGCCTCCTTCTCCAGGTGCATATTGCAAAGAATAATCATGAGCCAGAAAAGCTCAAACCTTTCAGACGCAAAATTTTTTAGTGATATGCGAGAAAGAAGGGAATTGAAATGGAACCAAAATTGAAGACAACAAAACAAAAACATGTTTTAGTGCAACATCTACCACATAAGCCGATAGGAAGGCAAATCAGAATGCTTTACAATCCCTTCCAAGCACGTCTTTCAACATCCTCCATCAGTCAAAGGGAGTGCAACCATTTAACAGGCAAGGAAACAACTAGACAAATGGCAAAAGACAGAGTTGTCTAAATATTAGAAACAAGAAATGCAATTGTCATTTCCAGCAGCCCCTAATCCCCAAACAATGAGTTTATATTTCAAAGAAGAAGAGAAGGGCAACAAAACAAGTGCAAGGAATTACTTCCAGTGTGACTGGCTGGGAGTGTTTATTCCCCAGACAAGGTGACTGCCTAGTGCTGCCTTAAACGCAGCAAACCTACATGTCCCAGTAGACTTCCCACCGCCCCTGAATGAAAACATCCACGTTTTGGACAACCCTGGGCACACTTCACTGCCAAGGACCGGCTGGATTTGAGCCAAGGCTTCCTCAGCTACACACTTGGGAACAACAAGTGCTCCCCTTAGGGCCTCTGACGTGTTCAGAGGAGCCTGATAACAGCTGGGAAATTCATAAAAACATTTGTTCTGGGCAGCAGCTGCCAGGGAGAATATCCTGCTGCGCCAGCACCGTGTGTTTGTGTTTCCCACGTGTGAATGTTTTGCAATTCCCAGGGCTCACAAGGAATGCTGATGTTTCCTGCAGGTCCCAAACCCCCACCTCAGAGCCATACTCATGCAGGGAGGTTCACAGGTGAAGCCACGCTCTCACACCCAGATGAAAATACCTGTGAGCCAAACCGTGCAGCCTCGAAATCCTCCTCTGGTACCCACAACTTGTCCTCTTTTACTCCTGCTGACATGATGGGCTTGGTAGACCACGTTGGTTGATCCCTGATGAAAACAAAGCAAAACAAAGCACGTTGGTACTGAGGGCAACAAAGAAAACCTCTGCTGGGACTAATACACGGGCGAGAAATGCAAATTCTTTAACGAACCACTGCAGCGAACTTTGCTGGAAGTTGGATCTTTGTCTCAAGAGCACAGACTGATGTTTTGAAGACTCTGCCCATGCCCAGAGTGTTTCTGGTGGTGCTGCCTTCATGCTTGTGACTCACTTTGCTGCAGGAGAACTGCCAGGTGACTGCTGCACCCGCAGGCAGGCAGCGGAGGAGGACACGGAGCCTGGGCAGGGAGACACACTCCCTGCCTTTTCCACAGTTTAAAACACAGACAGACTCGCCCCTTATTTTAATTGTGCTTGCAAAACAAGGGCAACTTCGGGTGCTGATTTACTTGCTGTGTTTGACATAACTCAGCCGGGACAGGGGACAGGGGCACGGCAGCACTGAGTGGGACCCAGGGACACCACGGGATGGGAGGCAGAGGAAACAACACCTGGGGTGCTTGTGTGCACTTCCCAAAGCAAACCAGGGATCAGCACAAAGCTGAGCCTGAATTTTGGCGTTTCCTAAAGTTGCCCACCCCGGCCTCTCCACTGGGATGCAGATAAAACATCCTGACCACGACCTCAGCTCCAACAACGGCACCTCAATAAAGAATTTTGCACATCAAATACCTGCAAGACCTCATCAGCTGCAAATATGTTTCTAACTTAGATATCCAAAGAAAAGTATAAGGAGGGAGCAAGGATATAAATATACCCTGGACAAATATGTATGCAGGAGAAGAGAAGGTTACATGGAGACTTTGCAGCACCTTTGAGGATTTGAAGGCACCTGCAGGGAAGCTGGAGAGGGACTGTTCATCAGGAACTGGAGTGACGGGACAAGGGGAATGGTTTCCCACTGCCAGAGGGCATGGTTAGATAGGATATTGGGAAGGAATTGTAGATGTGAGGGTGGGCAGGCCCTGGCACAGGGTGCCCAGAGAAGCTGTGGCTGCCCCATCCCTGGGAGTGTCCAAGGCCAGGCTGGAGCCACCTGGGACAGTGGGAGGTGTCCCTGCCCAGGGCAGAGGGGTGGACTGGATAAGTTTTAATGTCCCTTCCAAATGAAACTTTTCTGTGATTCTATGAAAAACAGAAAACCTCTCTAGACCTGCACTTGAAAAAGTGAGTGAACACTACAGACCCTGTGACTCTGAGAATAAATAAGTAGCTCAAGCTCTGGGTTTTGTGGGTTTTTTCTGTTTTGTTAGTTTTTTGGGAGGTCTTTCTTTTTGCAGGGGTGTTGTCAAAAATTTGACCATTTTGAGCTTGAGACAGCACCACCATAGTTTAATTTTCACCTGTCCCCGGGGTTCAGGTTTTGGCTGCGAGACCAGACAACCACACACAAAATCCAGCTGACAGCAATCCCCCCTGCTCCCAAGACACACAGGGGTGTTTGTGCTGTGTACTCCTGGCTGAGCTGAAGTTTGTGTCACCCGCTCAAGGACCCTCAGCACAGCACAAGAGCCCAGACTCAGCTTCCCCCTGGATGTCAGCACTCAGCCCTGCTGCCAAACGTCCCCTGCTGCTGTGTAACACCAGCCTGGTGACTGCACAGCCCTCCAGTGTCCTCCAATGGGCATGACACCGGTGTGGGGTGTGGCAATTTGTTTGCAAACCACAAGAGGCAAGACTGATATTTCTGCGTGGAGAAATGAGCCTGCATGCTTCAAATCCCTCCTTTGGGTCTCCAGCCTCTGCAAAACGTTGATGTGCTGGCTCTGTCCTGCAGGAGATGAGCCATGATAATGTCCATGCCTCGAGAAGGTGCAGGATCTGACACATTCCTGTGTAGCTGATGTAACAAGATTGCTGTAAGTACATGTTGCTGTGCCATAAATCCGTGCTGTGTGTGCATCTCAGAGCTGGTATTTTGCATGCTGGCATCTTTTGGGAGCTTGGGGAAGCATCACTGAGGGCATTTTTGCAATTCAGCAGCTCTGTCAGGCCTCTCCTTCCTCCCAGGAGCTCCAGATGGTCCAAAACCCTCAGGTTTTCTGCTCCATTGATAATCTCGAGAAACTCCTCCTAACCCCAAGCAACTGCTCCGAGAACTACTGCTGCTAAATTCAAAGTGTCCAAACAAGTGACCTCAGCTCTTCCTGAAATATTTGGCCCTGGAAGGAGTAGCTGTGCTTGCCACAAAGGCTGTGTGTGACCACTCACAGGAGAAGTGCTGCCAGGGAGCTCCTTCTCCTCTCCTCTGACAGCTAAAAGCATCAGGTTTGGAGGACCCCTCCCAACCATTGTTGGGAGCAGAACCACTGCACAAATAATGGAAAATGCACCACACAAACCACATTTAAATCATAGAATCTTTAAGGTTGGAAAATACCTTTCAAATTAACAAGTCCAACCATTGAGACAGCACCACCAGCATGTTCACCACTAAACCACAGCCCACTTTTTTGAACACTGCCATGGATGGTGACTCCATCACTTCCCTGAGCAGCCCATTCCAATGCTTTACAGTGCCTTCTATATATAAAAAAAAAAAAAAAATCCTAATAGCTAATCTAAACGTCCCCTCACACAACTTGAGGTGAGTTCCACTTGTTCCCTGGGAGCAGAACCTAACCCCTTCCATCTCTCCCCTCCTGTCAGGGAGTTGGAGGAGCCAGAAGGTCCCCCTGGGCCTCCTTTTCTCCAGGCTGAGCCCTCCCAGCTGCCTCAGCCCTTTCTGGGGCTCCAGACCCTTCCCTGGATTTATTGCCCTTTTGGGTTTAGGGTTGTCCTAACAAATGATACCAATGTTTTGCCATCTGCCACTAGAAATTCCAGTATATGTAAACTGTTCCTTAGGACACAAAGCAGCACCTGCTGCTCCTGCCCCCACATCCCCACTTCTTCACTCAGCACTTGCATCAGGAACAGCACCAGGCTGCCCCCAGAAGGCAGAAGGAGAAGGTTTGCCATGAGAAAGCAGGTAAGGTCCAACCCAATGTCCTCGTTGTGCTCTTCACTCCCCCCCCCACCCCCCCGAGAGCAGCTCTGCCTGCTGTGGCTGGCACAGGCAGGGCACTGGGAGCTCTCTGAGAGCCACAGCTCGTGGCAGGCTGCAGCAGCACCCCAGTGCAGAGAGGACTCCCTCCTGAAAGCACAGAGCAGCCGGAGGACAACGCCGGCCGAGAAGGAAGGGCTGCTAGGGGCACATTAGTCACACGTCCGCTCATTCAGCACGACCAGCCTCCCAGGAGCATCCAGCTGGAAGCTGGCAGTGCTCACAGCCCTGGGGAAACCCTGACCCAACAGCCAGGGTGAGGTCAGGGCTCCCCCAGCTGCCTTTGTATTTATAGGACCAGCGCACATCGCTCGGAACATGATTCAGTTTTTTCCAGCCAAGCGTTTCAAACACACCCCATTTTGGTCCTGCAGCCTGGACCTGTCTCCAGGAAGGGAAAATGAAATAAAAAAAAAAAATAGAGGCTTTCCAAACCTCTTCAGCTGATCCTATCTGCAAGTGGTCAAGTGGGTTTTTAAAATGATAGAACAATCAAGTAAACTTTTGCCTGCATAGGCACAGGGTGGGATTGTGCAGGGCCAGGAGTTGGACTCCACAATCCTTGTGGGTCCCTTCCAGCTCAGGAGACTCCATGAGTTTGAACTCAAACATGTGCTTAAGCATTTGGAAACTGATCTCTTATTGTTAAAAATTCCCTCCCAAATTCTGCCACCTCACTGAAAAAAAAAAAAATTAAAAGATCTTTTATCCTACCACTGAATTCAAAGCATAAAAATTAAGTCCGTAGAACTTCTTCTTAAAAATTAATTTCTTCTACCAAGGCAGCTCCCATGGGTGCTCTGGCAAAAGAGTGATACTCTATCCACCACGACCAATGGGAAAAATTCTGAGAGACATTTGCTGAAGAAGAAAAAAATGATTGCACTCATAAGAAAAGGAGGAAGAGAAGAAATGGGGGGGGGGGTTGCCTGTGGAAGCAATGATTTGGTTGTAATCATCTCCTAAGTACCAATTTAGCCCTAACCCTAAACCTGTGGACTTTTCACAAATATTCATTTGATGGACTAAGGCAGCAAATGCTTCAAAATCAGCCCCATCCTTTCCCAAGGGAACACCCCACCAAGCTGGAGTTACCCTGGAAATTTTGCCCATTTAACCTCTTGGGATGCAGGCCCAGATGGGGAAGTGGGACCTTGTGCCATGCCTCCTGCTTCCCACACTGGTGTCCCTGCTGTGCCTCCCACCATCCTGCTTCCCAGGCTCCTTCCTGCACATGGCATGCAGCTCCTCTCCCCCCTCCTGGACACGAGCAGCAATAATATCGTGTTTTCTTTCCCCACCGGGCTGAGCACACAGTGATGTGTCACCAAACACCCCCCTGAGGCTGAGGGGCTGCCAGCATCTCCCTGCCTGGGCAGGGTGCTGCACTGGGCTCCTTTCTTCATCCAGCACTCGGAATAAACCCCAGCAGACCTCACTTGCTCCTTGGCATCCACCTCTGCCTGTTGCTTCTGGCATCACCTCAGCCCCCGGGCCCTGCCAGGAACGTAACAGAGGAGACCTTGAGGAGAGCAGCACACACATCCCAGTTCCACAAAACAAGCAGCCTTTCAGCCCTGACAGGCTGCTGGAGGTGCCAAACATCCCTAACACACGGCGTTTTCAAGCAAGTGCCGTTTTCTAAAGCCACAAGTATTTTTGAGCTCTTAGCAAGACCTTATTCTTTGATGGCTGCTCAAATATTTTTTCTCTTGGCATAAGTTTGCACGGGTTGGATCGCCACAAGCAAGTTTTATACAAGCCTGGCACAAAAAAAAAAAAAGAATAAAAACAAAAAATCAGGCACGTATTCCAGTCACTTTGCAAGTCAGATGCTGCTTTCTACTCAGTGTGAGCAGGTTGGGTGTTAAAATCTGCCTCTCTGAAGGCTCCCAGCTCAGGCGTTTCCTTATCTCAGAATTAGATGACGTTACTACTCTAAATTCCTCGACACAGAAAAACTCGTGAGTCATCCTGTGCTCCTGCATTTTTGGGATGAATTTACAAGGCCAGAGCAGATGTTATAAAAACAATCTTCCTATCTTCATTCCCGAAATCCCAAGGGACAACTGCAGGGGCAACACGGATTTGACAAACAGAGCATCTCATCAGCCGCTGGCAAAAATAACAATTTAACCACGAAATCCCTCCATGGCTGCCCAGACTTTAATATTCAGAGTGGTTCTGCGAAATGATCTCCCCCAAATGAACCCTCCTGAGCAGCTGGGTTTGACACTGCAGAGGGGAAATTGCCTTGCTTTGATGCCTGGGATCTGTCACAAGGCTGCTCCAGACCGTGCCAATGCAGCAGGACCACCCTCAATGCCAAAATCTTGCAAAAAGAGGGAACATAAACAATGTTCTTGTGCAGTACAGGCAAGTTTGAGGATTGACCAGCTGTAGAAAGCAATCAAGCACATTTACTTAGCCCCCTAGAAGACCAAAAGGAAAGGAATTAGGTGCCCAGAAGGTAAATGATTAGTTAAAAAACAGAGGTGGTGCAGCCCCTCAGCAAATCCAGCACCCAGTGGTGCACAGAGCCAGGACAAACAGCATCTGCTTGAGAAATGCTGCATCAAAACACCACTCCCCTACCAGGAAAACTCTGCAGTTCTCCATCTTCTTCTGGAGAAAAATATCCAACTACAGAAATGGTAAACTGAGGATCAGCCCTTGGAAATCATGAACAGGAGGAACAGAGAACACAGGTACAGATTTTGACTGCAGATTAACTTCGGTATCAAGCAAGCTTCCAGGTAGGAATTGCATCCACAGGTAATAATTTTTTTTAACTTGAATAAGAGATTCAGGAATTTAATTAATGGGTTGTGGTCCTCTGTGGTAAATACAGAGCTGTACTATCCCTGTCCCTGAAAACACGCCAGGGCTGCTGCTCCAAGTACCCTGCAGAGAAAACTTGCAGTGCAGTGCCAGGAGACATCAGCTGAGCTAAACTGTGAGACACAACCAGAAACACAAGCTCTGCTGATCTGAGGCGCCACGTGAGCCCAGAGGGTCCTCTAGCCATCACATCAGGGTGATGTCCCATCCCTTTGAGAGCTGCAGAAATTAGTTCAGCAAACCAGGACGGCTGGGAATTCACTTGTAAAAGCTGAGCTGGCACAGCTCTGACATAAAACACCCTGAGCCACATTCAGCAGTTTTGTGCCCCTATTAACTCGATGTGCAAGAGGTTTTTGGGCTTGGAGGCCAACACATAACAAGTCAGAAAGTAGAATCTCCTTCCACCCTCTGAACTAGTACAGGTGGAACCCAGGACACAGGGATAAGATAACCCTTTTCACAAAAGGTTATGCAGCTGAGGGAGCTCAGGAGGCTCAGCTGTGGCAGGGAACATTCAGGTTGGACATCAGGAAGAATTTCTTCCCAGAAAGCTTGATTAGACATTGGCAGGGGCTGCCCAGGGAGGGTTGGAGCCCCTATCCCTGGACGTGCCCAAGGAAGGGCTGGCCGTGGCACTCAGTGCTCTGGGCTGGGGGACAAGGTGGGGATGGGGCACAGCTGGGACTCAGTCTCAGAGGTCTTTTCCAACATGAACGGGTCCGTGATCCTGTAAAAAAACTCCCACATCACTTCTCCTGTACAGGAGGAGCCTGATGAAAGGACAAAGCTGGACTCAAGCCCAGGCTGGTGGGGTCTCACAGTGCGTCTCCCTGCCTCGGGCTGGACACACAGCCTTGAGCCCCATGTCCTTGACTCTGCAATAGGGGATGGCCAGCAGCAGGCAGCAGGAGACTTCTCTCCACCTCAGCAATTCTTTTAAGGTTTGAAAAGTGCAAAAGCAGCAGCAGGAAGGACCACAGGGAAACTCAGCCAGAACAACCATAGAAGATACAGCTAAATGTGGGAATCTGCTGGGCAGGCCAAAAGTTCACTTGGCTGGAAAAAATCATTAAGATGAATTCATGGAAGGAAAGTTCTTCAAGGACTATCAGGAAGAAAGGCACAGCCTCTGGTATCTCAGGCCGTAAATCAGTGGAAGAGAGGACAATGGCCTGTGGGGTCCCAACCATAAACCCTTTCCTGGCTCCCACTTCTGGCTGCTGCTGGAACAGACAGCTGGGGCCAAACAAACCTGCTCTCACTCAGAACCTCCTCAGTCCCCCTGGAATTTCTGCTGGATGAAGACAGGGTTGTTTTCACTGGCACACCACAGTGACAGTGTAGTGTGCCACCCTACACCACAAGCTGCATGAGACAAGTCCAAATTGAGGACTTAAGTTCAGAGAGAGCAGGATGAATGTTCCTGCCCCATCTCCCTGTGTATCTGACCCTTAGAAGCTGCAAGACAGGCTTTTAATTACAGAACTGCACATGGGGTTACCTAAAGCCTGGCCTAAGTCAGCACCAAAACATTATACCCTTCCTGAAGGAGCATTTCCCTAACCCTCCCCAATCCAGGTGAAAACACAAGTCTTTGTCATTCCATGCTGCTCAAAGGATGGTTGAAGGACATTTACACATTTTCCTCAGATACTATTGTGAATTGGCCCCTCAAAGGTTCATGCAAACTCGCAGAACCTCTCTAAGGGTGGCATCATGCCCAAATTCACAGGCATGGAAGAGCAGCAGAGAGTAAGCCCAACAGCAAATAACGACTTGAGATCCCACACTATTTAAGATCCATGTTTGGAGGTCCCCTCTGGACTTCAGGCTGCACTTCTGAGAGCTCAACACTCCTCACAGCCATCTCCAGTCTCAGACCAGTCTTACAGAGATGAGGGCAGATGAAACAAGCTGCCCCAGCCATATGGGGACTCATTCACATCATGCCCAGAAGCACACACACAATTCAGACGCCCTACAGCAGCATCTCTTAAAAAAAACCCTCTGTGTTTTTTTCCCCCTCTTCCCACACTCTCTGGCAACACAACCTCATGATCTTCCCATCAGAAGGGCTGGGCAGGCCTGAAAAATGACCTCCTGCTCAACACACTTTTTTTGCACCACAATGGGAAGCTAAGAAACAGTTTGATATTGAAGAAAACATTTTGTTCTGCCAGAGAGGCCACGAAGACCTCGAGGTCAGAAAGTCTTGGAAATGTAGGTACAGATGGTTGCTTTCCAACAAGGCACAAAAAAAGCTCATCTCAACAAACCACAAAGTGCTGCATCTAAAATAAAATGTATGTAAACCAACTCCTTTGTGAAGCTCTGCTCTCCAAACAGCCCAACACATTTTGGCACCCAGTCATCAAGCAAAGGTTTTGACACTTAGAGCTGTAACTGAGCCAAGCTGTAAGTAAAGGGGCAAGGACTGTTCTGTGAGGGATGGGAGGCAGTGCTAGCAAGGAACTGCCAGCCCCTACAGGCAAATCCCAACTTCCCACATCCCATTTTGTGACGCACATCCACACCAAATGCCTCAACTGGGCTTTTTTGCATCCCTCTTGTTGTTAATGATACACTTGGGCTAAATTTTCCCCTGGAAATCATTAAGCTGTGAAACCATTAAGGAACCATTCCTCACTTCTCAGCGCTGTGATTCAGAGCTCAGTCAGAGATAACCATTAGTCACCCTGCTCAGGATAACAGCACATTCATAAAGGGCACCCTACATTACATGGCCTTTCTCTTAATGGATTTTTAAGATACCAAAATGCAAGAGCAATGTGACCAAAGTACAAGTTCAAGGCAGGGCACACCAAGACAAGCATTAATGTGGGCCCTGCGCACCACTTATCTTTGGGGGGCTCATACAGCTGTAAGTTTATCTGAAACACCTGGTTTCAGATAAGAAAAGTCTTTTCTATTTCAAAACACCCTCCAGGATCAACATTGGCCCAGTAAAAATAATAAAAAAGGCCAGTGTTTCTCTTGCAAACCCTCCAAAAAATAGAATCCTCATGGCCTAAATCTAAGCTGCAGCTGCAGTGCACATGGCTGGATAGCATGGGGTCCTCAAAATTATTTGTTTGTAGGAGATGCCCAAAGAGGGCATGGATGGAAACCTGTGCCTGTGTTACAGGTTTTGGTGTGGATTTGTAACTGGCTGTGAAACCTGAAAAGCTGACAAGGCTGGAGTCTGTGTTTATCCAGGAGTCCAGCAGGAAGACAGGAAGGAACATGCTGACTCAAAGGGCTTCAGCTCAGAGCTGGAGGGGTTACAGCTGGGCTTTGATGCCTTGGTGCCATCACACCAGCTGGTGATCCCTGGAAGATGGAGATATCCCAAAGAGCCACTGCTCCTGATGGGAAAGCACAAGATGGACCTCCAAGCTCACCTGCAGGGATCAGGCCTGCCCTACCTGCCTCTCTCCTCAGAGGGAAAGGGTGTTCAGGCAAGAACCAACTGTGCCAGCAGAAAAAAACATTCCACTTCTCCATCTGCATGTCCTTCTACAGTCCTGGCAGATGCTCTGCCCACACAGGCACCTGGAAAACACAGCCTGCTGCTCCTGCTGCCACGGAACACCAGACAAGCCCTCCTGCACTTGAAGGGCTCAACAGTGGAAAGAAAAAGGCATTCTTATTCAGGAGCCTACAGTGCTTCCCGGGATTATTCTGGTTGTTCTGCCTTGGAATTCCCCAGATTGAACACGGGTCTGGCCCACTGGCAGCCCAAGTGAAGGAAACAGCAAGGTGGGGGTAACAGACTGGAAAGGGAGCTTTTTGCTAACAAAGGGCTTCAAAAGAAATAGGGAGAAAAGAGAGCTATAGTTTAGAAAAGTTAACAGAAGTTAATCACCTCACCTTTACCTGATCTTCAAAGGAAAGAGATATAAAGCAAGGAAAAAGTGATAGAAATGAAGAAATCCTAAGCACCTGATGAGCAGCTGGAAACCAATCCCCTTGGACTGTCATGGTGCAATGAGTTAGCCACTGTGTTTCACAAAATAAATCATGCTGTAAGAACAAGGCTTGTGACTGTCTGGACAAAACATGAAACACTTTCTTGAGTAAAACAACCCAGGGCAAGCCATGCAAATTCCCTGAAATCAGGGCTCTGCTGCACTGTCACCTGGGCAGGTGTCACTGTTCTAAGCTGCTTAGAACTACCTTGAAAACAAACATCTTTAAAGTTGTTTTGCTCTTTATGTTCAAGGCAATAGTTAAGAGCAAGCATGTGAGTCTTGGGTGTTTTAATAAGCTTTTTCTTTTATAGTGCTTAGCAATTAAATTGATGAATCTGTACCAATGCTACTGCTGAGCCTGAGCTATCACTCAGTCCATCTGAACTCTGGCCTCTTTTTTTCAACACGAGAGTAGTTTTTACAGATAGAAACTAAGCCTCTTTCTTCAGGGCTGTCATCTGATCTCGTGAGGCTTTTTTTCCCCTTCTCTGTGAATAAGTTTAAATAAGCCCTACACAAACAAAGCTGGACTAGAAGAAGTTACAGCTTTGGGACCCACTGGGCTGTGGAAGTGGCATCCCAGTGAAAGCAAGGGAAGCCACATGCCACTGCAGCCAGCTCCCTGGAGGTGCTGTTCCAAGAGCAGGCAGCTGGCAAAGCTCTAGTGCTTACCCTGAAAAGGACAGTTCCAGTACCGGGCTCTCATTCTGCCCTGAGCACCTGGAAGGAACACTGCCATTCCCCTTCCAGGGGCAGGACTCCCATCCCACGAGACACGCTGAGCTGCATTCTGCACACCCCACGGGGACAGAAGGGCACGCAGCAGTGCCCCCAGTGAGGGGCCAGCGCCTGCGGCTTTGGGCTCGGTGGCAAACCTGCCTGGAGCACACTGCTCCATCTGTGCCCTGCTGGAAAGGCCGGGCCGCGGCAGTACCGGCACACCGCAGGAGGAGGGAGGACAAGCTGCTCTTTGCACAGAGCTGAAAGAACCCCTCAGCCCTGAAAGCCACGCTGTGCAGGAGCCCGCACAATGGACAAGGGCAGTCCCACAGCTCCACCTTCCCCGCGGCAGCTCCTTCCAGGTGTCCTTGCTCCTGAGGGGAGGGTTTAGGCACTGAGGCACACAGGAGGGCTGTGTGAGGAACATTGGTTCTTTAAGGTCATCGTTACAGGCTGTTTGTCCTCAGAAGTCAGTCCTGAAACAGGTCAGTAACAAATGCTTTCTGTCAGTGAGGTCTGGGCATGGGAGGACAGTGCCCAGCACGTAGGGGATGTTATACCTTTTGCAGTGGTGTGAGCAGAGAGCATTTCCATACTAACCAGCACACAGAGTCTTGGGTGGCCTCAGACAAAGCAGAATTAAGAAGCCTCTCTCATTTATAAGGAAATCATGTGCCAAAGCAAAAAAAAAAATAAAATTAAGTTTTCTTCTTGGTACCCTAACAGAAGGTTCTATTAATAAATGGGTGTGCAATTGAAGCATCCTCAAACCTGCCTCAAACTCCAGAGAACATTCAGGCTGAATTTAGGGTCTAAATCTTGACCTTCTAATGATTCAATTGCCAAAAGGAGGAGCACGGTCAAATCACACAGGCAGCACTGCTATGCCTTTCAAAAGCTGTCAGTGAATCAACACCTGCAAAACCCAGGGGATAATGCTGGTAACATCCAGCCTCGCAGAACCTGGGCTGGGTGAGAAAGATTGAGGTTGTGGGAGGAGAGAAAATTTCCTTCACACTCTGTGTAACATCTTCCTGAGACTAACACGGAGATCACTAATGGGACATGACCGTGTCATCACCATTCCCCAAACCTCTTGTAATTAGTGAAATCATGCCTTTTCTCATTCCATCGGATACCTGACAGATAAGCCCATGAAAATCCGCCTACAGCTGTCAACCAGATAGTATCTGTTTTGACAGTCACGGTACAAAGGTCTCCCACAAACTTGCTTATAAAGGTCATTTTTCCAGCCCAGGGTGGAGGCAAAGGAGAGGGATTATTCTGGAAGTTCAGTAATGTCTCTCTCCTGTCACAGAGTAATAAACAGAACTCCCATACACAGCTCACGGCTTGCACCTCCCCTCCCTGAAATAATCCCTAAACCACAGGTTTTGGCGTTTCCAAGAACACTCCGCCGCACAGGCTCGCTTTGTTCCGCGCGGTTTGGGTTGCATTCCCACCCGGACAGATTACCAGTGTGTTCAAAACGCATCTGAAAAATTTATGATGAAGCAAAAAAGAAATAAAATCAACCAGCAACAGCAGCCTGAGAGACTTACGTCAAGATTTCTTCTGGTTCTTATTTAAAACCTGGAAAACTTAAGCACAGCCGGAGGGACCCAGGGCTCGCATCCCAAATCCAAGAAAAGAAGGCAGCTGGCAAGCGGGAAATGACTTCTGGCTGCGACTGATTTGCAATTTTAATTTCTAACTGAACTTTCCTCTGGCTACAATTCTTTTTCTTTGCCGTGTGTTTTATATTTCTAAAGCCCTGGGAGCCCATCGGTGGCGGTGACCGGCTCACCAAGCTCCTTCCCCAGGGTGGGACGGGGACAGAGGACACCCGGAAAGCCACGAGCCTCGGCCGGAGGGGGTCGGTGAGGGTGGCAGCGGGCAGCGCTAGTCACGGCGGGACAGATGCGGGGTGCCAGCCCTGCTGGCTGGCAGCGGAGGGATGCGCGGGCACACCGCGCAGCTGCCCCAGCGCCGACCGTCCTCACCCCCCTCTCCCCGCCGGCAGCACTGCCAAGGTCTGGATGCCCACAGCAACCCGGGGATGCCGCGTCAGCCCAGCGCGGGGAAAGCGGCGCTTCCAGGGCTCTGGGGAGAGGGCTCCGCAGGCATTTCCCCCGCCCTCCCCGTCCCTTCCCATCCCTACCGTATGCTCGCGACTCGACATGGTGGCGGGGCCGGGCCGGGCCGGGCCGGGCCGGGGCTATAAGTGCTCGGCGACACGTAGCGCGGCCCAGGGCCGGCCCCNCGGGGGGACGCGGCACACACCCCCTCCGAGCCGGGGGGACGCGGCACACACCCCCTCCGAGCCGGGGGGACGCGGCACACACCCCCTCCGAGCCGGGGGGACGCGGCACACACCCCCTCCGAGCCGGGGGGACGCGGCACACACCCCCTCCGAGCCGGGGGGACGCGGCACACACCCCCTCCGAGCCGGGGGGACGCGGCGCAGCCCTGGGGGCCGAGGCACCGCGGCCACCGCGAACCCTCCCGTGCGCCGGCCAAGCTGAGCCCGAGCTCAGGGAGGGAGAGGGGACACGGGAGCCCGCACGAAATGAGGCGAAAAGTCACCTCCGGAGGATGGCAGTAATGATAATGATGTCTAAACCCGGGCTGGGGGCTGAGTGTTGAAGTGTTTTGGTCAAAAAGAATCACTGAGGAGTCTACCAGCACACAGAGCTCAGTAGGTGAGGGGTACAGAAAGCCCACGCCTGACAGCTTTGCTCCAAATCCACGATTTTCCACCACTGGAAAAGCTCAAATCTCAGAGCGCTGCTGAACTAGAGGACAGGCAATGTGGTGGTAGAGGGAAACCACAGCACAACCTTGGGATGACACACGAGCCAGCGAAGGAGGAAATGAGCCCCTTGGGTGTGTCATTCTGCGCCTCAGGATGCACAGCCCCATCCAGCACTTGTCTTGCGACCATCTCCCGATCCATACCCACCTATCCATAAATCCAGCCTAGGGCTGCGAGGATGGCTGTGCAAACTGTGCTGCCTCTCCTCTAGGAGGAGATAACTCGCTTCTCACCGTGCCCAGAAGAGCAAGGGCTCTCTCCAGGTCCAACACGCCGAGCCTACTCCGGGCAGCTCCTGGTCAGCGCACGAGCAGCAGCAGCAGCGCACATCCCTCCCCCTGAAAATATTCCTGTTTCATCTCTGTCCCGCATCCCAGCAGTTTAAAATGCTGAGGCCCTGAGTGAAATCCCCAGATGGAAAAGGAGGAAGGCAGTGGGATTTTGAAAAGCTCACGAAAGTAAGGATGATTCATTCTCCTGAAGAACACTTAAAACAGAAAGGGGGAAACCCCCATGGGATAGTTGAAAGACAGGGCAATCGATAGGGTTCCCCAAAGGAGGCCCTGGAGGAGGAGTAGGGAAAACGTGGAGGTGAAGGGATGGGTCTGGAAGGAGGCCAGCAGCACCTATTCAACCAACTCCTGAAGCCAGGCAGCTATTAGGGCACAATCAGCTATCAGCTGAGCTAATCCCCAGTGTAATTCCAGTTAAACCCACAGCATTACAGTCAGCATTAACTCAGCTAAATAATACCAGGGTCACTTCTTAGCATCACTCACTTCATGCTTTTCCTTATATTGCTTTTTCTGCAATTAAGGGCAGATTAAATTTCTACCATAAAAATCAATACAGCAAGGCTGGAAGAGCAAGGAAACATGTCCCAGCACAGTATCCATTGGAAAAGCACATCCTGGCACAAGGAGCCCTCCCACAAACACTGCCTAGACAGGACACAGGCTACATCTCATCCACTGGAGCACACCAGGAAGAAGATACATTAGATGACCGAAAGTCATCTATGAGTTAATTACACATTTTAACTGCTATAAGTATTATTTCAGGTGGAGTTTTTTATTTGGATAAAAACACTTAATATTCTCCTCCTGAAGGATGAATTTTAAGTTCACATCTTCACATCTTTTCTATGTTACTTTGCCTTTGTGTACCTTCAGTAAAGGAAAAAAAAACACCACATTTTAAAACATACCCAACAGACCAAAGCAAAGAGGGAAATACATGTAGTGAAGAAAGAGGGGTCTGTGAAGGCAGAAGGAGGGGCTTCTGTACCCATAGAGCACTCAGGCCTGACAACTGGCTCCAGCAAGGGCATTTTTGAAGGAAAAACATTTCTTCCTCATAAAAAATGAGCAGTGGAAAGGTCAGGGGAAAGACTTAAAACTTGTGTTACTACGTAACCCAAAAATTAACATCGAGAACATGTAACACCTCCGTGTTTCCTTCAGATATCTATCAAACAGCAAATGAGTCAACATTATCTCTATTTGTTGCAACATTCTTCATTCCTAATTCCATAAAAGTTATTTCCCTTCTAGGAATGACATTGACTGCTCAGAACCTGCCTAAGAATTGGAGCAATTCATTTTTTGTGTATAAAAGATCAAGGGGTTTTTCTCCTCTGTTTTTCCCAAGCATGATGCAGAAAATGACATGAACTTCTGTACCATCAACCTCTAGTAACTAAATATGTGGCTGTTGCCTAGAGTTTGAATTTGTGTGGCTTTTTCAAGGAAATAATTGATGAAACAGAATCAGAAATTAAGCAAAAGAAAAAAATCTAGTTGCTTAACTCAAGGGACATACAAATTAATGACACTCCATTAATTTACATGGAAGAACTTCTTAGGCTATTGAACAAGCCCAACACAGCTGGGAAAAGCAATAGTAACCCAGCAAAGGCCGCAAGGGGATCAGGGGGATGGAGCAGCTCTGCTGGGAGGAAAGGCTGGGAGAGTTGGGGTTGTTCAACCTGGAGAAAGGAAGCTTTGGGGTGACCTGATTGTGGCCTTGCAGAGCCTGAAAGGAGCCAGCAAGAAAGATGGAGAGAGACCATTTTCAAAGGCTTGGAATGACAGAATAAGAGGGAATGGCTTCCCAGTGCCAGATGGCAGGGAGAGATGGGACATTGGGAAGGAATTGTTTCCTGTGAGGGTGGGCAGGCCCTGGCCCAGGGTGCCCAGAGAAGCTGTGGCTGCCCCTGGATCCCTGGGAGTGTCCAAGGCCAGGCTGGAGCCACCTGGGACAGTGGGAGGTGTCCCTGCCCAGGGCAGGGAGTGGAATGGAATGATCTTTAAGGTCCCTTCCCACCCAAATCATTCTGATTCCAGGGAATACTTGTATTTGTCCTTTTATCCCACTGTGCTTACAGAATGGAAGACTTTTGTTCTTTTCCATCTCAGGAGGGGCAGAAGAAAGTTATGCCCTGAGTACTTGTCCTTATTCATGTGAATTCAGCAATTCCTTGCAAGTCTGTAGTGCCCCAACACTCCTAGGAAAATAAACACTCTTAAGAGCCACAGAGCACAAAACCTATATAGAACTCCACTAGACAGGCTCAGCAAGCAGCTGCTTGTGTGGCATTTGCTACACCCACCAAAACACCTTCTTAACCAAAATTCCTATCCCAGCATAACCCTAGAAATGACCCCAAAGTGCCAGCACTCGTGTGAGGGTTTACAAGCCAGGCGTGGCCCCTCCCAGGGGAGGCTGCACCCCAAAGAATGGAGCATCCTTCAGTCACCAGGAGCATCAATTCCGCTCATCCAATCCCAAATGCATTAAGCAAATATTCCACAAATGGACACAAGTAATACCTCTGGCAGCAGCCTACAGAGATACAGTGCGACTGAACTGCCCTGACAAGCAGCTCCAGCTTATCTACCTCACCTTTCACCCAGGGCTTTCCACAAAGAGTTTTGAATTCTATGTACGAGTCAAGCCTGGACCTGCAGCCCTAGAAACTCACTTGTGAGACATGAAGTGAGAAAAACTACAGAGACAAAGCACAGCTTGATGGAAGCACCAGAGATACAGGCTGGTAAGGCACTACCTCCTGGCATAGGCAATTGAGACTTGAATGAGAGCAGGAAACTTTTTTCTTTCCTCGTTCTGTAATTCAAACACGTGGGATCATCCCAAGCTTTTGGAAAGCTGTAGGAGAGAAACAAAAGCTTCAGTGACAAAAAGTGACAAGTGAACACTCCAGCACTGGCAGCACCCACTGCTGTTGGGGACTGCTACCGCCAGCCAGAAACTGAGTTCAAAACCAGTTTGCCAAGATTTCACAATGGGAGAAATGAGCCCAAGCTAGGAGTAAGCTTTGCACCTACACAGGTCCTCCCACGGTGCTGCAGAGATCACTTGAAACAACCCAGATCTGGGATTGCCAGGTTGGATTTTTAGTGATTGTGTCCCAGTGACACAACCACTGGTGCTCACCACCAGGATCTTGCTTTCCTACACTTCCTTTGGTCTGTAACCAACAGTTCTGAAGGCTCCCAGTGCAACTGGGCCAGCCCTTGGCATGGCAGCCCACACAAATCCCCACAACCATTAAGGAAATGGTAATAATCAAAAATGCACAGTGTCACAGCTGCTGCTGTCACTCCCCTTGTACCCACTCTAAAAACATGTGTCCTGTCCCCCAAGCAACGCTCAGCACAAATTCCAGAACAGATGAGGCTGGGAAGGACCACAGCGGGGCATCTCTTCCCACATCTCTGCTCCAGACGGCTCATCCCAGAGCACATGGCACAGGATTGTGACCAGATAGTTCTGGAATACCTCCAGTGAGGGAGACTCCACACCCTCCCCAGGCAACCTGTTCCAGTGCTCAGTCACTGCACAGGAGAGAAGTTCATGTTGAACATCCTGGGCACCAGTTTCAGCCCACCAGAGGTGTAAACTAAGTTCTAAAAGGGGTCTTTAACTTCTCCCTCACCTCTATTCTTCCTTCTCTTTTTCTGTATTAGTATTTCTCCTTTTGCCTTTCTTGATAGGCCTGCAGTGCCTTTGAGATTCCCTAACAGGCCTGCAGAGGCTGGAGCAATCCCAGCTCCTGTTTGCACACAGACCTCACTCTGCAACATATAAAACATAAGAACATCCCTACCCAGACTTGGATGACACTGCAAGGAAAGGAGTATTGACTTTATAAATCACTCTTTGAAAGAAAGCAAGAATTCTTATCATTTTGTGGTATATCATGTTGCAGTGAAGATATTAATGTAATTATTTATTAAGTGTAATAATCTACCACAGGTCCATTGCCTTTGCCCCATGTGATTTCTTATCCCTATCACAGACTTTGACCCACATCCCTGCCTTGTTCCTTTTACAATACTGGAATAAAATAGATTTCAGTTCCTGAAATTTTCAGAATCACTTTCTCTATAGGCTGTCTTAATCTGGGAACTCGGGAATTTGGAGGAAAATCCACATCATCTTCCAAAAGCAGGTTCACAAGAAAAAGGCATAAAATAGCCAACTTGGGATCTTTGCAAAGAAAACTGCTACCAGAGCAGTCACAGCTGAAGGAGAGTCAATGGAGGTAAGGAAGGGCTAAGGAAAAGTCCAGCCTCTCTGAGGCTGGGCAGTGCTAGAGCTGGACAAGCACAGGCAGGTAGGAAAGCCAGCTCCTATCACATTTTGAAGTTTCATTTCACCCTACTCCTGTTCCAAAGCACCCAGCTGTGTGTGACAGCAGCTCTGACCCATCACTCCCTGCTCTCCAGACTCCAGGCTATTTGGAACAGGAGCTCCCTAACACCAGGCACTTTTCCAGCAGTGAGCAACCCCAGTCCCCACCTGTTCTCACCTGCCTTCACCACACTCGTGCAGGAACAGATTTAGGATCTGGAATACACTACTGGATTTTGGCACTTTTCCCTCTGTGCCATTTCCTAGCAGGATCTGTGGCACAGATTACCAGACAAGCTCTTTAACAGGTGTGTGCTGCCACCAACTAAGATAAATTACAGTCCATACAGTGAGCCATGTGAAGGGAAGCTTTTCCAGGATTGGTGAATTTTATCTCAAGTTGGCGATTTTTAGAAGAATCTAGAGAAGCCTTTTTACCACTCTGAGAAAGAACATCCTTAGTCATAGGTGATAAGCTTTAAATTAGGGACCAGGTTGCCCCCAACCCCATCCAAACTGGCCTTGAACACTTGGAGAGAGGAGGCAGCCACAGCTTCTCTGGGCAAAGTGACCCAATAACCATGATCCAGTTCAAACTGCCATAGAGCATGGGAACAATTCCTCATGTACCCTGGGAGCTGTCTCCTCCTCTTCAGTTCTCTGCTCTGCAGGCTGCATGTCAGAGCTACAAGGAGGAGGTGACATGAGCCTCTGCTGTTCCTTGTCTTGCCTCATCCAGGTGGAGGCCTGAGGCTCTCAAAGCACCACCCCCAGATTTGGCTTTGACACCCAACTCCAGACCAATGTCAAAAGCTGGTTTGGATCAGCAAAACCCTCTGGAGAAAATTTAGAGAATGAAAAGAAGAACTTGAAATGATGAAGAACCCTTTTGATCTACCACCTCTTTCCAGCCTGACCAGGGACACAGCACATGGACAGGCCATGGCACACTGGGGATGCTGTTTGCTACCAATTCCACACGGAGACCTCGGAAACAGAGGCAAGAGAGATCTGCAGGGCAACACTGGAGAATCCATCTCACCTGGCCTCAAACCCAGAGAAAAGGCAAAGGAGAAACCTGGTTATCCCGAGGAGAATCAACCCCTGTAAACCCAGGCAGGTGGGTTCAGCCTGCACTCCTTGCAGAGGAAAGATTCCTTGCCACACCAAGGCCTACGAGGGCTGAAGAACAGCCCTACAAATTCCAGGTCATGTGAAATAAAATCTGAATCCCAAAGGCTTTCCTGCAAAGCCAAATTGCAGCAGGACTTTGCACATGCTTCATGCTTGAGAGGGCTGGAAGCACAAGGCCCCAGGGCAGCAGGTACTGGAACATAAGAGCAGCAGACACACAAGAAAATACAGAAAAGCAGAATATAATTGGTAACACTCTTTATATTAAAACAAAGTGTTGTCCTATGCAAATCCATCACGGGAAGTGACCTGCGACACCTGGTGAAAAGGTCTAGAGCAGAAGATGGGAGCCAGAGCACAAAACCTTCACAAAAAACAGCTCTTGACCAACCAAATAAATACAAAAATCTCACTTGCATAATGATTAACCTTCCCAGGAGGGAAGTGGGGAAATCTCCCTGCCACCAGCGAGCTCTTTGTTAGAATTCATCTGGAAAGCCAAGTACAATTGTGGTCATTTAAGTGCAAAAGAACTGAGTGAGACAAGAGCCAGCACACAGAAGAAATAAGTCAGGTGAGGAGGAGAACCAGGAGGAGAGATGGAGGACTGACTTATTGGATGGGAGACAAAGGCCAAGTACAAAGTTACAGCCTGAAAACCAAACACAAAGGTTTTCAAGTCTCTCTTTTGGCAGATCTACCAAGACCTGGAGCTTCAGGGGTTGGGATTTTTAGCTTGAGAGGTGGGTAAGAGGCTGGACACAACCAGGCCATATGTCCTGGACTGGTCAAGCACAATGGTGTGATCAGAGAGGATTAAGAGCCACGTTGTTGTTGGTTTGAAAATATTTCCTCTACTATTCATCCCCTGTATGTTTATTCTAATCAACCAATTATTCATTTCAAAATGCTGTAATTAAAAAATACAGGATATCATAAATTTCTAAACATCAGAATAAAAAGCTGCTTTGATTTGTACATGTACTTTTACATAACCAAAGTCTTCAGAGAGCAGTAAACAGCCTCTAACAGCAAGAAGGAGGAATACATTCTACATAGAGGATAACTATTCTACATGGGTTACTATTTGGTATGGGGGAAGTGTGAAATAAAAACCCAGAAAACTTCACAAGAGCAATCGTTTCACCCCTTTTCAAGTCAACATTGAAGCCTTACTTGGAATAACGTGTGCAAGTCTGGTCCAGGAAGTGTATTTATAGGCACAGGGTAAAACCAAGGCAAAAATCAAAGTAGCAATGATAACAATGAGAATAGAATGATTTCATCGCAAGGAACAAATAAGGAAGGCGAGTCCCTTCCATCTGGAGAAAAGAAAGTGCAAGTCACACATTGCACAGGAGGGAGATCAAGTGTTTGACTCCTCTCCCAATAAAAGTGCTCCAAGGACTTGGATGAATTGCTGTTCTTCAGGAAAACACACCCCTGAAACAAGATGAGTGTCCCATGAACTGCTCCAGAACATGGGCCAAGCTCCAGTTTGACTATTTGCATATGGCAACTAACTCTGCTGATTGTGTCAGAAGCCACTATGTTCTAAAACCACAGCTGAAACTCCAGCCTAGCAGGAGGCTCAAGGGAAAGGAGCTGGACCTTCCTAGAGCTCCAGCTGAGCTCCAGCACCCACCACATCCCACTGCAAAAACAAGCCCAGAATGATTTGGGTTGGAAGGGACCTTAAAGCCCATATCATTCCACCCCCTGCCCTGGGCAGGGACACCTCCCACTGTCCCAGGGGGCTCCAGCCTGGCCTTGGACACTCCTAGGGATGGGGCAGACACAGGTTCTCAGGTGAGGCTCTACCTGCAGAGCAGTGCAGAACCATACTAGTCCTTCAACAGTAATCCCTTCCCTGAAGACAAGGGGTTTGTTTCTGTTAACTGAACACAGTAAGAGGTGTGCTCAAACCTCTCAACACAATGTCAGAAAAACAATGCTCCCTTTAAACCCTTTCTCAAAGGAATTGTTAAAACAAATAAATCCACCACCATGAACCCCACACAGTGTCAGCCAGAACCTCCTGTCTCTTGGTTTTATGTCAAAACAATCTCTCTTTAAGGTATTGAAGTAAGTTGAGGGGAAAAAATAGCTGTAAATGCAATTATCTATACATAATCATCATTTTCCACTTCTGGAAGCAAACAAGGGAGGGGAATAAAGTCACATGGCCTTTACAAACATCTCCTTGTATCAGATCTGGAAGCAGAACCCAGCTCTGACCTGGCATGTATTCCACAGCCATCAAAAACCCTCTTCAAAACACCAATGTCAGAAACAAAACAATTTAGAAATCGTTTTCTACTTACTGGGCCACAAATCCTGAGAAATCAGGCAGCAAACCAGCACTCAGCAGCTGAGCTGGGTACAAAGGAGTTGCTGAGTCTTCACCAAGATGAATTTGGAGGTGGCAGCCTGGTCAGAGCCAAAACACACCCATGCCCCCATCTGTCAGAGCAACTCCAAACACAGGCAGGACTTTTAGACCAAAGGAACCCATTGCACACAAAGCAAAGTGTGATGATGGAAATGCAGCTGGTCTCAAGACAGAAAACCCATAGGAGGAGGAATCCATAGGGTGGGAAGAAGCGGCCCTCCCAAAAATCTGCCCATTCTGAGCATTCCCTGGCTCACAAGGGTGGGTGGGCACACCGAGGCATTGGCACTTGGGTGATTCTCCTCCTCAGGGTCCTACCTGACCACTCCGCAGAGGCTGGGGAGGACATAAGACCTTCACATAAAAACATCATGAAGGCATTTTCTATTCAACCCCCAAGCAATCTGAAGACTTAAAAGAACCAGACACCAACACAAGTAACAGCAATCTATCAAATGTATTTTGAAGCAGAACACAGCCATGACATGAAGGGTTGTGTCATTATTGCTGCTCATGAAACAGATGAGAAGAGTGTGCAGCTTTATTTCACAGCACTACAAATCCACAGGAAGTTCCCAAGGTTCATCCAGTTAGTGGCATGTGACAGCTCAGTGCTTAACCAGAACGACAGCAGTATTTTCTGGGAGGAAAAGACTGGTTTACCAGAAAGATTAGACATTTAACAAATTAAGATTCATTTCACATGTATTTAAGTCCAGCATCCAAGAACACTGTTGGTATTTTCCATCAGTGAAAGCTTCCAGTTGGAGAAAGGTCACAGAGTCCTTACCAGATGACAGACCAGGCATCCAGGGCCACAGGAAGGAGGAGAAAGCATCATTTTTCTTGCAGGGCTTGTGCAGGATGTGGGAATGTGCAATGCCAGGAGATGTGGCAGCCTGTTCAAACACTGCTCACACTGAGCCAGTGCCCAACTTGACAGAAATATTTTGATCCATTCTGGTTTTCCTTTTCAGTATCTAAACAAGTGTCTATGTTTACTACATAAAGGGGTCAGAGTGAAGTCACCTCCCCCAGTGGTGAGAATCAGATTTTGACATATCCCAACATTTCCAGCTGCAAAGTTTCCACATTGAGCCTCTTAATTCTGCTAGAGGGGTGAGTCAGAGCATCCTTTGAACACAGATCAGAGCCCGAGCCAGAGCCCTTTCCAGTTAACTGCTGACAGCCACTGCAGGTAGATCTGCTGCACTGGAGGTAGGACAGACCCATACTCCAAGGTAGAATAGGGAACAGCCCCTGAGGGATCATCCTTGAAGATCCCTTTGCACAGAATTTAAGTGTACAATCAACTTGCAAATGATACTCCACTGTAGAAGGAATTTTTTTGGTCCCTTCACCTCATCTGGCACACAATCAAAAAAGTTGTCAAGTGCAATGTCCTCCTACTTCTATAAGGAAGAAGGATGCATCTTTTAACAAATATCAAAAAGTCAGTCTTGCTGAACTGACAACAGAATCCTCCATTCATCTCCCATAGTCAGGCTTTCATCCCTTTAGTCCATGAATCACAAGGCAACTGACTCAAAAAAAAAAATATTTGTTCAGAGGTGGATTTTCTCACCCTTGTATCTGCTATTTCCAAACTTAACTGCCTTTACACAAAGGCTCAGTTCTTTATAGCTTGCCTCAAGTGTTGCAATAAAGTCCCAAACTGGCACCTGTCACAGTAATTACCATCAGTTGACTTAGTCTCAAGGCAGGATCATGTGAAAAAGGAGACATGCAAAGCTTATAGAGCAGTAAAGTCAGATGCAGGGGCTGACAATTATCCTGACCTATATTCCTGTTCATTACAGCCCTGAACTCCTCCCTAACCATTTCACCAGCTTCAGAAAGAGCTGCAGAGCTGACACAGGCAAGGGTTTCACAGGGATGTTCATGCTGAAATACCCACTGGATTTCATCAGTGATCCCTTGGTCTCTGCAGCAACTGCAGCACTAATAAAACAGGGCCCTACACCGTCAGGTAAGGTAAAGCCCTTAACTGAGAGAACAACAGTAAAAAAAGCAGGTGTTCCTCAACTCACAGGTTAAAAAAACCTTAAGTGCTTATCACTTTTTTGACATGGTTTGTGTAAAGAAGCCTACCTCCTGAAAAAACACAACTCATACAATAACTCCTCACCTTGGAGCCAGTTTGGTTTTCTCTTATCCCTTTTTGGCTTTGCAGCAGTTAAGTTCCCAGTTCTGAGGGTGAGCCTACAAAAAGAACTTAGCCCTCAGCAAACGAGGGTGTAAAATCCTAATGGTGTCCCTGATGTGCTGTGGTAATCACTTATTCCAACCTTTCACCTCCTCCCCAGGAGACACAGCAAAATACACCCCACTCCACAGGGTGAGCTCTGGAACACTCATTACAGGGTGAGAGTACACATTTCAAGAGCTACCAGCACCATAAATCCCTACCTTCAGTTGTTCACACAGCCAGTCCCTTCCAGGTGATAAAGGTATTTCATAGGACTTCCTGCCTTTCAGACATTTCTCAGTTACCTTCAGTTTTCCTTTTTCTGCTGCCCTCAAATGCTTGCCAGCTTTCAAGGAATAAATGAACTCACTTTCAGTGCAGCTGCTTTAAAAAGTCACCAACAACATGCAACATTCCTCTTTAAAACCAGCTGCAATTCAAAACCAAGGTGGCACATCAAACCTGTAAGGCCCATGTAAGTGGCACCACACTGGGTACCTTAAAGCAGCACAAGTCAAGTCACACACAGATAATATAAAGTCTCACATAGATGCTTTCTACAGTGCAAAATCTGTCTGGATTTAGAGTTAGGAAAAATCCCATTTCAAGCTGGAGACTGGAGACACATCCAGAGATCCCTTCTAACCAGGAAAACTGTCAGCACCTGGACAGGACCAAGATGTTCCAAGCCCTGAGTGTTCCAGACCAAACCCTTAACCCCAGAAATGGATGACGTTAGTGAAAGGACACTCCAGATTACTTAGAGAACAATTGCTGCATCTCCCAGAGCACCTCAAAGGAAGAGTGGCTACTTTCCACTCCCTCACATCTTCCTGTTTATTTTTGCTACTTCTTTCTAAAGATAATTTACTTACCCCGGAGGCTAACGATGTGTGAGATGGGTCAGTGATGACTTGAAGATTTCTGCCTCCTTGCCCCTTTTCAGGCAGGTAATGCATGCAGGAACAGTGCAGCTCCTCCTGCTTTAAAGTGCCCCAAGAGAGAGATGGTGGTGTGCAAGGCTGAAGCTGTGCAGCTGTGGAAAAGGACTACATACCCTCTCTCTTCTAGAAGCTCAGGGAAAGGAGCAAAAAAAGGCTCATGGGTTTGAAGTAGCTCATGCCTGGCACAGGAAAACAGCAGCAAGCAACAAAGGCAGCTCAAAGCAATACTGAATCAGTCCAACCACCTTCAGCTCTGACAAAACAGAAGCTGCCCCATCTATGGCACATTTATAAAGAGACTGACCAATGAAATGAGCTTATTTGTACATATAAACACACAGGTACTTGTGTCTTGCATCACATATTTGTTACAAATGCTCAGCAACTTCCCTGTTACAGCATTTGTTTTTGTAGTTCTACTTATGCAACAGAGAACCAGGGCTTTGAGCTGAGACAACCCACCAAATCCACGAGATTAGAAAGCCAACCCAGTAGCAGCAAGTCATCCCAACTGCTTAGTCACAAGGCTCCTCAAACCAAACCCAGGTCAGCCTGTACAACACCTCCCCATCCCCTCACAGCTCATCAACAGCAGTCACATTAACTTTAGGCAGTTCACACTCTTCCTTGAAGTGGCAGTTTTCCAGGATCTCCCGGTAGTAGTCCTTGAGGTCCGCATATGTGGAGATGGTTTTGTTAGAGTGGTGGAAGGACAAGAGTTTCTCATTCAGCAGCATCTGCACCTGGTACTCGCCCCTGGAGGCGTTCCCCTGGTCGCAGTGGTACAGCACGAACACCAGGTTGGCCGCGTAGGGCACGATGCGGCCGCTGCGGAACCGGCGCTGCGACTGCTGGGCAAAGTTGGTGGCTAGGAGAGGCTCGACATCTTTGAAGAAACCCATCAGGGCAAGCAGCGGCTGAAGGGTCTCTGCGTGCCCGATTTGGACAATCAGGGGAAAAGAAATGGGTTTTGAACTGCAGAAGGACAAAAAAAAGAAGTACAATAGATGAGCAAGAGTCAGTGTCTCAAAACAAACACACGGCACGGTTGCCAGCAAACAAGGCTGAGGTGGACCTTGAACTTGTTCTAGGCCTGATAAAAACCTGTTTGGGAATTTCAGTACATAACAGGATGTTTTAAAGGCAGTTTCCTAAATTTCATCCCAGTTTAAGGTATTGATTCCCAAATAAAGTGTAAGACGTGCACCCTCAGTAAGACAGCAGCAAACACTAAGCTGGGTGGATCTGCCAGAGGGCAGGAGGGCTCTGCAGAGGGATCTGCACAGGCTGGATCCATGGGCTCAGGCCAACAGTCTGTGCTGGGTCCTGCCCGCGGGTCACACCAAGCCCCTGCAGCTCCAGGCTGGGGCAGAGGGGCTGGAAAGCTGGGAAAGGCCCTGGGTGTGCTGGTGACAGAGGCTGGAC
>VXBA01003538.1:159350-169960 GCA_013399895.1 Serilophus lunatus
AGGGGGGGAGTGCCCAGCCCTGGAGGTGCCCCAGGAAGGACTGGCCGTGGCACTCAGGGACAAGGTGGGGATGAGGGGTTTTCCAACCTCAGGGATTCCTGTTGTGACAAATAGCTTTAGTTAGGCTAGAGCTACAGTCTAATACAAAAACAGTTAACAAAAGTAAGAAGTGTGCATCCATATACCCAGCACATCTGTCTTCCTGCACAAGCCCAGTCACTTGTGCTCTTCCCAGCTATGGGATGATCCAGTGATCAAGATCCAGTGAAGAGTGGGCTTGGATTTAAATGCCTCCTCCCATAAAGAATGTGAGAGAAGGGCAGCAAATCACCAAGCCCACTGCAAGGCTTTGTTAACACAGAGTCAAGCCCTTGATTTGATGCAAGGCAGTCTCTTTGTCAGCAGATTAAAGCACTGACTGACACCACAAACGAAGCCTAAAACAAGGATGGTTTGTGCAACGAAAGGTTACACACTGCTTAACCAGAGGCAAGATAAGAGATGGCTGGATGCACCAGGAAGCACCAGCCACGAGGAAAATCTGACCCTTGCTCCAGACAAGGATGATGGCTTTTGGGGACCACTTCCAAGTGGCACACAGAGCCCAGCACACAAACACAGATTTAGCTTTCAGGAGACACATCCTGATTGGCCTGAAAAGGAGGTGTTTCCTCCACTCCCACCTAAAGCAACAGAGAAATTGTTAACTGGGAGACTTGCTAGTGGATTGGCCTTTGGATCAGATAAGCAGGAATTCAGTGCTGGCACAGGATGGGTCCTACCAGCTCAATACAGGCAGGGTGTTAGTGCAGTGTGACACACCTCCTGTCCCCTCAGCCAGGGCCCTTCTGACTGCACCCCTCAGCCACGTGTGCACATACACACACCACACGCAGCCCTAATGCACAGACCTCCCCTTGGACACCACAGCCGTGCCTCTGTTGCCCCTTCCAGTGAAGCAGCATTCAGAGAGGTTCTCTACAGAGGACACTGTATTTTTTCCACATGTGCCTTTGCTGCACCAAGAGCTGTACATTCACCAAAGCCCCTCTTCCAGCTTCTCCAAAATCAATGTTTCTCTGCCTATTTTCCCCTTGCTGTTTGATCCCTTCACTCTTATTGGATCCTTCAATCCCTTTCTCTTCCTTTCCCTCTTTGTTTCACCCCTCTGACTCACTTGACTAGTTCCTGTACATTCTGCCCCTCCACACACACCTGCAGGCAAGTATTTTTAGGTTTGAGGTCATATCCACAATCCTCCTGTCAGTCAGACAGGAACAGTAGCAAGTCACAGATGCCTGTGAAAGGAGACACAAGGCTGTCCCTTTGATGTCCTGCAGTTTCCAGCTTGGAGGTCTCCTGGGCCAGAGGTGGCTTCTATGTAATAATTCTTTCCTTGGCCACATCTCCCCTTAAATCCAGACACTTCTAGCACATGCAGCATCCTGTGGCAAGGAACTGCACAAGTTACTCTTAATTTTTTCTCTTTGTAGAGGCTGTGTCCCATTCAATCCTTTTTCCTTACAGCTTCAGGTTGAGAACTCCTTAGTCCTTCCACAGTTTTTCCAAATGAGCTGTAGTATCCCTTTAGATCACAATATTAGAATACATAATATTCAAATTACATCATAAATCCATGCCACACCCATGAGCTCTCCCTCTGCTCAATTCCTATCCAACATGGAATGGTTTAGGTCAAAACATCATCTAGTTCCAACTTGCTGCCATGGGCAGGGACACTTCTCATAGACCTGGTTGCTCCAAGCTCACAGAAGTTTGAGACATTTCCAGACAACTACAATGACCTCAAAGCTCAACTCTTGAGCAGTAACTTACCCAGATTCCTCCTGGCAAGTGATAAGATAATTTTTCCTTTGTGGATTACTTGATAGCTCTGTAGTTTTCCACCCCAGTTTGTCTCACCAGGCCCTTTCACAATCTTCCCAGTAGAAATAAGTCATCATATTTTATCTGAAGTAAAACCACTGTATCTGCAATGCCACTGAACTTCCCACCTCTTTTTCCCTCAGTTATTTACAACATGCCAAGCCTCCAGATCCATCCCTGCTAGGAAAACAAACAAGAAAAATCAATCAGCTGTCCTTAATCACCATTCTTGTAATTTTATTGATTTTTACCCATGCAAGGCTCTTCCCCCTTGAACCCCCCACGCTTGACTTTAGATAAGGAAACACTTGGAAAGCTGCTTGGAAATCATGACTGTGGCTCCCAGATCAGCCTATTTTATACTTGCTGATGCTCCCCAAGGGCTCCAAGAGCCACCTTGGCCTTTCCAAGAGTCCTACTGACACTGCTCAGGTGTATCATGCTCATCAAGGTGATCAGCAATGCAACTCTTGGGCCCTGTTCCTATATGACTGGCCTGTCCTTCTGACTCTCTCCTGGAGCTGTTTTATCCATTTTCCCTTCATTTAATTAGTTGTGTTTAAATCATCACACCTGCCAGCCCCTAGAAGTTTCCTGGCAGCAATTCCAGCTATTTCCCCCAAGTTCTTTCAGCACTCTTGGGGCAGCATCGTCCAGCTCTAGAAAAATGGCACATTTTCCTGACTTTCCTGATATGATTTTTTTTCTCCCAGCTGCATGGTGCTCTGTGTTTTATAGTTTACTAAGCAAGGAAGTCAGTAATGTAAATATGTTGCTGAAGTCTCCAAAAGGAGCATTACACAGGCATTATTCACTCCACAGGGAGTGGATTCCCCATCCCACCCATCCAGAAAGTGTTTCAGAAATGCTAGGACAAAAAAAAACAAAGAAAAACAACACACTATTCTGGCTATCAGTGCTGGCTTTAAACAATGTTTGGCTCTACCTTCCAGCTAGCAGTAATGTTGGAATGGAAGTAAATCACCAAGAAGATGGTGAACATCTTAGTTAAAAAGACCAGCAAGTCACGTTTCCTAAGCAGGAAAGAAATTCTAGCATATCCACAAGGAGAAGTTTTTAAGGACAAGGGAAGAAAAGCTCCTCAAGACAAAGGAAGGACTAATCCAGGTGCTCAATTTCACTGTAACTTGAGGTTTTACTTCACCTGCTTTAAGCCTCATGAAATGCTCACGCCAAACCACCTTGGGAGGCAGAACAAACCTCTCCCACTCCCAGCTATCCCACCAGATGATTTTAATGAAGATTAAAACTGCTTCCTGATATGACACAGCCCTGCCAGTCCCTCAGCAGCACTGGGCACCTCATTTCCCAGACTGCTCCAGCACTCCCTGTTCAGTCCCCAAGGTCACCACCCCAGATGGGGTTTCCTATCACCCAACAAGGCCAATAAAAGGCTAAAACAGCAATATTTTTAATGATGGGGAAAATCATGGCAGATTCAGAGCCTGCACACAGGCCAAGGTTACCAGTGCCCCCCATATTTCTGATAAAGGCAGGATAAGCAACAAAACATTGATAAACTCCTAACAGTAGCACAGGCTAATAAAGCATTAAATGGAAGGGCTGCTGTTTCCACACTCCAGCTGCTTCAACATCAATTAATGACTCAGCATTGCCTTGGAAGCACCAAAGCTCTCAGCATGGTACGCTGGCAGCTGCTGGTGACACTTCAGCTCACCTTTTCCTCCCTTTTATTTAGGGGTTCAACATCTTGGGAAGGCCCACCGAATAAATTTCCACCTTTGAGAGGAGATGAGACAGTGCATAAAACACCCATCCCTCAACAGCAGACTAGTCTGACTCTTCCCAGGACTACTGAATACTTTGGATATGAAACAAGTGAACTTTTTTTTAACCAAAGTTGGGTTTTTTTTTTTTAAATTAGAGATAATCCAAACCCCAGGAAGTAGTGGGATAAGAAGCAACTTTCCCTACAGCAAAGCTTAACTGGCTAACCTTCAAACCTCACGTAAAAATCCCTCCAACAGCTCCAAGAAAGTGTTTTAACACCTGTTAAACAAGCAAGCTTGAACTACACTCTGTCCTCTCTCTCCCTAATAAAATAATCCAGGACAAAGGACTCCAACACCTGTTTTCAGCTACAAGATAAATTCTTCATCCTTCCCACCACCTCTGTGAAAAACAGCAGGAGAGGCCCTAAATCTACAAGGAAACAGCAGAGATCAGGGAATGCAGTGGCAGGACTCAGAGGGCAGCAGAAATATTTAGCAGGGCTGTTGCTCAGAGCCACCACAAATACTGACAAGGTAAAAGTGTTCTTTTCCACTAAGGAAAATAAAACTAAACTGGAAAAAGCTGACACAAAACTTATTCAAAACCTTGACTACAAGGCAACAGTCCTGAAAGAGTTAATGACTCAGAGCTAATTAGGCTTTACCACAATTCACTTCAGAGCTTCTGCACTTCCAAAGGCTCTTTCTGGGATGATCCACCCCCCTGTTCTTTCACCCCTCAGAGATGAAATGTGCTCTGCAGCAGCACCACGTTGATGCCCAGTACTCAGTCACTATAACCAGCCAAGAGCAGATCCTGAGGGTCAGGCCACGTCTCAAACCCTCCTGCCCAAGGTGAACACTGCTCAGGGCACTTCTCTGCTGTGTTAGTCACCAAGGCACTGTTTGGTTTGGAGGTTTTAATTGCTTACATAACAGAGGACTCCATAAAAGTTGCATCTATTAGGTAATTAATGTGAGATTAAGTACATACTGAGGAGTCCAAAAGGCACAACCAACACTGGAAATATCTATTGCTAGGCAGACAGAAGAACAGCCACATTCCCAGGGGAGATCTCTTAGGTGCCCAGCTCTGAGACAAGTCAGCAAACACACACACAAAACAGGATGTCACACGTGTCATCTTTTTTACCAAAGCCAACCACACACCATGAAGCAAAGCTGCTGATGGAGACATTGACAGTTTATTGGTGAAAGTCACCCCATTTCTCTTGACTTTCTGGAAATGAAATCAAAAGCTGCCTATTTTTTTCAGGGTTTTAAGAAAAAGAAGTCCCTGAACAACTCCAAAGGGTTTTTTTAAAAATCTAATTATTTCATTGCTACTGCATCCATAGAAGTTTTTTTGCTCTGTTCCCTTTATACATGCTATAAAGAGAGTTTTGAACACAGAAGTGTTTTTAGATCATATGTTGTACTCTTTTGTACTGAGTCATAGGTCTGGAAGGAGCAATTAAGGCACAGCAGTAATTGACACTGAAAGGACACCAACTGTATTGGGAAGTGACCTGCAAGGAGGAAGCCAAACTTCATGGGACTACAAAAACTACCAATAAATTGCCAAATTAGTCTGTTTACCTTACAGCTCACAAAGATCACCTTCACTCGATCTTGAACTATAGGAACTACTGTTTTCCTTTCCTTTTACTACTTTGAACCTGCTTTCTCTCAGAGGAAACCACCAAATATTTTACAATGCACATGCAGTCTGGTTGGTATTTTCCATACATGCTACAAACATTGAGGCTGCCCAAAGCATGCCTCCCAATTTTGAGGGAAATCCACTGAGGCAGCACAAGTAATAACAGGGATTTCATATTCTCTTCCACAAGCAAGAAAGGCAAACTTGTTCAATATTGGAAGCTAGAAGGAAAACAAAAGTTTGAAAGTGTTAATGAATAGCTGACATGCTTAACATATGTCACAACCAATTTTTAAACTGGTGTGTAGCTGCAAAGGCTTCTAAAATCAGCTTCATATTGCATTAACTAACAAAACCCATGGATTTCTCACCAACACACAGTTCCTGTTGGCAGAACACTCTTCCCTAAATTGCTGGGAAAACCAACAGTGAGGAGGAATCCTGAACAGCCTGACTCTGTATTTTCTATCCCCTGCGGGGAGACCTGTGAGGGCATAAGAAATGTGGTTTTCCCAAAAAGAAAAGTGCTGTCTGTCTGGATGGCAGAAGTGGACAACAGACATCAACAGAGTGAAAATCCCTTTTACAGCCTTCCACAGCAGCTTGCTGTACAGCAAGATATACATAGAAGAGACCACTGCAAGTTTAAACCCAAGAGTTATACTGGAATTCACATGATGAGATATCCTTAAAAATGCCTTTTGCATTGAGTATTGAAGGGGGGACTATTTAGCAATAAGTATTTATCACAAAAAGGCAGCGTGGCCAACACTGTTCTCTACTGCCAAACCTGGAGCAGAACAGATCATCCAGATCCCTCAGCTTCTTGCTGGAAGAGGAATGTCTCCCCTTTCTGCTTGTGGACAGCCCCATCTGTTGGTTTTCTGAGTAAGGAACTGTTGCAAAAGCATTTAACCTGTTGCCTCAAAGAAGATCAAGGCCATAAAGAGAAAGAAGAGACACTCATGCACAGCCAAACTCTTCCTACTGTTACTAACGCTGGCCTGGTGTGGCGTTTGCTTTCATTTGTGCTCTCACACGCCCACAGGATCTGGGAGAAGTGTCTCTCTCCCCACGTGAAAAAGGATTAGCTGCCCCTCTGTTCCCCAGGTCCCGAGGGAGACACTCCCACCTCCTTCCCAGGGTGACCCAGCCCCGGTTTTCTCCGGTGCTTTACGGCTGCCACCTCGTGGAAGGCAGGAACACTCTGCTCTGTGCACAGCTCCACACTCCACTTGCTCTTCCTCAACTCTGCTCACCCAGCTGGGCAGGATCCAGGGTCCTGAGCCCTTGACACTCTCTGCCTGCTGTCCTCTGCCGTGGAAAAACACCAGGGACTGCCAATGAACTCTCACAGCCAAGGCTGAAAGACGGGATCAAATTAAAACTTTCCCTCAGACACCTGCTCTTCCCATCTCCTAATGATCACCCTAATGACTGCTGATTTAATTCTCAATAAACCACAAGTACAGACAGAAATGAAACCACTGCCCTTTTTTTTTTTTTTCCATTATTATTTAACTTGGAGGGATGTCTTACAGGTGAGACACAGCTGCAACCAGTGCATGCAATGTAAGGACTGAAGGGATGTCACTGTGCAAAGAGCAAGTTACACTAAAAGGAAACAAACCTCATCACTCCCCTCAGGTGAACCAAGGCATGTCCACACACATGGGGATGTGGTTTAGTGGTGAACATGCCCTGGTTACACTCAGTGATCTGAAGGGCTTTTCTAACCCTAACAATCATTCAGGGTTGGGTTGTTTCAGGAGGACAGAGCAGTCTAATGGTCTTCCTTCTGTTTCTCTGTTAACCTGCACCTCTTCCTGAAGATCTGAGACACACACAGCTGTGACAGAGGCAACCAGCTGTTCCCACTGGGGTGTTAGTGACATGCCCTGATGGATTTTCCCTTCAGCTCTCTAGAGGTTTCACCCAGCACCTGCAGACACCACAGTGACCATCTGACAAGCACATCTTCTTCAGCCACCTGGGCTGTGGGAGGGGTCCAATGTTTTCATATTGACACCAAAGCTGAGTTTGCTGCTTGCAAGACAAAGTTACTTATAAACTGATTTCTAGCAAGCGTTAAATGGCACAGTATTTCTACAATCTCACAGTCATATCCTTGGTATCATGTACACTTATAAACATTTTTGTACTAATCTATTAGGGCATTAATTTGATTGATTACTTAAGTATGAATTTTAAACTGCTCACTTTGCATGAGGAACACGCACACAGGTTGTAAATTAAACGCAAGCCAAAAACATGCAGAAAGACAGATTGCCATGCTGATGTGCTTAAGTAACCAGGTAACAGCACATATGGGGATGCTTTCAACCTTCAGCCTTCCCTTTTTGCCCCAAATGGTTTTTAACAAGGACATTTTCAACAAAAAAAAGCTGTTTGAACTCAGTGGTCTCTTCTCAAACTGTGCAGGAAGAAAACACCACTGAGACAGCAGCTGGCTGTCCCCTGAAGGCCTGTGTGGCTCAGCAAGTTAAAAGAGGGAATTACATTAACTGGGCATCAGTGAAAGGAAAAAAATACACCCTTTACAGTAATAGTGCTCCATTAAAAATTGTATTCCCTCCATTAAAACTCTCCAAGCTCAAACTCTCCCCACATTCTCACACTTGGAAGCAAAGTACTGAACTGCTGTTCACTTGACCCCCAGCTCAGGACTGAGCACACAAAGGTCACACCCAAACCAAAGCCTTTCGCCCTGTTCACCTTCTGCTCTCCTCCACTGCTCTGTCCAGGTGCTGGAAGATGTCCTGGAACAGGATGCAGCTGGAGCGGCTGTTGATGTCGTAGCCATAGCCTCTCTTCCAGTACTGCTTCAGGTCATTCAGGTACTCCAGGACCTGAGGGCAGTGCAACAACTGGTCAGCAACAGAGGCAACCAAGCCCCCCCCACCTGCTCAGGGAAGCCATCCCTCAACCTCAGCTGGTTCTACATTCCAGAGACCTGCCCACCCAACAGATACAGCCCTACCAGGTGTTTCTGCAGGAGCACACAGTGCTGCCTTCCCTCCCCTTCCTCTGCTTGCAGTTCCTGCCATCCAAGCTGTCCCCACCTCACTGATGGGCTATTTAGAAACACACTGCACAGGGCAGGTCTCAGCACAAGCCCAAGGTGATCCTGAGCCTCCTAATTCCAGTGCCTACCCCTTGGCCAAACTCCCCTCTTTCCTAGGGGTGCAAATCTCCTTAGCAGCCTCAGAGGAGCCTCATAGAACATCAGAGGGCACATCAAACACTTTTTCAAAGAGGAAGAACAAACACATGTCTCATTTATCTGGGTTCTACTAACAGGCATTTACTTTAGAGATCTGACAGGCCCCAAAATCATCTAAGAAGAGCCTTAGAGGCCCTAGAAGAGCTCATTTGATGTCCTCTGCAACAAATTTTATCACATGAAAAGGCGTCCAGAGCATTTCTGATGTTACAGAAATAAAAGCATTAAGCACAAAAGAAAAAGAATTTCTATCAGGACAAACCAAGACTGCACCAGTACTCAGGTCTGAATAAAGAAGGATATTTCAGTCTTGCTGCTTGATTAAGCCAGAGCTCTTTGGAGATCAAAGAGTAAGAGGCACAAGACCTACAGCTTGTGACTGTGCAAAGAGTTAAATTTGAACACTACAGCTCTCCCTTTCAGCACGTTTTAGCGTGGTTTGGGTTGGAAGGGACCTCGAAGATGACCTAATTCCAACTCCCTGCCATGGGCAGGGACATCTTCCACTAGAGCAGGTTGCTCCAAGCCCCACATTACCTTGGCATCCTCTTCAGTGAAGAGTGAACACCACGGGGAGGTCACATTTTTTATGGCCAGCTCATAGGAGCAGGTGAGAAAAGCCACTTGAACCAGATCTGCAAAAAACCCAACAACCAAGCACAAGATAAACCACGGCTACAAAAGTAGCAACTTTCTCTCAACTTGCCTCTAAAATGAGACAGAGTTACCATTTAGCAAGGCCAAAGATGAGATCAAGAAGTGATTGACGGGACAAAGGCCCAGCACCAAAAATATGCAACTAAACAGAATTATTACGCAGAACCCAAATTTTGGACTGCGAGGTTTTCACATTGCACTGCTACAAGTGGAAACCAAGAGCATCTCATGTTAAATCCTGCATGTCTGCTGATACAGGTGTCAACTGCTTGTATGTGCTCGCCACCACAAAGGACAGGAGTGTCAACACAGGCAAGGTGTGTGTGGGTCTTGGGCTACTCACCCTCTATGTTAGGGGCTGAATTTGAATAGTGCCAGGCTGAACTTGAGGATTGCAGCCTTAGGGACATGCTGGAAACAACTGCAACACCCATTTGGGGGCCTCCCCCACCACTTGACCACACAGGGAAACCCAGCACTCGTGTTCTGTTACAACAGTGCTGCTTTTCCTGGGGTTGTCTGTGCACTTGAGTTGTAATGGGTTTCACAAATCTACACCTGGCTCCAGAAAGCCGAATCAGAAGAATGACACTCAGATTCCCTCCAAATAAAGGTAAAATTGATTTCATCTACAAGAAATATGTTTTCAAACATGTTTTGCTTCTGACCACTAACAATCACTCATTACTACAACACCAACACATTTAATTAGAGACTGCACCTCCAACACACAGCACACACTTGAAATTACCTACTCTGCATAACCACGAGTCTTGGAAGTTGTTTTCGGGCAGACTCGGAGCCGAGGCCACCCACAACAGCAATTCCTCACCTGCATTCAGCTCCTCCACCGGCAAACACAAGGCGCTCGCCACCTTCCCCAGGACCTTCTTCATCTCCGGCCCCTCCTTGAAGGCGTTCACCTGGCACATGGCCGCGTCGTTCTCCTCCACCAAGGCCACGAACTTGGCGCAGTGGTCAAAAAACCGCATCAAGGAATCATTCACCTCCACCTCTGAAAGCAAACGCGGGCATCAGGAGGAGCAGCGCCGCCGCTCCGCAGGGCTGTCATAGCCCGCTGGGGACGGACAGTGCCACCACCAGAGGGAGGACACGGAGCGCGGCCCCGGGGCTGGCCCGGCGGCTCCCGAGGGAAGCAGGCCGGCCGGCCCGGACTCACCGTCGCCGCCGAGCCCGAGGTCGGGGCCGAGCCCGCGGCGGAAGGCGGCCCCGCTCTGCAGGCAGCGGTGCTTGGAGCTGCTGGCCAGTGCCAGGCGGCGGCGGGCGGCGAAGAGCGCGGGGAAGCGGGCGGCCAGGCGGCGGGCCAGCTGCTCCATGTCGCGCCGGCCCTGCGGCGCCAGCCGCCCGTCCAGGCTCTCCTCATACCACATGGGCCAGGCGGCCA
>VXBA01003538.1:186949-221126 GCA_013399895.1 Serilophus lunatus
TGACAGCGGGGACGCGGCCGCTGCCCGAGGCGAGGACGTGTCCCGGGGGGGTCGGGACCCCCGGCAGCCTCCGCAGCCCCGGGGCGGGCGAGGGGAGCTCCGGCCCCCGCAGTTCCGGCGGCTCTGCCGGGCTCGGTCCGCTCGGGAGGGCAGAGCGACCATGGGGCCCCGCAGCCCGGGGCTGCCTGGGCCTCCGGGGGCACCGGGTTGCTGCGGAATGCTCATCCCGGGGGAGCTCCGGGACCCGCAGCTCGGGGGCTGCAGCCGGGGCCGGGGCAGCTTTGGAGGCTGAAGCGCCCTCAGTCCCACGGGAGCTCCGGGACCCGCAGCTCGGGGGGCTCCGGATGCTCTTGGGGGAGTTCTGGGACCCTCCGCTGAGGTTGCTGAAGCCCCCTCAGCCCGTGGAGAGTTCTGGGACCCCCATCCCCGGGGGCTGCAGCTGGTCCTGAGGGGGGTCGGGGCTCCTCAGCTCGGGGGGCTGCAGGCGGGCTGCTCCCCGCTCCTAAACACGCTGGCCATGGGAGCGGCTCCATGCCCCGGCTCCATCCCTTGCCGGGCCGTGGGGCAGAGCGGGCTGAGGAGCACAGCCCTCCCGGCCCTGTTTGCTCGGGGATCGCCTGGCTGAAGGGTTGGGGTTTTTTGGGGGGTGTACAAAGCGTGTCTTCGCACTGCGTTCCTCCTACTTCGATCAACGTTTCTAATTTATTCTATCTTGTGTGAAAACCTCATTAAAGAGCGCCTCGGTGCCTTCAGGCGCCATAAATACGCGAAGCCGGGATGGAAAGAGAGAGAAAAAGGGTATTATTAGTGAAAAACGGGGTGCTGCTGGTGCAGGAGCCTCTGGGGGCCCGTCCTGGTGTGGCTGGTGACACCTCTGCTGGGACTCCTTCGGGCTGTCCTCCTGCTGGGGCCCAGGGGGATGGAAGGCATTTGGAGTGGGGAGCCAGCCCAAGGCAGAGCACCGGTACAAAGCACAGCTTGGCAGCTGCGGCCGGCGCAGGGTTTGGGCTGTTGCGCTGGAGTTGTGTCCTGTTGTGTCCCGTGTGGTGTCTCGTGGGGGTTGAAACGGCTTCGGCTTTGGGGTGTTGTTTAGAGTTTGGAAGGAGAGTGCAATCCCTCCAACCGTGGTGGCAAAAAGCAAATAGAGGCTGCTTTTACCATAGGGGTGATAAACCACCTTTGGATCCAGAGAGATTGCCTTGGTTTGCCGAGTTTGGGCATGTGTAGCAGAACTAGATTCAGCTCGGATGCCTTTAAGTTGTGTTTGTGATCTGTGCCACAAACTGTGAGCCCCAAATCGTTTATCAGGCTGCTTTTGCCTTCCACAGTATCAACCTGCAGACAGCATGTCGCCACACGTTAATTAGCTCTGAATGTGACACTCGCGCATTTAAGGAATCCCAAGTTGGTGGGTCGTTTTCAGGACTTGGAGGTACTAATGGATATTATTTGTCTACTCAGAGTTAACAGTGGTTTGTTATATACACGTTCTCCATGGGTTTCTTCTCCCACCACTCGTCAAGCTTGAATAGGTGCCGCTTTTAATTAAATAATTATTGAACTGAAGGTGTGGAGGGAGAACACACACGCTGTGGGTGGTGGCAACTTTAAAATCCTGCCGTCTTCTGGTGGCTGCTGCTCTGCATCATCCAGCTGTGGTTAATTGGTGCACTAAATCTGGATGGCCTGGGACTTACTCAGATTTAATAGCAATTTCAGTCTGGCCGTAAGGAATGGTTGTGGAATTAAAGGCTTTTTAATTGGGGCAGCAGGACATCCTGGAAAAGAGAAAATGCTCAAAAATAATGCAGCTCCAAGGCAGCTAAGGGGCCTTGCAGACAGGCTGCTTTGAGTGGCCATGGCATGAGGTCCCTCTCTCCCAGGGTGGTTTGCAGGGACCTGTGTGAGGCAGGAGGGCTTTCTAAGCAAGGAAGGGCCAAACTGTTCCTGGCTGAAGTAGAGCAGAGCACCTCAATGCTATTTCAGTCATAATTCAAGTGCAGCCCATCAAACCCAACTGCACTGCTCTGAAGTCTAGGTGAGCCTACAATGAGCTCAAACCCCTGAGTTTTGAGGGGTTTCCTTGGAATCTCGTGGTCACCAACTGAGGTCTCACATTCTGCCAGTGTTTTCCAAGGGATTTTAGTGCTGCTGGAGGCCTTTTGCTCCCAGGACAGCAGCATGCCCTTTGCAGGGCTGGTGTTGTGCACAGCTCCTGTGCTGTGGAGCAGAAACTCCAGCTCTTGGCACAGCCTGACTTCCCAAAGTGGGGCCATGATCAAGTCCTGTCCTCCCTCATCCCCCAAATCCTCGAGGACAGCAGGAAACCTACTGCTCATAGGGGCTTGGTGAGGAGCTAAGAGGAGAAGAGAAAGTCTAATTTTGGACACTGTAACATGTCTCTGAAGGAAATACAGCTTTCCAAGTGCTGTTTGCTGGTCTTCACAGTTCACTCATCCAAATTGGAGGAGCCTGACTTGAGTGCAGCACAACATGTTGGCGCTTCCAGCGTGTGCTTGTGCTGCTATCAATTACACATCTGTAATCAAAGAAACCCACTGATAAATCTCTACTGGGAAAGCATCTCCTGTAGGTTTTCCTTGTGCTAATTCACTTAGGTTTAAATGAACAGCAACAAAACATTCCCTCTGCTATATTCTCTCTGACTTCCCAGCGTGATCTGCTTTCTGTCTCCCTGATTTTCCAGCTCTTTGGAGGTAGCTGGCTTTATTTAAGTGGAATTAAGGCCAAGCTTATTGGGGGAGGGGAAATTAAAAAGGCTTTGAGGAATCCCTGAAGTCCACTAGCTTTGGGTTGTTCTACTGCAGGAAAAAGTGGCAGCTTCCTTCCCGAGCTGGGTGAGGCACAGCCACGTTTGTTTGCTCTCAGCAGCAGTGTGGGATGGCTCTGGAGAGGAGAGCTTTTGGAAACTTTATGCTAGTTGTCATCTCCTGTCCACTGCAACCCTCTCCTTTAATGTCCTGGAGTGAAAAGGAGCGTGGCAGCTTGGAATGTCTCACCAGTTCCTTTGCTGGTCCATTAGTGCATTAGCTTTGCTCTTCAGTGTGTGTTGAATGCCACTAAATGTCACTTGCAGATTTAATGTTGGGAGCACTGCGATTTGTGCTAATTGAATTTAAAGTCTTCTCCTTGAATTTGTTTAAATGGCAGATTGCAACGTTGGAAATGCTTTAATGGGAGAGTGTTGCAAATGTGCTCTGGGAAGTGACTCCAGCAGTGGATGCAAGGGGAGACCCCCAGCACACAGGTCAGGTTTGGATGTGGTGACAGCTGGCAGAATCCATTATGTTGAAAGTCTTAATGCTTGGATGTCTTGCTCAGGGTCATTGTTGGCTCTAATTTAACCTTAAATACTTCTGTGAAAATGATAAAGATTATGGAGCCTTTCAGTTCAATTTCAAGGTCTTCAGACACAGTTTTAGGAGAAAGGTTAATTTTTGGGGCTGTTGGTCTTTCAACTCAGCTGTCTGGCTCTGACTTGTGGGGGTCTTATTTCTGAAATTAACACCTTTTTTGTCGTTTTGAGAGGTTTCCTTTGGGTGTGTTTCTGGTTTTAGGTTTGTTACTGGTTTTTTATTTGGTTGTTTTTTCTTTTTGTAATTTTTGGTTTTTATTTTTTTGAGTAGAGGACAGTGCACCAAACCTCTGGCATTTGACACTTGTTTATTCTTAGCTTCAGCCAGGTACCCAAGGATTGAATAGACACAGACACAGGAGCCCCTACTGCTGTGCTTTTTGTGAGGTAAAATGTTAAAGAAATTACCTTTGATTGGAAAAGAGTCGTAAAGATTGCTCCTGGGCTTTCCAGGCAGTGTCAGTCTGTGCCTCCCTGGACAGCAGAATGCTTTTAAGAAGTTTGTCTTGAAACACTTCCATTAAATCTCTTGATACCACGCTCTGACCTTCTGCCACTGAGCTGGCATTTCATACAGGCTTCTGGCATGAGCTCTCCTCCCACTTCCAAGTAAAAATGTACCAGGCATTGCAAAGTTTGACCCTGTGCCAAGCTGTGAAAGCCCTGTTTGCCCACGAGAAGGGCTGGGGCAGGAAAGGCACAGCAGTGACACAGCTGCCCCTCGATGGAGCTGCAGCTCTCAGGGCTGTGCTTGGCCTTCCCCGTGCCCCCTCTCTGCTGCCTGGGGTTTTACACGGCCAGCTTGGAATGCTCTGCCAGACTTGGTCGGGGAAGTTCGTTGGGAGCCGTCTGAGAGGCTTGGAAGTGGCTCTTGCTGCGGGTGGTGATGATGAAAAGGACCTTGAAGGCTGCAGGGACAGCTGCTTGGCCACGGAGAGGGCTGGGCTCCAGGAGCCACTGCTGGGAGCCAGGGCACTGGGGCTGCCCCTCCCTGGACGGAGGAGTCCCCGCCCAGGGCGGGGGGTGGGGGGACATTCCTTCCAGCACAAACCATCCTGGGGTTCGGGGATGCTGAACTGGGAGAACACACTTGTAGTCGAATAATGAACCGAACCAGCCTTGGGGGCAGGAGGAGCAGCACAGACACGTTCCCAGGTGCTGGAGGTGGGTGTTGGGGGGGCAGGGGGTGTTCAGAGCACACCTGGGAGTGAGGCAAGGACAGGAGAAGGCCCCTCCTGCAGGACTCGACAGAACGTGGTGTTCTCTTTCCACCGGTACTTTTGGGATGCCAGGAGATGTGTTTAGTGGCTTTATGGGGACTCAGTGCTCTGGGAGAAGCTCGTGTTTGCCAAAAGCAGGACTCAGTAACGGGGCTGGGGCTTCTTATCTACTCTCCATGAAACTCTGCAAAAGCCTTATTTTGCACTAATGAGCAATTATCTGCGAATTAGCAAACTCCTCCTCATCAGCCATTGCCTTTGTTTCTGTGCCTGTGCAATTTCCTATTGCAGTTTTTCTCCCTTTCAGAGCGTAAATAGACGGGTTTTCAAAGGACATTTTAAAAACAAAAGCAGGGCCTGAAGCACGTTTATCAAAGGGGGGTTATTTGAGTTCTGGCTGTTCAGGATTGGTTTTGGGAGTGCTTGCAAGCAAAGGAGTGTCTGTGCTGAGAAGACACAGACCCATGCAGCCACGTGCCCTGTGTCCAAGTATTAGAATGTTCTCCAGAGGGAATGCCAGAGTTCAGCCACGAGTTCACTAAGTGTAAGTGGCTGTGAGAAGACTTGTGGAGATGAAATCACGGGCAAATTTATGTTATCTCCTGCTCAGAGCGAGACAAACCTCAAAGGAACGTCAGGTTTTTCAGGGTTCTTTTGGATTTTGGAAATCTCCAAGGAGGGAGATGCGTTGTTGGGGCTTTGGGGAGAGGGGTTCCCACCTGGTGGGCACAGACAGTCCCAGCTGCAGGCTTTGCTCAGTGCCAGGGCGGGGTGAGAGCAGAGGAGAGGGAAGAATGTGAGGGACATAAATCCAGCAGATTTATGGAATAGAGGGTTGTTAGCTGGCTGCTTCTCTGTGCCCGTCCAGCCGAGGTGGTGTTCTTAAGGAACTACCCCTTAGATGTCTGAACTTGTGATGGGAGCTGCTCCACTCAGGGGCCAGCAATGGCTGCTCAATCTTTCAAATCCACTTGTGATTCTTCCCGTTAGACCTCTCCTTTCCTAATGTCACCCCATGTACTTAGAGGCTCAAGGAGATTGTTTGCATTAACTCTGTAGTCCCCCTCACACTGTGATAGTGCTCTGATGCTGTCCACTTGTATTTGGATATGAGCAAGTATTTAAAATGATTGTCCACTCTACTAAAGTGTTTGTTGACTTCCTTGATTATTGTATCTTTTGTTCCTTGACGATCTGGGAATCTTGTTTCCTTGTTCAGGACATCCATTTAGCTCTGAAAGCAGAGGATACATTAGAAATCAGGGAATTGGTTCCAGTGTGTGGAAATTCAGCCTGCAGGATGTGATGTCATGCCATTAAACCAATGACTTGTGTTTATTTGCAGATTGGATAATAACCCAGGCATTGGATAACAAGCCAGGCCCTTCTGCTCTAAGCTTCCCCAGAGCTGTGAGGTGGATAATTCTCTTCTCAGCGCGTGTGTTGTGGGATGTGAGCTTTGTGTTTGTGGAGGGATGTCCTGACACCACTGGGAGTGGAGCTGCACACGTGTTCCTGTCACATGCAGCTGTGGGGACACTGAGCTCCCAGCCTTTTCAAGGTGAAGGATCCAAAGTCTGGACTCTTCCATGTACAAATGTCATCACTGCAAACTAAAAAGCCAAAAGAGCTTGTTCCAAGTCATATCCTGAGTTTGTTTACCTCATTCCAAGGAAAATGAATCCGTGGTTTGTCTAGACTGCTTAATAAATGTGATTAATAAATGATATCTGAAACACTTTAAATCAGAAATAGACAATTTAAGGTACAAATGGAAAGACAATTTTTACACTGTGTGAGAAGGATTCATTTCTCTTGCGACCCGCATTGAGACAACTTTATCTTTTCTAGATAAGGTGCTACTGCTTGTCACTGCCATGTGTTTCCAGCTGTGTTGTGCATGGTGGGACCTTACAGAGTGAAGTCTGTGACACCCCATCCCTGGAAGTGTTCCAGGATACCCTGGGACAGTGGGAGGTGTCCCTGCCCGTAGCAGGAGGTGGAACTGGATGTCTTTCAACATGTCTTCCACCCCAGACCATTCTGGGACTCTGTGTTCCCTGGAATGAACTCCTTCATTTCCTGAGGTGAGGGAGGCTGGTCTCCCCTGGGGTGCTCTTCATGTTGCTGATAGTCACTGAAAGAGGCACCACTAACTTAAGCTGGAAGGGAAGAAAAGTCCATTTATTTCCACAGATGCTGCAGAGTGAAGTGTGGAGTATTTGAAGAGCTGAACATGATGATCTTGCTGTATTTCGAGCCTTAAAAATGGGTGAAGAGTTAAAAGAAATAGAGGAATGGGTTCTTTAATGGCTTCTCTGGTGGCAGTATTATCCTCTTCTGATTTTGAGGATTTGTTTCCTTTCCAGGACTGCTTTAAAAACCCTTCATTTTTCACAAAGCAGAAGTGAATGACTCTGTTCACTTTTATGGGAAGTGACTTTCTGCGTGCTTAATAACCTACATATTTTATCGGGGCTGTACTTTTAGAAACAGAGTGTTCCAGCCAGCCCCCGAGAAGACAGATCGTCCTGCTCGACTGTCTCGAGCAAAGTCCCTCTCTGGGTGTCCCTGGCGTTTTTATTGCTGTGATTTCCCTCGGCAGGGTGAGGGCAGCACTGCTCCTCCGGTACCCCAAAGTGGGAGGAGGAGGAGGAGCAGAGCTCTCCCCTCGTCTGGAGGCTTTCTCAGGTGCTTACACACTTTTTGCAGTGGGGTTGTGCCATCCGGGGTGTTTTTCACCCTTCCTCCACCCCTGCACTGGGGCCGTGTCAGGGTGTCCTGCCTCCCCTGCACGGGGGTTTCTCTTGCTGAGAAGGGGAATGTGTTGTGCTACGGGTATTTCTAAGGCACATAAACTCCTTGGCTTGCTTTGGGAACTGAGGGTCAGGAACTCCAAACCCAAGTCCTGTAGAGCAGGACTGCTGGATTCGTGTCCTGTCGGGCTGCTCAAATTTCAAATGGGTTTGTTTGTTGTCATAATTTTGGTGGTGTTATGGTACCACTGCTCCTTTTGGTATTAGGTTCCTGTTCTGCCTTTTGAACAAGGTGTTGTGGGGACTTCTGTGCTTTCTATTGACAGTGACTCCTTGCCCCTCAGCACAACATTTCTCTGCAGCACTTTTGCTTTTTATTGAAGATTTAGCTCTGTTTTCCTACATGTTTCCTGTTACTTTTTTAGAGAAGATAGGTTGCTTTGTTCAGGTCAAATTTGCAAATACCTCTGTGGAGCTCAGTTTTTCTCTTCAGTTTGGTGGTTTTGCCCCCTTCAAAAGGCATGTGATGAACTGTTGAGGCTGGAAGGGGCTGTTGGGTGTTCCAAAAGCAAACGGAAAACTTGAGCAGCGGATGCTCTACAGGAGGTGGCCTCTCAGAAGGGGAAGCAGTGCAGAAGCCAGGGGTGATTTCCTTGTTCACAGGCTTGTTTGGAAGAGATCATAAGTCGCTCCCATCTGTGCAGGTGCAGCTTTTGGACTCCCAGCTCCGTGTTTGGAGCAGGACCACAGCGGGGAATTCTCCCCTCCCTGTCCCGTCCAGTCCTTCGGGTTCTTGAGGAAACTGGTGCTTCTTTCAAATCCCAGTTTGGTTACTGGATGTCCAAGGTTCCCACAGAAACTGCCAGAAGGAGAAGGGGAACGCAGCTCCTGGTGGAAAACTCAAACCACTGCCGAACCGGTCAGAAGGAGGTGTTGAAAGTGTCTGGGTGGGGCAGAGGGAATGGGGAGATCCCGAGGGACAGTGGGTGGGACCCCGGGGGTACCGAGTGGCTTTTGCAGGGCACAGCTCGATCGGTGACCGTCCCCTTCCGCTGACCTGGCTGCACAGGAGGGTTTTTGCAGAAATCGCCTGAGAAACGAGATTAAAAACCCATTGCTGTAGCCTGGCAGGGGCGTGTGGTCCAGAAAATTCCAAGGTGATGACTTTTGGGCCAAGACAGACAATAGAAAACTTAAAGTATGTGAAACAAATTTCTTCTGCGAACTGTGGGGTCCGTTGAAAGGGGAAACAACTTTTGTAGCTGGGAGTTTCCATTTTATTAAGTGTCTTTTGCTCCCTTAGGGCTCGGCTGAACTTGAGTTAGTTGATTTATGGACGCGTCGAGCGGCTCTCCGACCCTCGACTCCGCCCTGTGTTTAGCAAGTCGTCTCCACTTGTTCACGTGTGTGTTAAGCCCACTTAAAGCATCTCCCAGGGATTTAAAGTTCACTTGCATCACACTAAGCATGTATTCCTGTTTGACACAGCAAGTGCTGCCCATCAGCCGCTCTTTCTAGACTAATTAACGCTGCTTTCCAGACTAATTGAACACGCGTGATTCACACATGTATCATCTCCTAGCTTGACTTTTACGAATTCATCAAGTGCCATTCCAGCTTGAATTCCTTGATTCACTTTTCCTTTCGTTGCAGCGGCCAGAGGAATCTTTTCCTGAGAGACTCGGGTCGGTGCTGAAGGAGGAGGATGTTGCTGCTGAGTGTGGGGTGTGGAGCAGGGGACAGCAGGGGACAGGCCCGGTGTGTGGGATCTGGGCTGAATTGCTGTGCCACTGCCTGCCTGTGCTGCTCTGCCTCCCTGCTCCCCAGGGATGGCTGTGGCACCAGCAGAACTAGCAAAAAAAAAATAAAAAGGCAACATGCAAGACAATCTTAATGTAATTGCAGAAATGCTGCCTCACTTCAGCTCCATTTAACCCCTGGCTTTAAGTGAGAGATTTGTGAGATGTGCTTGATATGTTTAAAAAATAAAAAGCTTCATTGTGGAAGAGGGGAGGAAGCAACTTGTAAAAGAGCTTCTCTGACTTCTAGATTCTTGTGCCAGAGATTTCTTTGCTGACCCACCACTCAGGAGCCACCTGCTCAGTATTCCTCGTGTGAAGGTGACATCCATGTGCCACTAGAAATCTTTCTGCTGTCCCTCCCGAAATAGTGAATGTGCTTTCAGAGGACAGTTCTCTTCGTTTTTCTTTTTTCTTCTCTTAAAGCAAGACTTGAAAATCTTCTGTGACTTGCTGCATTTGTGGTTTGTACCTCAGGAAGTGCTGCAGAAGGGCTTGTGCTTTTGGGCAACCCAGCAAGTTTGGGCACTTCGGAGGCCTGCTGTGAATACTTCTTTCTCCAGGATAAGGGGAAAAAAGGAAAATGAAGTCTGGTTGAAAATGGTAGAATATCCTGAGCTGGAAGGGACCCACAAACTCTTGAGCCTCATCCAGTAATCTTATATTTAGGTGTTGCACAGGGCTAGGCTTGAAAAACGATCTTAAATGAACTTCCTGGGGAGGGTGAGCACTGAGTTGACCAAAGGTTATTCCAAGTTACTTTCTTTGGAGTCGTTTTGGTGTATTGGATTGTCTGGGTTTCGCTCCTTGCAGCTCGTGTTTGTCTGAGGCCTCTGACCACACCAGGCAAGTTCCAGCTTGGAGGGCAGTGGGAGTAAGTGAAAGGACTGTGTGCTTTTTTCTGGTTTTATCTGGTTAATTCTCCTTTCCCAGTGTGGTTTAAGTCCATTGACTAATTAAGCAGTTTATGGAAGTGAGGAACTGATCCAGAATCTGCTTGTGGTTGGGAATTCCCTGGCAGAAATAAAATAAGGAAACCATATTCCAGGAAAAGCTTGGGCCTGGAGCTCTGGGAGGGCAATCCTGCAGAGACAGATAAGGAGACAGGACAGGAAAATGCACTAATCCATAACTGCTACAGAACCAGTAGAGTGGGAGGTAACTCTCCCCTGCCCTCTCCAAAAAATGCCCCAGGCTCATTATCCTGGCTTGGGCAACAGGGTCCAGCACATTGTATTTGCTGTGCTTGGGCAGGGATCATGTCCTCAAAGTTTGTAGCTTTGCTTTATCAGGATAGTCTTTTACAGCTGGAAAGCCCTCGGGAGGAAAGTTCCTGCAAATATCTGTAGGAGTTGCAGTTCTTTACAGTGCAAATGCTGAAATCAGTGTCTTGCTTTAATGTTTCTGGGAGCTTGAGTATTTTTGGGTAAACAAAGCATCTCACACACTATGAATCTGCTTACAGGCCACCTTTGCCCTTGGGGTGGAATGCAGCCACCGGGAACGTTGCAGTGGGAACAAGGACCTCTAACAGGACTGAGGGTCAGGAGTGGGATGTACTGAGGCAACATGTCATATCTAAATGTAAATTCTGATTGGCATATCACATTCCAGGCCATACACTGGAGGAAAAATCACTGGCATCCATAGCCAGAGTATTTTTGATTCATGGAACAGTTTAGGGTAGTTTTTCACCTCCTAATTTCCACTGAATGTTGTTGGGTCCTGAGAAGGAGCCCCCAGAAATGTGCTTAAAAATATTAGTGTGGCATCTTAGGAATCACAGAGGAATCTATTGAGATAAAGTCTGTTTCTGTATAATTTTGCTTCCAGAGGAAAAAACCCGTTTCTGGTATTTGTCAAGAATTCTAAACCCTCTCCCACATGTTGTTACAGAGGAGGAGAGTGGTTTGCAACCTGGAGCTTGTGAGCAAGAGCTGGTGGAGGGAAGCCTGACAGCTTGTGACAGCTCTCAGGTTGGGTAGTGGCTTCAATCTGTCCATGGCCAGGGAGGCAGAAACAAGCATTTCTGTGCACCCCCTGTGCCTGGGGAAGGTGGGATGTGGAATAATGGAACCCCAAGGAGTGGGCAGGGGCAATGGGCTCCCCCCTCAGTACAGGGAACAGGTCGTGTTGTGGATACAGAGAGTTTAAATAGGATCAAGTTGTGGGAGGGGGGGGGAAAGGTTCCCAGAGAGTTCCTAACTCCAGGCTCAGGAAACTGCTGGAGCCAAAAGAGAGAGGCAGCTCAGCTGCTCTTACATGTTGATTTAACTATTGAGGGTTGAGGTTTTGGGTAGTGGCTTTTTCTGCCTTCTTTTTTTAATGTGTGTTTAGCAAAAGTAGAAGCCCTGAAGGTCGGGGTGGCTGGCTTTGAGAGCTGTAATAGGGGAGGCAGATGCCAGGCTTGGCGTGGAGTGATGGCAGCGCTGCAGGGCAGCTGTGAAAGGGAGTCCCTGACCCGGGGTGTGCCGGCTGCAGCCTGTGTTTGGTGAGGTTTTCCTAGGCAGGAAGGTGAATTGAAAAGGTTAGAATGGGGTAGCTGTCCAAGCCTTGCATGCCTGGGGGTTTGTTGGTGTGTTACCAGCATAATTATCTTGCAGCTCTTCCCTTTAGTGGAGACCTGCGTGTGAAGTACTGAGTGATATTTCAAGAGATTAAAAGAAGCCTCCCTTATAAATTTCATTGCTAACAGCTCATTTTTGATACTCAAGAGGTATCTTACCTGCTCCAATGACTTGGGGTAAACTGCTTGGGCACATTTTGAGGTATTTGCCCCTTGAGCAGAATGTGTTTGGGTGCCTTTTTTTGTTTTTCCACTCGAGTGGAGTCTCGGTGTGCTTTGATGAGCAGGTGGTTTTTACCTTGCTTGCAAGGCTTGAGAGAGGAACAAAGAACCTGCTGAGTGTCCCCTGCCCAGGAGAGCCACTGCTGGGGGTGGAGGCACTCCATGGAATGCAGGGCCTGTCCTTGGAGGAGCAGAGGGAGCTGCTCCAGTCACCAGCACAGCATCCTGGTCCACAAACTAATGTCAATTAATGCTCTTAACCCTTGGAGCTGGGAAAACACCCAGCAGGGCTGGGCTGGTGCCTTGCTTATTTCCTGTAATCCCTCAGGTCTGCACAGGCTGGAAGTGGCTGTGTCTCCCTTCTTCCCCTCCTCCCTTTGAGATCTGCATGGAAACACACCAGTGCCCATCCTGGTCTCCCCTCCTTCCCAGGCCATCACCCCACTACTCTGCAGCAATGGTGTTTCGCCTGGCAAAGTCTCATACTTGTAATTGTTTTCGTGTTAAAAACTAAAAAAAAAAAAATCTTACATTTGAGAAATACAATTTCTCACATCTCTGGTCCATGAAGACCTTTTTTCCAAAGCAATTACTGTGGTTTCTGCCTTTGCTGCCTCAGTCTCAGCTATTCCCTGTTAAAGGTGCTTGCAGAGGTGGGAGATGTCTTGTTTCAAAGCACCTGCAACATGGGAAGAGTTAAGCTGAAACTGCTGTGGCTCTTTTCCCAATCAGTGGATAACTCCAGAAAGGCTTCTGGGTGTGAAGTCATGATTTTCAATATAGCAGGAATTCTGACGTGTGGTGGTGCTTACAGGTCGAGGTGAACCATTTCTGTCTCTATCCTCTCAAGCAGAAGCTTGTAGATTGTGCCTTTCCTGGAGTCCTCAGCTCTCATTCTGGTCTGCTGCGGCTCCTGTAAAACCAGAGTAGGTACCAGTCTGTGGAAAAGGATCTGGGGATCTGGATTGGTGAAATTCAACAGTATAACAAGTAATGTGAAGTAGTTTCTGTTGGTGGGGAACGACAGGAAATGTCACTGTTGTTGTTTGTACCAAATCACTTCTCAGTCCTCTGGAATCCATGGAGTGCAAACATTTCCAAGTATCCTGTGGCCACATTGTGCAGAGAAGTGTGTCCTGCATGGTGTTTTTGGGAAGGATGAACGACAGGGTGTGGGGAGGAGGTCTGAGAAAAGGAAACGAGTATTTTGGAAGCAGGGAAAGAGAGAGGTCAGGTATGGCCAGGTCACCAAGATAGTGCAAGAACAAAAAAAAAAAAAAAAAGTTATCCCAGGAACAGATCTCAGCAATTCACATCACAATGCTGCTGTAAATTGTGGTGATGAGTCTGGTCCCAGTTTGGGACACTAGGTGAGCTTGCAGCATGCTGGCAGGCCTGCTGCCAGGGATGTCTCTGGTGAAAAACGTGGTGTGTCTGGCAGGGGGAATTATCTCTGAGTCTTCCGGAGCTGAAAGGGGAGCTGAGAATATTCTACTGTTTTATAATGAAAGACAAAAACTTAGAATGGAGATTACCCTTAAATATAACAGCCCAAACTGGAGGGGAGGGTGACATTTAGTGGTTCCCTGCTGCAGGTCTACATAAAGCAAATGGGGATCCTTCTTTCCTTGCAGACCCTTTCCCGTTGCCATTGGCTGTGTGATTTTATTGGCTCCACAGGAAGAGTGCAGAGACAAGCAACTGGAGATTAGGATCAATTTGCAAAATAGTTCCGTGATTAGCGTGCCTGTGGAGATGTTTTTCTGTGTAAGAGCTGCAGCACAAATTTTACTGGTTTCCTGTGCTTAAAGAATTAACTGTGAGGAGGATTAAAATGACATCTTAGACATGGGGCTGAATGTTCTCAAAGCCCCTCTCGTTGTCTCTAAATCAATTAATTTGATTTCTTTAATCCGCAAGTGAACTGGGTTGGTGAACTTGTGTGAGTGATCTGTATAGGCTGGATTTCTCCAGAGTATTTTAAGGAATCTGGGAAAAGGAATGCAAACATGGTAAAAAGAAAAAAAAAAAAAAAAAGGTGGTAAAATGTGGAAATACCCTGTGCTAGGGTGTGAGATGAAAATGTTCCTCTAATCATCCAGGTGCCTTTTCCAAGGAGCAGTCATTACCTGGTCAATCCAGCCTTCACAGACATTCCTGATCCCTGTTGGTTTTGTTGGATAAGAAAGTAAGACCGAGGCCTCCTCCCGCTGCTTCCCCAGTGGTGCTGTTTGCTTGGGTGTGGAGCGGGAGGGGCAGCACAGGGAGGCAGTGTCACTTGTGCCAAGTCTCCAGAAGCGGCCCTCAGCACTCGGATGTGGCGACCTAACTCTCCTAAATCATAGGGATGATTGGTTGGCTTGGAATTCCACGTGGGAAACGAGGACGGGAGCATTCCCCTGGAAGACATTTGAGTTATTAATACAGGACTCGTGTGCTCTTTCTGGGAATCCTACAGGTTTCTGCTGCCTGTAATCTATTCAAATGCATTAGTCAGAGATGCAGCTTCAGCTCTGAGCCTGCTCCAGGCTGTGCTGATGGCAGCTCATTAGAGCAGGTGTTGTAAAATGGGGAGTTTTTTTGTGGAGGGGGGTTTGGGTCCCTTTTACTGGTGGTGACACAGGGAACAAGGCTGGCGAGTAACTCCAGACATTATTCTTCATCCAATCCTTCAATTCTTGTCGTGACAGAGATGCTGTGGCTGCCAGAGCCAGGGGTGGCACAGGCAGAGCTGAGCCTTGTCACGTTCGATGCTAAAACAGGCCCAGGCTCCTCTTGTGCCGTCCCCACTCCCTATTGCTTAGCAACCCAGAAACTGCACTGCTTCCACAGGGATAGTCACAGCTTAAGGAGACAGGGCCCTGAGCCTGGCCCTGGTACCCCCCCAGCCAGGACTGTGCCAACAGGAGGGTCTTCCTCGGGGTGGGGCAGTTTGGCACACGGGCTTCTGGGTCTGGGTCAGACCTTGTGGTTTCTGGGGAGCACATAACCAACTGTCACATAATAGAAGGCAGGAAAGATAGCAAGGAGCTCTTAATTAAACCTTAACACACAGCCTTGCTTATCAGCAGCACCCAGAGCCAGCTGTCGGCCTGAATTGCCTCTGCTGTCTTTTTTGCTGGCCCAGGAGCCTGGATGTGGCAGGGGACGTGTCCTCTCAGGGGCTGCAGTGGAGAGGCAGAGGGTGCAGCTGGGCCGGGGCCTCCCGTGGTGCCCAGCAGCACAGGCTGCTCTGTGCCCTGCCCGTGCAAACGTGTTTGTGCCGGGAGCTGTCCTTCCCGGGGCAGTGGGCACGCAGGCCTTGGAGCTCTCCCTCTGCATGCAGGCAGGGGTGCAGCAGGCTGGCTTTCCCCTGGCTCACACTCTTGGCAGACAAGTGGTTTTTGGGGTCCAGCAGACTTGGCAGACAGGCGAGCGCAGCGTGTTTGGGAGGGCAGCTGCTGTCAGGAGATAAGAGCCAGTTGCTGCTGCAAGCAGGGCCTTTCTCCATGCTGAAGGCATGCTGGTGGATGTGCATGGGGTGGTTAGCTGCTCTGGGGTGTTGCCAGCACTAGCTCTTGTTGCTGCAGGAGCACAGCAGGGCTTTCCCAGCTGTGCCGTGGGTCCGTGGGCATGGACAGCAGCTCTTGGTCCTGCAGCCTCTCACACACAGGGGGCTGCTGGCTGGTGGGTGCCTGCTGTCACCTCCCCAAAGCACTTGGATGCATTAATCTTTTAGATGAGGCAAGATGGCAGTGTAAAACCCCAAAGCAAACCTCCAAGTAGTCCTGAACATAGCTCAAAAGGAGTCCAAGAAAGCAGAATTGCTGTGCTTCCAGCTGCTTGCTTCCTGGCAGTCAGTTACTTGGGTTTGGTTCTGCTTCAGCAAGCAGAATTTGAGTTCTTTATCCCCCTCCCTTCCTCCCTCCCCAGCTAGGGTTGGAATGGAAATCTATGAATTGTACTTTTCTAGCTAATGTAAATGGAACAGGGGGACCTGGTTTTCCCTTACCTAGAAGTGAAAGTTTAGTTGGAAGGGTCCTGCAGAGTGCAGGGGGCTGGTTTTATTTCCAACTCTCCACCCTGGTTTTGTCTCCCTTGGAGGCTGGAGAGGTTGGATGCAGCATGGATTTGGCTCCTGGGGCAGGACTGGCTGGTTTGTGTACTGCTGCTGGCTTTGCTTGGCTGTACAAGAGGTGAGAGGGATGGAGGGAAACCTGCTCCCTGGATGCTGCCCCCAGAGGATTCTGGCTGTGTGCATGTTTTACATTTTGGTTTTGCTCTGGTGCAAGTGCTTCCTTTCTCTTGTAAATGACCCTGGTTATCTTAAAGGCTTTCAGCCTTCCTGTGATGGCAGAAGGACTTCACCAGCTCTCTTCAAAGCAAATGTCCAGGTTTATTCCTTTAGTTTGTGCTCCATGAGGCAATATGTATCCCAAGATTAGTTCTGAGGGATTGCTCATTTAGGGAAAGGGAAGGTGCTCTGGATGCAGTAGTGGAGGCCACAGAGCAGAATGAGAAGCACCTGGGCCTTCTTCAGATCCATGGAAAGCTGCTCATAGGCCTCTTTGGACACAAAGATCTTCTCTTTCTGAGTCCTTTGGGGAGTGCTGCTTCTACAGTGCAGCTGTCCATCCCTGGAAGTGTCTGAGGCCAGGCTGGGTGGGGCTTGGAGCAGCCTGGGATGGAGGAAGGTGTCTGCAGGGTTGGAGCTGGATGATCTCTGAGGTTCCTTCCGACCCAAACCATCCATGATTCTGTGTTAGCATGGTCTTTCCTGTGTATCCCAGCTATCAGTAGACCTTGAGTTGATCTTCATGCTAGAACAACTCCTGATGCTTCAGTGAAGGCTTGCTGTCAGCTCTGGTTCTTAACATGTCATTATTTTTACTTGTTTAGTGTTTTTTAACAGTGACTCCCATGGCTCTGTGAGAAGCAGCAGGTCTTCTGAGCTTGGACTCGTGTTCATAACCAGCTTCTACCCTGATGTGCTAAGTGCTCTGGGAGAAAAGCAATTTTGGGTAGGTAAGGGAATTTTGCATTTTCAAGCACGTGTGTTTTTGGTGTATTTATTCAGTGCTTTGTGTACTGTGACCTGAATTTGGGCAAGTTCACTTAGATCAGTTCCTTTTCCCACTTCCAGCAGAACTTGGGGTGGTGTAGATTGTGGACAAATGCTCCCCAAACCCTGCCTCTAAGGACATCTTTCCCCTTCTGGCTGTTGAAACTGGAGTGGTGTACTGGGTGGACAACCAGCCTGGTGGCTGGGATACCTGTTTTCCATTTCCTCTTCTGGCTTTGACATAGATGAATGACCTGCAAAGAGAAAATAAATGAGGTGTATGCCCTTTCTTGCTGCTTGCAGTTATGTTTTTGTCTTTTAATAGCCCTTTGGAGCTGTGTGAGGGTTTACTGGAAGGCATCTCATAAGATCTGTCATGGTTTTGTTGGGTTTGATCTGTGCTGGAAAGCTGCATGACTGATGGAAGAGCTGGAGGGGGGGAGGTGGAATAAAATCAGAAAACAAAAGGGGAGCTATTGGGCACAGAGATTTTGAGAGAGAGTGTTTTAAAGCTGTTACTTGTCTCTGTGTGGCCCCAGTGACCAGCACATGGGTTGAACCAAGTCCCTTGTGCTTCCTGTTTCTACTTGGGAAAGCTGTTGCCTTTTTGAAATACTAGTGAGCCTGAACAGGCTGATACTGAGAGGCTCTGCTGAGAGACAGGGCAGAAAAGCAGCTTTCACTTGTGGTTCTTTTTAATGCACATGTGATTCTTCCTGATGTAATTTCTCCAGTGGTGCCCTGAGCAAATTTGGTTTTGGAAAAGTTGGTTGTATCTACCAGGATCTCAAGGGTTGTATAATTAAGATATTTAGTGTTTTTCCACAGAAACTCTTAAGGAATAATAAGAAAAATGCTGTGACTAAACATCAGTGCTGCTGAAATTGAGAGAACTGATCTTTTTTTTAATTATTTTTTTTTTTAGATCACAGGTCAGGTGAATTGGTCTGAGCAGCTTTTTGCTGTTGCTTCCTGAAAGCCCTAAGTGTGTCATAGTTGTTGAGGACAAACTGTAATACATAGGCTTGTTTTCAGCAGTCATGAAAAATTCCTGCCTTCCCCACCCTCCTTCAACTACACCAAGAGCAGAGGACACTTTCAGCAGACACCAGAGGCTCCTGTCACCCTGTTACTGATCCAGCTTCTGTTTGCTCTGCATCCAATACACTGATGTTGTGAATAATGTAGTAATCTATTACTTAAGGTTTAATCCAGGTTTAATAGGGGTTGAACATCAACAGGTGCAAGAGGCTGCTCTGGAAAAGATTGAAACCAAATCTTGTGGGGTCTGTGCTGGCCCTGCTGGGGACCCTCTGGTGGGAGACACTGAGGGGCTGGAGGGTGTCCAGGGCAGGGCAGGGAGCTGGGCAGGGGCTGGGGGAGCTGGGGGGGCTCATCCTGGAGCAAAGGAGGCTCAGGGGGCCCCTGGAATTTTCTGCAATCCCTGCCAGGAGGGGGGAGCCGGGGGGGGGTCGGGCTCTGCTCCCAGGGAACAAGNTTCCTTAATTCTGTGGCATAGGTTGTCATTTGTGTGCAGATATTCACCTGCAAGTTCCTTGGTGTCTGGGACCTCTGTGGTTTTGGTGTATTTACCTCAGGGTAGGACAACGTGTATTTTGGATTCGTGGGGTCCCAAAGCACAGAGATGCCTCTGCTGGGATCCAAGGATCTCACATAGTACAGTAACTGCTGTCTTTTCCATGCTTTTTTTTCCCTTGCTTTCTTTCTTCTTTATATGAGTATTATTTTTTTAAAGGAAGGAAAAACATCCCTTTCCTCAGTTGTTTGCTTTGCAGAACTTGAGCCTTAAAACAATTCAGGAAGCCTTTTGTTACATAAATATACTCATCCACCTGCTTGGCACAGACTGTGGTTGATAGAACTGTTGGCTGGATTGTCTTTTAACTGAAATTTTAGTGGCTATGAAGGAGAAACCCAGGGCTCAGAGAGCAAAGCAAGTGTAATCACAGGGTAACAGTGACTATTTAAAACAGACAGAGCAGTGCAAAGCAGTGGTTTGTGCCTGGAACTCAGTTTTTGTCTAAGCCTGGTACAGTCAGGTGTGCTAATAGCTACCAGATTTAGCTCCATGGGAACAGAGGCTCAGCACAGGTACTGTCTTTTGAAAATATTTGTGTTTAAGTTGTTTGTTCAGAAATAAATTGTGTGTGAGTACAGCAAGGGCTAGGAATAGTTAACAGTAAATTCCAGTGCAGACTACTCAATAATTTAACAGATTTCCCAATTAAATGGGCAACAGTTGGCTAGAGCAGATGTTTAAAAAGAAAATGAACAAAAAAATCGCCACCAAAAACCCCAATACCCACCACCACCAAGAAACCATCACCCTGTGAAATGTCAAGCAATCTTTGTTAAAAGAAGTGACTGCTTTCTGGGTGTTGCCTTGTGCACATAAAAACACATTTGGGGGGAATTTATGAATCATGTGCAGAAGAATGTGACTTCAGAGTTTTCCTCTATCCCCTGTAGGCCACACTTTGATTGTGACATTGACTTTTCAGGTGATACCTTTGCTTTGCTTCAGGCCTGAGCTTGCAGCTGAGGCAGCCCCTCGAGGGGACAGGCTGAAGTCCAGTGTCCTGGGGTCAGCAGCTTGGACTCGGTGGTCTTGGAGGTCTTTTCCAATCTGCATGATTCCATGATTCCCCCTGCCTTACTCCTGATGCCTGTATCTCTCCCGAGTGGCACGTTAGTGGGGTGATAGTGTGCTCAGAGAGGAAGGAGATGTGCTGGCAGGAAATGGCTGCACTTAATGAAAACAGGCAGCAAGGGTTGATGAGTAATCCTTAATCCAAAGAAGGAGCCTTCCTTTTCCAGCTTTATGGCCCGAATTAGCAAATGACTGTTCCTTTATCCTGGGGCTGCTCTGACTGACTCAGAGATTGATTCCTGGCTTGGGGGCCCCAGTTATAGGATTCCCCTCAGGGTGTGCTCCTGGTCCTCACACAGCTTCAAAGAGAAAATGGGCTTCCCTCTTGCTTTGCATCCTCTTGGCTCGTGCTCCTGTTGGCTTGGTTTTTCCTCCTTGACTCTCACAGACGAAGCTTATGCTGGGATTTGGTGGTTGATGCCACCCCAGCTCCTTTCAGGTGTCACATCACCCACCCAGGCCGTGCTCTACGTGGGTTCAAGTGCTTGAGGAGTGACTGTAAACACATTTAGTGTTTCTCTGCAAGGCTCTGAACCAGAGCATGGCTCTTGTGCAGCTCTTTTTGCTGCCTGTGAGGGCTGAGCAGCTGATGTTGGAGCTCAGCCTCTGTGCGTGACTCTTCCTCAGCCCGCAGTTAAAACATCAACTGTTACACTGACGCGCAAATGTTATTTTGTGCTCAAGTCATGCTGGAAATAGTTCAAAAAGTCTTGTTTGTTTGGATTCAGGAGGGGGATGCCATCTCCCTGGGCTCTGATGTAGTTTTGCTCTCTGGTTTCTCTGCCATCAGCAGAGCTGCATTCAAACAGTGCTGAGGCATTGGAGGCACCTGAGCATCCTCTTGGGCTGTGCCCCAGCAGCCACAGACCCTGGGGGTGCCCTTTGGGTGCCGCTTTATTAATCAGTTGCTTTCCCCCAACTTCAGCCCTGGGGAACAGCACAGGGAGGAGGACATGGAGCTGCTGGAGAGAGGCCAGGGGAGGCACCAAGGGATCAGAGATGGAGCAGCTCTGCTGGGAGGGAAGGATGAAGAGTTGGGATTGTTCAGCCTGGAGAGGAGAAGCTTTGGGGGGAACTCATTGTGGCCTTGCAGGGCCTGAAGGGGCCAACAGGAAAGATGTGGAAAGACAATTTCCAAGGGCCTGGAGTGCCAGGACAAGGGGGGAATGGCTTCCCACTGCCAGAGGGATATTGGGGAGGAATTGTTCCCTGTGAGGGTGGGGAGGGCCCTGGCACAGGGTGCCCAGAGAAGCTGTGGCTGCCCCATCCCTGGGAGTGTCCAAGGCCAGGCTGGAGCCCCCTGGGACAGTGGGAGGCGTCCCTGCCCATGGCAGAGGGTGGGATGAGATGGGCTTTAAGGTCCTTCCAACCCAAACCACTCTGGGACAAACCATTAAATAGCTCTCTTGTCCTGGATGAACACTGACTTGTTCGTTCATTGTTTTGGTGACAGATGCAGTTGTTTGAAATGACTGCATAGTTTTGCAGTTTTATTATTCAGCAGATATTTTTTCCTCTCTGTTTTCAAGATGCATGAAATCAAAAAGGGTTTTTCCCTGGCCTATGCTCCCCTTCCTCTGCTGTCCCCATTCCCAATGAGTAGTTGGGAGTCTGTCAGCAACTGTTCTGACAGAACTTCTGTGCATTCCTTAGGAAGACAAAACATTACATGTAAGGTGTTTTCCTCCATAGGGATAAATATGCAGCAAAGAATGGATGAAATATTTGGTATTGAAACGCTGAGGGGTTTTGTGGCCCTGGCAGAGGGTGTGTGCTCTGTCACCAGTCCTGTGTGACTGTCTCAGGTGCATCCAGTCAGACTCCAATACCCTCTTGGCCTGGGCATGCTCCTGCCCCGGGTGCAGTGTCCTTGCAGCCATCTCCAGACATTCTCAGGAGTTTCTTGGAAAGCTCCTGGCAATACAGCCTTAGGAGCTGAGCACCAAGGCTGCAAAGGCACTGTCTCCACTCCTGCAGTTTTGCTGATGTGTTTGAAGTCCCCAGACAGTTGATCAGGCAAACCTGCTGCTAAATGGACGATCTAATTCCCAGTGAATGCTGTGATCATGAACATTACCCTACATCAAGAAACGATTGGAGAAGCAGTGTGTGTTCCTCAAGCTGTCACTTGTCTGTCAGCACCCTCGTCATGCTCTTTCATCTCTAAATGCTTGTGCTGAAGCTCAAATAGAGTTACCTGTCAGCAGTTAGGAGGAGCTCTTCCTCTCTCCAGCTCCTTCATAGCTGTACCTGGCAGTTTAAAAGCTGTTTACAAAGGAGATGAGGCAAATAACTGTTGTAGCTGCTATTTCTCTAAATGGTTTTTCTCATACTCAATACTGTTCATCAGGTGGCTGTGTTTGAGCTTGATGAGAGTATCAGCTTGCTTAAAGCCAAGTGAGCTTTCTGCTCAGAAAGAAATTGTGGCTCTTATTTGGCTACATCCTGTTGACAGATCATACATGAGACAGTATTTTAGCTCTAATTTACACAGCTGAAGTAGCTGGTGTCAGAGTGAGCTAATTTCTGTGTGCAGGGGGAATAGGAAGCCTCTTCAGCTTCCCAACTCAGACACACTCCTGGCAGTGCTCAGGGCTGCCTGGCCAAAGGGCAAGAGCAAACAGTCGTTATTTGTATGTCACAGAAGAGTTGGGGTTGGGGTTGACTCTGGAGGTCACCCAGTCCAATCCCCCTGCCCAGGCAAGGTCACCCAGAGCAGGTGACACAGGGATGTGTCCAGGGGGGTTTGGAATGTCTCCAGACATCACTGGGCAGCTGTGCCAGTGCTCTGCCACCCTCTGTGCAAAAACAGTTCTTCCTCATTTTGAGGTGAAACCTCTCGTGTTTTGGTTTATGGCCATTGCTTCTCATCCTGTCCCTGGGCCCCATTGAAAGGAGTCTGGGGCCCTCCTCTTGGCACCTCCTTTTATTATATTTGTGTGGGTTGGTGACATCCCCTCCTGGTCTTGTCCTCACTAACTGGGCCCAGCTCCCACAGTCTCTCCTCACACAGGAGATACTGCAGACCCCTCACCATCTTTGTGGCCTCTGCGGGACCCTCCCCAGTAGCTCCTTGTCGTCCTTGATCTGTGGAGACCAGAGCTGAGCCCCTCCTTCTGTGACAAACCATCTGTGGAAACGTGACACTTCTTCTACAGGCAGGACATCACCAACACAGGGCTGCTTCCAGGGCTGTGTCCTGGAGTTGTGGGCAGGGGCTGCAACCAGCAGATGAAACACAGGATCTCTTGGCTTCCAAATTATTTCATATTTTTGGGAAGTAACTGCAAGCAGGCAATTAACAGCAAACTGTTGGGGTCACAGCAGCAGATGATTGCAGCAGGTGTCTTGGCTGATTCCCTGCATTCCTTGACCAAAGTCTTGCAGTCTGGAGCTCTCAGGAGTGTGCTGGGAGCCTGGTGGGCTGGAGTGGCAGCGTGCCAGCTGGTGCCTGGGGTAGTGATCAGGTTACTGTGGTGCCTTGGAGACAGATGGGCTCCAACATTACCCTGGAAACTCAGTTTTGAGCGTGATGTAGTGTTTGGGTAGAGCTGGAGCTCTGGGATTGCTCCTTCACCCGTGGTGGGGGGGAAGGTTTCTGATGCTGCACGTCACTTTTTACTACAGAGAGGTGGTTTGCTTGGCTGGCATATGAAAGGAGTGAATTTCCCTGGAGATCTTGACGTTTCAGCAGCATGTGGGTGTTAGGAGGCTTTGGGAGGTGGGGGAGGGTGGAGATGGAATAATGTCCTTTGAATCAGAGCTGTTTTGGTATGCTAGAAAGAAACTGGCAGCTGTAAAAGGAGGGGAAAAACCCTCAAATGTTGAACCACTCCCTCTGATTTTGTGCAGACTTGGGAGCAGGAGATGTTTTAGAATTCATAGTGGGCTGAGTGGGGTGGAAATGCAAATGTGGGTGAGCATGTGTGGGGTCAGTCACAACAGCTGCTCCCCTGGGACACCTTGGGAAGGAAGAGACAGTCTTGCTTCAGTGGGCTTCAACCCAAGGCCTGTGTGGTAACTTTGGAGAGTAAATTCCAAGTGGTTTATCCCTCTTCTGCTCTCCCTTGAACTCTGACTGCTCGCATCTGTTGCTGTCAAGTGGCTGCTTCTGTATTTATGAGCAAGTCAGAAACCACTGACCTGCTTTGCCTCCAGTGAGAGGCAAGTGATAGTTGTTGCTGGAGACGGCAAGAGCAGCATTCCTGAACGTGCTTGAACTAAATTTGCTGTTGGGAGCTGAGGAGTGTGGGACTGCTGGAAGGGAAAGCATGTATTTCCTGTGGGGTGGCAGTGGATTTATAGACAGATAGTTTGGTTTGTAGATAAATATTGTTGCCTCTATTTCTGTAGCCATAAGCAGTAGATTTTAAAGCCTAAACTTTGCTATAATCCAGAGACCTTTTTGTATTTTTTTTCCTCCTATCCCATCTGCCGAGTTCTTCACTCAGGGCTGAGATGTCACATGGCACCACGAGAGCCAAGAGGAGTGACGCATCCTGGTATCCCATGGTAACTCTCCCTTCCCTTCCTTTTTAGCTCCTTTGCTTTGCTCCCAGATAGAATAACCTGCCTGTGGCATTAGATTTGCTTTGCTCATGGATAGGTAAAGGTTAGGTTGCACTATTTTCAGGCTTGGAAATGATTTGCCCTTGGTAACTCAAATTGCCCTTCAAAAAAAACAAACCAAAAAAAGAAACAGCACAACAAAGCACAGCCCAACAACCCCAACCCCCCCACCCCCAGAGATGTCAGAGCTCCACACCCGAACTTCTCCACGTGCAGGAAGCCTCGGTGGGGTTTGTTTGTCACTCAGGATATTGCAGCTTGTCTGAGAAGTTCTTTGCAAACCACACGTAGATCCCCTGCAAGCAGAGGAAGAATTCTCACCAAAGCTCAATTTGCAATTCAGGTCTTGCAGTTCACACAGGCTTTGCTGCTGGAAACTTCTTAGGTGAGGCTTTTTTTTTTTCCCTCCCTTTCTTCACCGCTCCCTACCAGTTGTTTTTTACCTCTCATAGTTACATACAGTTGCTGCCTGAAACTTAAAAAAATACCCAGCTTATCTCCCAAGAAAAACTCGTGGTTTTGCCTTCAGCCATGCTGATATTCTTTAGAATTCTGATTATTTTTTGACAAATAGGTCCCTTAATCCTAGAATCATAAAATGGCTTGAGTTGGAAGGATAAGGTGATCTTGTCCCACCCCTGCCATGGGCAGGGCCGCCTTCCACTCTCCCAGGCTGCTCCAAGCCCCATCCAGCCTGGCCTTGAGGCATCCACAGCCTCTCTGTGCCAGTGCCTCACCCCCCTCACAGGGAAGAATGACTCGAAACCCATTTTCTCTTCTATGCCTCTGCCTCCACTGTCACTTTATATTGAATTAAAACAGCAGTGCTGTCTCTTGGTCAGCCTCCAACTCGAGGCTGCAAACACAGCAGCTCCCCACTAGTGTGAGCAGTGAGTGGGGCCCTTGGAGCTGCCCCTGGGAGACCTTACACCCCTTGTTGCATCCTGTTCCCAAAATCTCCTGGGCCTGTTTTTCAGGTGCATTAAAGCCCAGCTAAAGCAACGTGTGTCTGGTTTAACTTGTCCCCTCCCGTTGGATTTTTGCTTTAGGAAAGAGCTTTCAGAAACCCAGTTTATCCATGGGGAAGGCAAAAAAAAAAAAAAAAAAGGAAAAAAAGAGTTATTTTTGCTCACATGTGGCTCCCCTGTAGTGGAGGAGCCCGTGGTGAAGTTTTGCAGGGTTTGCATTTGCTGTTGCCACAGCTACAAGTGAGCTCCCAGCTCTGCAGTCCCCTCTGCTGAGGGGCCAAGCTGGAGTTGTCAGAGTGGAGGCTCCAGTGCACAGAGATGACTCTGTGGTGTGTCCAGCTGGTGTTTCACCTCTCTTTGAATGAGGGAGGACACAGCCGGGGTGTGGGGGAGGCACGAAGGCGTGGCCCTGAGCACTTCTGAGTACCCTGGACTCGGGGCAGTTGGTCTGCAGGATGTTTGCGCTGCACTTGCTGCTGAGCTGTCTCCTCTCACCCAACATCCCCACGGGCACCTGGATGTTGGGAAGTACTGCAGGACTCCTGTGACGTGCTTCCCTGGCTGTGCCAAGGCAGGGAATGGACCTTGCTCTGCTCCAAACAGGTATTTAGTACAAATCTTACTCTAACGGGGTTGAGTTCCCTGTGGGTTTGCATCAGGGGTGCTGCTGCTGCGTGGTTAAATCCAAACAATAACCTGCTTGTGGCAGCTGAAAGTGGTGGCAGAAAAAAAATAAAAATCCATTTTCTGGCATTGCAGGAGAAAACCCAGCCTGTTTGCAATGGGCAGCAAGAGTCTGTGAAGTCATACTTGAATTCTTCCCCTGCATTTTCTGCATAGCTTGTGATGATTTAAGCAGAAATTGCTTAGAAAAAGTCCTTGGCCTGTGTTTGAGTAACTGATTGCTTCCCTGGCAGGGAAGGATGGGCTTTCCTGCCCCTTCCAACCCAAAGCACTCCCTGGTTCTGGGGTGGGTTGACCTGGGGTCAGTGTCAGAGGGTGGTTACTCTGTGACCAGATGTTTGCCATGGTAATCATTGTCAATAAGTGTGGCACTTTTAATAAGCATATAATTGGATTTACATCTTCATCTAGATAAGATTTTTCCTCTTTTTTTTCCCCATGAAAGCCTGACTGGTCTGTGCCTTTCACCTCCAGCATTGTCCCCTGCCCATGTTATCAGATGTGTCTCATAAACTGCCTGCAATGACTTTTTTCTGCTAAAATGCTGGTTCTTAGCCTTGAAATGGTCAACAATCAGCTATTTCCTATCTATCACCTTATACAAAATACTCCTACAACACTGTTAAAAAGTCTTGGACCTGTTGTAGAGAACAAAGGTGCTCACCTGTGGAAACTGGAGACTGGGATGATGGAAAAGCTGGAGCTGTGAGGGGAGGAGGAGTGTGATATCTGGCAAACTCAATTTATACAGGGGTCTGGAATGTTGTGAGCAGATGGCATTTTTTTCCCCCTCAACAAACAGCTATGACTTGTCCCAGGTCACTTAACTGGCATCATGTCTATGGAGCTGGGCTCATTCAAAGGTTCTGTTAGTGCACTTTATTGTGGTAATGTTGAGGTTTTGAGCTTCTGTGTGAGAAAGTGCTTTTGTATTGATGGTGTGCTCAAGTTTTTTTTGCTGTTTTGGAAGGTCTTTCTGCTGTGACTTTATTTTTGGAGCTCTGGGTATGTAGGTTTAAGGATTACAGCAAACAAGAGAAGGGGAGGACGTTCAAAACAAACCCTACTGTGTCCTCAGTAACCAAACTACAGCTCTGACACAGAGGGAAGACGAGGTTTTAAGCCAGAACAGATACAAAATGAGGTCTCTGGGTGTGGTAAGAACCTCTCTCTGGGGAGAATTACCACTGTCTCTTCCCCTGTCAGAGGGGAACCCCCCAGAGCAGAGGGCTGGGCACTGTCAGCCCCGGCATCGGCAGTGGTTTCCTGTGGGAATGCCACCGTGGGTGCTGGGGACAGCTGTGCCACTGGGAATACTGCACAGGACCCTGGGGGTTTGGGATGTCCCACTGTCTCCTGGCCCCTGCTCCTGGAGACCCACCTGTGGGAATGGGCCCTGTGTTTGTGTTGAGCTGCAGAATTGGTCCCATGAATGTTCCACAGTTCTGTGCTGTCCCTGTGCCCTGTGGGAGGCCTCGGGGGCATCCAGGGAGGGGCTGGTGCAGGGCCCTGGGGTGAGGAGGCTGCTGGGCACCCTTGGGAGCAGCGAGGTGAGGAGAGGAATCCTTTGGAGGCAGGCAGGGGTGGTGTCCCCAGAGGACTGCAGGCGTCCCTGGGTGTGTGTGGAGAGGGGGAGGGGAGTTGTGGCCGTGTGCCTTGGGCTGGTGGCGATCTGGAAGGAGACTGCAGGGTGTAGGACAGCCAAGAGTGGCAGAGCCCAGCTCCCGGAATGCTGCAGCCTGCTGGGAGAGGCTGGCCAAGGGAAAAAAGGTCGGAATTCCTGGGGAAAGCCTTTTGGCAGCAGCCTGGAGCTGTCTGCAAGTGCAGTTTATCCCTGCAGGCAGCTGCTCGCCCCAGGGACCGGCCGATTTGGGCTTCTGTTGTTGGGGGTTTTCATTTTTCTCATGGCCTGGTAACTACCCAAAACACAGCCCAGGGGTGTCTGGTTGCATGTGAGGGATTGCCTTTATGGGAAGGAACTGGTGGAGCCTGAGGAAGAGCTTAGACAGGCACTGGCTCCAGGTGTTCCTGTGTTCTGAGTCCCACACCCTTCACCATGGAAAGGCTTTCTGCTTCCCACTGTGGATACTGGGGAAGTACTTATATTGGAAAGTGTTGTTTCCCATGGGAATCCATTTCCTTTCCTTTCTAAGAGGCTTATTTTGTTGCACAGCCCAATCCCACATTGTGGGGTAATTTAATGCTTCCAGGACAAGAAGTTAAACAGTGATTTAAAAATAAAAATTAAAAAAACCCCTCCAAATCACAGAATGACTTTTGAACTAGCACAAGCAGGAGAAAATCCCTGTGTGGATTATTTGGTCTCCTGGGTTTTGGTCTTGTTTTTTTATTGGGCCTAAAAATGTCCAGAGGTTAAAATTAGAATAATAAACATTTACAGGGGAATTTTCTACAGTCAGCTTTCATTTAGCACTGAAAGCCCTGGAAAGCTGTGGCCCATTTTGGGATGATGAAAACAAACTTGAGTTTTTTCCTGGTTTTATTTTAGAGATGCAGGGTGGATGTGGAAGCTCAGTTTTTCCTTTACTTAGTGGTGTAGGAAATATGGTCTTGAGCTGTATTAACAAATACTCAGGCTCAGCAAGAGCAACTGAGCCGGGACTTAAAGGTAAATAACTTGATATTGCAAATGTTTAATGAATTTGGCAGAGGAGACCTTCATTAATCTTCTGGAGTTCGTAACACCATTGATCACAGAAAGTCCTGTAGCCTCCATTACACAGGATAAAGAGCTGCTGTATCCATCTTGGTCGTGGTGCATTGAAGGAAAGAACGGTGTTACTTTGAGGAGCTGCTCACTAACACAGCTCGTGGCTCTGTCCCATATGAACAGTCCTTCTCTGAGGCTGCTCCCCACTGCCCACAGCCAAAGCTGGGCTCTTTGTCAGGCTGGGGGTGACATTAAGCTGCAGATTAATTGATTGGGAGTAACTGAGAGTGGTTTGGTCTTGGAGAACAAGCACCCTTCACTCTGTGATAGGCAAGATGGATTTTGGGGGTGCTGCCATGCCAGCTGCTTTCGTGAGAGCCAAAGTCCCTGATTTAATGAAGCCAGTGCTGATGTGCATTGCAGACAGGGCTGCTAATGCTTTTATGGCAGTGAGCAGCTGAGTTAGGCTGTAATTACCAGCCTCTCTTTTCCCCTGTAAGTCCAGAGAGGATTCTGTAGTTATTTCTGTGTTTGGTTGGTTCTGCTTTATTTGGTTTAATTCAGTGTGAAATGGCAGCTCGCGCTGCCCGAGAGAGAAGCACCACGTCAGTGGGGTTTGTTGTGTGCTGAGGGTGCTGCAAGGGTAAAGCAGCTCCTTAGACTCCCTAGGATGAGCTGCTTTGATGTTTGGAGATGCTGGTCTCATCTTCATGTTCACAGCTGTGGTGTGGGGTTTTTCAAGACGAAACTTAAGTGAGCTGAGAATCTGAGCCCCTCTGGAGGTCAGTGGGGGAATTTCTGCTGTTTCAGGGCTTCTTTGTGCACCTACACATAAAATCACAGAATGGCTTGGGTTGGAAAGGGTCCTTAAAGCTCATTTTGTTCTACCCCTGCCCAGGGCAGGGACACCTCCCACTGTCCCAGGTGGCTCCAACCTGGCCTTGGACACTCCCAGAGATGGGGCAGCCACAGCTTTTCTGGGCACCCTGTGCCAGGGCCTGCCCACCCTCCCAACCTGAATTTCCCCTCTGTCAGTTTGAAGCCACTCCCCTTTGTCCTATCAGTACAGTCCCTGATGAACAGTCCTTCAGATCCTGGAAGGTGCTGTGGGGTCTCCACACCCTTCTCCTCTCCAGGCTGGACATTCCCAGCTCTCCCATCCTGTCTCCATAGGGAAGGTGCTCCAGTCCCCTCTGCAATCTCGTGGCCTCCCCTGGCCTCTCTCCAGCAGCTCCATGTCCTTCCTCCCTGTGCTGTTCCCCAGGGCTGGAGCACCTCTGCAGGTGGGGTCTCACCTGAGGGGCAGAGGGGCACAATCCCCCCTCCCCTGCTGCCCACGCTGGGGGCTCAGCTCAGGGCACAGGGCCAGGGCTGGGGGAGTTTTCTATCATTCATAACCCTAAAATCCTGCTCAGTAGCTAGAAATGGAATAGTCTGTAAAAGCCTTCCCTGGCTCCAGGATGAAACATTAGTATGGCTTGGAGCAGTGGAGTCTAATGGGAAATGTGCCTGCTTGGGGCAGGGACTGGGCCAGCTGACCCCCCAAGATTCTCTTGTAACCCCAGCCTCTCTGTGGGTGTTGGCTGGACTTGGGATACAGGGCTAAGATTGGAGAGCACCCGTGAGGAGAATCCAGACTGGTGTCTGGCCTTCAGTGCCCGTGAGCAGACAGGTGCAGCCAGTCAGTGTAACGTGGTGGTGCTGTCCTGTCTTGTCCTGTGAGGAGAGCAGTGTGGCCACAGCTGGGACAGCTGCCACGGCATGCTGGGCTCTGCCCTGCTCCCCGCTCAGCCCCCAGCCTGCTCACTCTATTTGCAAGGAGAGGAAAAGGAGGAGGAGGTGTGCTAAACTGAGAACCAGGCAAGACAAATGCGCTAACGCTGGGATAGAAACATGTTTTATCCTGGGCTTTCGTACAGAAACCCGAATTCCTCGTGGAGGCTTCCCCGTTCCTCCTCCTTGGAGTGAAATCTTCAGGGGTAGGATCAGTTTTGTGCTTCCCTCTGTTGCTGGTGACCCCCACTGGCCTCTTTGTCAGACCACCTCCAGCTGTGGGTACAGAGAATGTTAGAGCTTTGAAAAAAATCACAACTTTAATTATCTCTTGGCCTTAAAATAAAAAAAAAACCCTTCAGATTTCTGTTCTTATGCCAGCAAGAAATAGTTGTCTGCCAAGTTAATGAAGATTTTGGCTAGAGAGATAACCAGATCTGACTCTTCTGCTTTGCTGTAAAAGAAGATGATTATCCCCAGGTTCTTAGAGGTGGAGCTGAGGGCTTTTTTAAAGCATTCATCCAAAAGGTGATGTTTTGAAAGGGAAACAAAGGCAAAAGGGAGGAAAAACTCAAGATGGAGACTGTAAGGGAGCCTTAAGGAATCTGGTAGCGCCAGGGAGTCTGATGAAACACCTCCTGACTGGTCTGTGAATGTTCCCAGTCTGACCCCTGTGTTGCACTGAGAAAACAAGAGTTTGAGCCAAACCATAGCAAAGGTGAGGGAGGAGGTCCTGGAAACTGAATCCTAACCTCGAGAGGATACATCCTGTGTCTCAAGAGTGAGATACAGCATGTGTTAGTTGTGTGTGTCCTGTCAGTGCTGGGACATTGTGGGTTTGTGTCCTGAGCAGGGCCTTAGACAGGACACTTCTGAATCCTTGTGTGTGTGTCATAAATCACATCTGGGGTGGGAAAACGAGCAGGCAGAATGGTGCCAGAGTCACAGGCTGGGTGAGGCTGGAGGGGACCTCTGGAAGGTCATCTTGTCCAACCCACCCTTGTCTAGCTCAATCACCAGGAGCTGGTTGCCCGGGACCGTTTGCCAGACTCTCCAGTACGTCCATGCCTTTTTCCCACTGAGGAGCACAGAACTGGGCCCAGCACTTCAGGAGTGGTCTCACCACTGCTGAGTACAAGGGAAGGGTCACCTGCCTGGACCTGCTGCCAACACTCCTCCCAGTGCAGCCCTGGGTGCTGGTGGCCTTCTTTGCTGGGAAGGTGTATTTCTGGCTTATGGGAGCTGCTTCCAGTCCATCAGTTCCCAGCCTGGTGCCTGGGATCATTGTTGCTCAGTGAAGGACTTTGCTTGTCATTGATTTGAGCACTGTGAGGTTCCTGCTGCCCTTTGCTCCAGCCTGTCCGAGTTCATCCGTATGGCAACGTGACCCTCTGGTGTATTGCCCACTGCTCCCAATTTTGTCACCAGCAAACATGCTGAGGGTACACTCTGCACGTGGTCCAGGTCATTAATGAAGAGGTTAAGCTCTTTTGGCCCTTGTATAGGCCACTGGTGTCCATCCTCCAGCTGGACTTTGTTGCCGCTGGCCACAACTGGGCTGTCCAGGTCGTGTTCCATCCACGTCACTGCTCCTTGCCTAGTCCATGCTTCCCCAGCTTGCCTGAGAGTGTGATAATAGGCTGTGTTGAAAGTGTTGCCAAAGCCAAGACAGACAACATCCTGTGCACTCTCCTCATCCGTGAGACAGTTGTTCTGTCCTGGGAGGAGGTCAGGCTGCTGAAGCATGATTTCTTTTTTTTTTTCCCCTTCATAAATCCATGCTGACTACTCCTGATCACCCTCTTGTCCTTCAAATGACTGGAAATGCTTTCCAGAATTAGCTGCTGTGCCCTGGGTGCAGAGTGAGGAACAGATGTGGGGAGTACAGGTTTGTCAGCCTTTCTTGAAGACACAAGTGATGTTTGCTTTCCTCCACTCGTCAGGAGTCTCTCCTAGTCACCACAGCTGTTCAAACATCGATTGTGGCCTCACAACAACACCAACCAGCTCCCTCGGCACTCAAGGCCACATCCCCTCTGCTCCCTAACCTGATCCTCTTCTGCAGAGGGTAGGTCTGCCTTGTCTGGACTTCCCTCTGGCCTCAGGAGCCTGCAGTGCCTGAAGTTTGCACTGAAGGCTGATCTTGCTGTCACACTTCACCTCCCTTGCCAGATTCAACTCCAGAGGTGTTTTGGCTCCCTTAGCCCCATCTCTGCACCATTGTTCCCAGGTGGCTCTTGGATCCCCTGCAGCCCCTGCTGCTGCAGTTTGCACTTGGCTCTGATCAGGAGTTCCTTGCTCTACATGGTCCTCCTGCCACCTCAGCTTGGTTCTTGGGGTGGACTGTCCTTCATCTTGGAGGAGGTGATGCTTCAGTATCAACCAGCTTTTCTGGGCCCCTTTTCTCTCCAAAGCTGCAGCTCATGGGATTCTTCAAGCACACCCCTGAAGATGCCCAAGTCTCCTCTCCTGAAGTCCAGGGCTGAGGTTTCTCCCCCAGCTCTTCCTCTCCAACACCTGAACTCCACCATCTCATGGTCACTGCAGCCAAGGCTTCCTGGACCGTGGCATGCCTGGCCAGTTCTTGCTTGTCTGTAGGGACAAGGTTCAGCAGTGCACCTCTCCTTGTTGGCTCCTGGATGGCCTGTGTTGGCAAAATGTCATCCATGTGTTCCAGACACCTCCTCAGTTGCTTCTGCTGTGCTGTGTTGTCCCTCCAGCCAAATGCAGGCAGTGGCAGTCCTCCATCAGCACTCACCCCGGTGTTCCTTAAGGAGCTGTGCCCCCCCATGTCTCAGGGATCACAGAGAGTGCAGTCAGACCTCCTGCCTGTTCCTGAGCTGCTCTGCAGTGGTGCCAGGGCACTCGGAGAGGCACCTGGAGGTGCAGGTTCCCAAAATTGCTATTGAAGCTTTTCACATGGAATCATGGAATGGTTTGGATTGGAGGAGACCTTAAAGCTCATCCAGTCCCACCCCCTTGCCCTGGGCAGGGACACCTCCCACTGTCCCAGGGGGCTCCAGCCTGGCCTTGGGCACTCCCAGGGATGGGGCAGCCACAGCTTCTCTGGGCACCCTGTGCCAGGGCCCTCCGTGTCTGTGTCCCCGCCTCTGGGGAGCAGGTGGGTGCAGGAGGCTTTCCCGAGGCTCAGCAGTGAGTGTGAGCTGCCAGGAGGGCAGCCTTTGCCGGGCAGGAATAGCACATCTCCTGGCACAAGCCAGGGATCCGTGAGAACCTCCCTGGCACTGGATGCATGCAATATTTCTCTGGGATCATTCGGCCTGGCTTCAGTGTCTGGGTGCTGTGCGTGCATTTTAGGGGGAAATCAAAGCTTTATTTCTGTCTGATGTTCTCCTCTCCATACGTCTTCCCTAATGTAACCGAGTCTCTCCAGAAGGGCTGCTTCTCCCTCCTTCTCCTCTGGCTATTTATATCCCCGGTGACGTTACAGGAGTGTTTGCTTTGGAAAAAATCTCTGTCTGAGCCAAACCGAAACTAAACCTGCAGGATAAAGCCTTTCTCTCGGCTCTTGGTCAGAAGGGAGGCCTGGAGAGTGCTGGAGGATCCTCGCCTGGGAAGGAGAGACAGGGAGCCCGTGAAGGTAAAGGGCCTTTTTCTGTTTGACTGATGCAGGGACAAACACCCCCCAGGACCGTGAGCTTCTCATGCCGGGGGCGGAGGTGCGAAGCACCGGGGTGGTATTTCAGAGGGGAACTGTGAAAGGAGCCTGCAGGCTGAGGACAGTGGCTCTAATAACCCAGCAGGGCTGTCTCATCGGCTGCTTGCAGGTACAGCAGCAGGGACTGCTCAGGGCTTGCTGTCCCCCCTCCTCAGGTGATGCAGGGAGGCTTTTCCTCCCCC
>VXBA01003538.1:221232-283517 GCA_013399895.1 Serilophus lunatus
CTCCAGATGCTGGGATTGCACTCTGGAAATTATTTTTTTACACTAAAACTGAATTTGGACTCTTCTTTAGCTTCCCAAGCAATTGGGAGCTCTGCCTGTGGAACTTCCCAAGCCTTTCCGTTTTCGTTGTGCTTGGTCTGAGTCTAAAATAAGGAGTTTGGATAACAGTTTCATAAAGACATAGCCTGAACAGTCTGTATTGTGCTTGTGGGGTAGTTGGCAAAATAAGAGCATTTACTTTTGGTTAAAGGTGGGTTTCCCGAGGTCTGAAGCTGTGTTTGTTATTTATTGCTGCTTGGGAGCTGACAGAGAAAGTAACACTTCAAGGTTTCTAAGTGCTCAGCACGAAGCTGAGCATGTTTGAGCTCTGGATTTTTGCAGAAATGCCAATCCCTGAGCAAATCTAAGAGTCCTGCATAAATAAACAGGCAGGAGAGCGAGTCTACCTCTCTAGGAAGTTCAAGTATTTGCCTTCACCCTGTTGTACTCCCTGTTAGTTGTGTTCAACTCCTAACGGAATTGCATTTTTTTGAACCCTACTTGCAGGGGTGTAGAGCCTCTGACAGGGGTTTTTACCAAACACCGCTTGTAACACGCAGTGGTGGGAGCAGGACGAAGGTCTTTTCAGGTCCCTGCTCAAAGTTAGTGCTTGGCATTGTTGTCCAAGACACCTAATTCAGGTGCTTGTAGGAAAGTGTCCATGCCAGAAATATTGTGGATTGGGATGTCAGTGAATGCTGAATTTTTTAGGGGGGATACGTGCACCAGGAAGGGGAGTTTTAATGGTCCTGCTGGAAGGACCAGGCTGTAATTTTTAATGCTTACGTGGAACTGGTGCTTAGGAATAAACTGGACTGCAGGTCAAGGTTATAAAAACAAGGTCTAACAGGCCAGTGTCCGAAAAGAAAGACTGGGAACGTTTTTATCGTGCTTTGGTGGTTGGCGGAGATAGAAGTGCACTTACATGTTGTGTGAGTTGCACCAGTACACCCCGTTCCTGCGGTGGCACCGCTGTCCCTTCCCTCTTTTTTTGGGGTGAGCATAAGGGGACGTGTCAGTAAGCCCTTTGAGCCTTTTGGGATCAATGGCTCCAACTTCCTGAGTGTAATTTCTTCTTCCCAGCTCTGAAGTCACCTGGTCATCTTGTGAGCCCAGGTGAACTCGTGGCACTCTCAGTGGGAGTCACCAGAGGAGGGAGGGGGTGTGTTGGGATGATGGGAACAGGAAAAAGCCTCCTCCACCCCCAGGAGCCCGGGTGTTGAACTCTAGCAGGAAACATCATCCTGTGTAAACTCTTGCTTTGGTTTTTGACTTTGGGCTGGGTTTATTTCTGGTTGGTTGGGTTTTGGGTTTTTTTGAGATGTTTATTTTGGTCTTAGGGGAAAGTGTTGTTTCCTTTAGATCTTTCAGGTTATTAAGAAATCTCTTTGAAGAGCCAGAGATAACATCAGCAAAGCCATACTTAAACCAAGCAAAGGTGTTTCCCTGGAAGGTTTTTGGTTGCTCCTTGGCTGAGGGCAGCAGCTGGAATCTGTCATTCCATACCATGTTCCTGGGAATGGCCAGCTTGATCTGTCAAAGGCTTTAAAGAAGCCAGAGCACCTGATACGTGTCAGGTGTGGGGCAAATAGCAAAGGAATTAACTCTTTTGATGGAAAAATCAGTGGGACACCAGTCTGTGTCCCATTCCAGTGTCTGGCAAGGAAACAGTCTTGTTGCCTGCCTGTGATGGGAGGCCCTAGGGTTGAAATTCTAAGTTTGGAAGAGATAGACTCAAATTGATGTTCTGAGGCAGTGGCTTCCTCAACCAGAGGATTTTAACACACCTGGGCCATGAGGCTTCTCAGAGGACAAAAGGAGTGGATCAGAGAATGGGAGTGGCACCTGCCAAACTGGGAGAGCTGTAGCTGGATGTGGGAGGCAGTCATGTGGGAATAACACCCTGCCCTGTGAAAAAATGTCCTTCTAGTTGGGTGGGTGAGCTTGAAAAGAGTGTCTTGTTTCTATTTGTCTATTTTATGGGAAGCTTCACTCTTCCAGGTGACCACAGAGGCATTTAACACTTGCCCATCCCCTGGATGGAAGGGTGCTGCCACTGCAGTGTGTTCCCCTCTGCTCTGGCCTTTGGAGAAGTGCCGAGTGTTCAACTCCAAGAGTCTCCCCTGAGAAAGTCTTGGGTGCCTCTCTGAGGATCTAAAGGTCACCCACAGCCTTGAATAGGGGGTAACAGGAGGCTGGGCACAGCCTGCAGCCCAGGGAAGCACACGTGGTGAGCCAAGGGGTGGATTTCATCCACTTCGGAAGGTGGGATGAGAACTCCAGAAGCTGCTGGTGTGGCTTGGACAACACAAGGGGTGCAGAGTGGAGAGTCACTTGACTGGCAGCAAGAGATCCCATGTCCTGGTGAGTCCCACTGCTGTTCCAGGGACAGGGAGTGCTCAGGAATGTGTGTGTGTGACTGGAGGTCAAAGTACAAACATATCTTCAGATACACCCCCAGTTCCCAGCTGAGTGTCCAGAAGCCCCTGGGTTGCTGCCCAGGCTGGGTGATCATCCCTTTGCAAGGGGTGTGAACTGCACCTTGGCTCTTGCCCACGTGCTCAAGCAAGTGATGCTGAAACTGGAGGAGTTTTGTTCAGGGAACTCAGTTCAACTTGAAAGCAGGCTGAGCTTTTTATAGGAAAAGACAGAGGAGTATGATTTCCTCTGGACTTGCTCTGTGAGTCACACGTTACATGACACAGCATTCCTCTGGGAATCTTGATTGCTGGAACTGATGAACACATCAGCACTCTGGAATCTCCTCTTGTGTCACCAAACACACCCAAACCTGGCGCTTCTGGAAGTTATTTTGATAATGCTTCATAGATTTTAAATTCAGCTGTTTATTAATGTTTTTAGTATCTAACAGTAAAGTCAGTTTAATGGCTTTAGTTTCAAAATCAATTGTCCACTAACAGCCTTGCATGTAAGATGTACTGGCTGTTAATGCTATAATACAGCTGAAATGATAATTGTATCTGTCATAATTATGTCATAATTATATATGTCAGCATGATAGACCAAGGGTGTCCACTGCAAACTTTTTCCTCCCCCTGCCTCTCCAGTTTGTTTCACTGGTGGGATTTTTTGCATCTTGAATTAAAAGGGCTTCATTGCCCATGGATTGAAACAAGGTGGTCCTTAAGGGCCCCTCCAACCAGAACCATTCTGGGATTTCTGGGATTTCTGGATTGTAAAGCAAATGTGCTGAAAGGTCTCTGCCAAAGCTGATCAAAACTTAACAGCTTCCTGGATTTTGTGTTTTCGTTTTGTAAAGACATTCCAGCTTAAGAAAAGTGGTTTAGAAGCCTCAGCTCGCAGCTAGAAGGAATAATAATCTTGATGTAAGTCATAAGCGAAAGGATTTGTTTCCTTTAGGTGAGCAGGTAGTTGCTTTGTGGTTAAGGTAAATTTACTTCTCTCTGAGGGGAATTGGTTATATATTTAAAATAATTTTTAAAAAACTTGGCTTTGAGTTTGAGAGGACACTCTCTGGCCAGTGCTCAGATGAAAGGAAATGTCAGTGCTGGAGCTTGGGAGTAGCTGCTTCTCTTCAGTGCCCGCAGCCAACCCGAAATGTGGTGTTGTGTCACACTGCTCATGTCCTGGTGGGGGAAGGAGCACAGGGATCAGCCCCTGGTGGCCACCTGTCTTCCTCAGGAGTTGTTATGGGGGTTGTCACTCTCCTCTTGAAGCCCAGTGTGGGAAGGTGGAGGTGAAACAGAACAACAGCCACAGGAGGGAGAGCAGTACACCCAGATATTCAGTCCTATAGAAAGAAAATTATGTCATCAGCTCAGGCTCTGTTTCAGCCCTTAGGCTAAATATGTCCTGGCTGAATGGTGTGGGAGTTAAAAAAAACCCTTGCACGTCCTGTGGAAGGGTTTTTTGTGGGTTTTTTATTTGTTTAGGGCTTTACAAGGTGTTATGTTATATCTGTCTGGACACATGCAGCATTTAAATGCTTCGTGGCTGAAAAGATGTCCCCAAAGCTCACTTTTAGTTACCTGTAATATTCATCAAATTGTCCTTTCCCCTCCCTTCTGGCCTCACCTGACTCCTGGGAGAACAGGGCTGGCTTTGTTATGTGCCTCGAGGTCACTGAGCTCATGAGAGTCCTGGATCCAGGGAGGGAAAATACGGCCAAGATAAGATCTGCTGGAGTAACAAAAGGGCATTTCTGTCAACTATGAATGCATTTATTGTCAGAGGTGAGTTATGAAGTTGGCCTCTGTCCTGAGCAGGTGACTTCTGCTGTGCCATGAGGTGTGTAATGCCCCAATGCCCCCAGTTCCTTACTATGTCTTCTAATTCATCTGTTGATTCCTCATGCATGTGCACAGTGAGAGGGATGGGCAGAATCAGTACAGATAGAATTACATCTCAGAAACCTTTAGGTAGTGAGTAATTACCAGTTTTATTCCAGAATCCCTCCTGGAAAGCAGGGTGGGGTCAGGCACATGCATCTGTTGGTTTTTGTGGAGCTGCATTACTGAAAGACTGCTGGCAGAAAGGCAAAGGGAGCCGAGTTGGGCTTGACCATGGGCCATTTTTATGTTTCTGGGCTTTGGAGGAGCTTAGGGTGAACATGTTATTCCATTGGATCCTTGATTGTCTCCATATGTTAGGAACAAGGACTGCACTGGTGGGCCGTGGCCAGGGCCGTGGGTTTATTCACAAACCCTGCACCAGCCACTCCTGGAAAATACTTATTTCTGTATCACCAGAGGAGTGTGGAAGGATTTGTGTGCAGCTTCTGGAAAGACTTTTCCCCCCCCCGTGCTTCTGATGTGGCTCTGCAGATTCCTCCGAATTCCTGGCAACATCTTGGGATGGAGTTCAGAAAACCTGGTGCTGCTGTTTGTTAATGCTGGTTCCTCTTTTTCTTTCCACACGATTTCCTCTGTGGATCAGGCTGCCTCTGACTTCACTCCTGGGCAGTATCCAGCTGATACAGCGCAGTCCGTGGAGCTGCTGGAAACCCCCTGCTCACCCCAGCCCTCCCTCCCTGTGACTCACTCTGCTCCGTGCTGTGGTTTTGTCCTCGGTTGCAGGATCTCCCCGCTGTCCCGAGGAGCAGCCAGCCCTCAGCCTCTGCTGCCGCTCCTCCTCACCGGGGGTGCCTGGCACCATCCCTTCCCACTGTCCGTGTGTCTGTGGGGTCCCCCAGGGCCGGGGGTGCTGCCTGGCCAGGGCTGTGCTGCAGCGCGATGGAGCCAGAAACGCTGTTGGGGAGCCTGCGGAATTGGTCGGTTGGCTTTGTTTTGGCGTGGAGAAACGTCACTTTTTTGCTTTGTTGTGGAGTTGGGTTTCTTTTTTTAGGGCAGAGCTTAACACCTGTATTTATTGCCTTGGAGAAGAGGAACGCTTCCTCGGTGCGCTGAGGCTCGGGGCCGTCCCGGGCTGCCGTGCGCTCGCTGGGCACGCACGGGGCTGAGCTGCTCGGAAACCAACCCCTCTGCTCCAGTTCGGGCGCTGTTTGCTGCTGGGGCCCGGCCGGGGCGTGTTGCACCCGCTGCTCCAGGAAAGTGCAGCCCTCTGGCCTCCGCCGCCTCCTCCTCCTCCTCCTCCTCCTCCTCCCGTGACGCGGGCAGGGTGAGCCCTGCTGGCCCGGGGTTGGCTCCGTCCCTCCCGGAGCCCCGCTCGCCTCTCCCGCTATCCCATTCCCTCGCAGGCAGCGGGACGAGCCCGAAAGGACCTTGGGAAGGGAAGGGAGCCGGGGCTGCTCTCCGGCTGTGTCAGCTCCTGCCGGCAGCTGCCAGGAGGAGGAGTTGGCTGCTGCTCTCCTCCTTCCCAGCAGTGAGTAGCTCGCCCGTTTGTGTGCTGGACTGGGGGCTGTGTTTCGGGAGACAGTAGGATCCACACTGCAGCTTTTGGGGAGGGGTTCCTTGTCCCTTTGATATGTTTGTTTTTAAAGTGACACTTAAGCTTGTGGTTAGTCTCTTGTGTGCTGCTTGGTTCTAGGCTTAATGTTGGTTTAGCTTGTGGTTTGTTTTTTTTTTAAACTGGGACAGAAGTTAACCTGGCTGGTTTGTACTGCTGGAATAGTCTGAGAGCCTGGTGTGTATCTGCTCTGGCTGGACACTGAGGCACGGTGGGTTCTCTCCATGGGTTCTCTCCGTGGGTTCTGAGTTTGGAGGTTTTGTTTGCAGCAAAGTTACACAGCCCGGCAGCAAAGGTCGGGGACAGCCTGCTGTCCCTTTTGTCACCCTGGGCACCTCTCCCTGCCCTGTCTGCCCTCCTCGGTGCTGCCAGGGCAGAGGCAGTGAGTGTTTGTGGAGCAGAGAGAGGCCAAGAAGGTATTTCACACTTTCTGTGAGGTTTTGCAGCAGCTGCACCACGACAGTGCCGTCTGACTGTGCCTGCTCCGTGTGTCACTCTGTGCCCAGAAATGTGAATGCTTTCCTTGTAGAAGAGGGTGGCTCTGAGTGTGGAGAGGAGCAGAGCAAGTGAGTCACAGGGAGACCACGGAAATCCTCTCAGTGAGCTGAACTGCTGCAGCAAAAGGAACAGAACCTCATCCCTGAGCTGTGCTTGGGGTATGCAGCAGAGCCTTTCCATGGGCTGTGATCCCATTTGTGTGTTTTGGGTACAGCTTCCTTTCCTTCTCATCCCAGACCTCTTTGGAACACAATGCTTTAATCTGGAAGCTTTCTGGTTTTGGTGAGTCAGTTTTCTTTACTTGATTTCTGGGGCAGAAAGTAAACATCCTGCAGTAGCTCATCTCTGTGTGCATTTTTTGTACGTGTGTTTGTGTATATGCACACACACGTGTGTATACACACAGAAGAACCACTCCAGGAGTTGGTTTTTAGTCTCTGTGTATATGGACATGTGTGTCTAGATAAAAACTGGTTTGTTAAAGCAGGCTGGGATAAGCAAACTCAGGGGAGTATGAATTTCTTCCTGCTCTGCCTGCTTCATTTGAGAGTTGATTTGGTTATGCAGACAAAGGGAGGAGAATAGACCATAACAAAACCACTCTTATCAAAACTAATCTGCTTACACCACTGTCAGGTAAATCATTAACCCACAGGCCTAAGTGCTTGGAAAAGCTGTTAAAGAAATTTCTTGCCTCTGAAACTCCTGTTTCTCAGGAGGTAAGAAGTGACATTACTTGCAGATCTTGGTTTTGTGTGGGGGTGTTTGCTGCTGCTGTGGTTTCTGTGCTGGTTAATGAAGTGATGTAGTCCAGTGGATTAATGATGGGAAAGGACCTGCTCCCTGTGCTGTTTTTCTAAGAGAGCAGCTCCAGCTAAGGCAGAGGGGAAACACATCATTTACTTACCTGTAAATACTGTAACTCATTAATGAAACTTAGTTTTAAATGGGTTTATGGCTGTTTTGCTCAGCAGCCTTGTTTCCCGGGGTCCTGTGAGTTCAGTTTGTGTGAGCTGGGAAGATTTGCTGCAGGTCTTGCTGTGCTCCATTCCACACCAAATGTCTGCTTTGGCCAACTTTTGTTTCTGCAGGCATGTAAGAAATGATTTTCTCTGTGTTATTTGATATTTGGAGTCTGTACAGCCCTGTCTTCATTTACTTTACACTTTGCAATAAGTCTACTTGGTGCAAGTAACTCGAAGCACGGAGAATACGTAGCACGTGGAGAACAGCAAAAGTGGCTCCATTTATGATGTTTGCAGCCATTGTCTGAACAAAACAAAAAGGGTTCAAGAAGGGCTTAAGCTATTCTAGTTACCCATGTCCAAAAGTGACTCAAAACTTGCAGCTAAATTCCTCTAAGCTCCCTGAATCAGTGTGGAGTTGTGCCTTGCCCTCCCCGTGCCGTTGCTCTTTTAGGTGCCAGTCTCTCAGCCTGGCTGTCTTAAAGGTCTGCCTGATCCTACAAGGGGATTTGCAGGCACATCTTGATGGTCCCAGTAAGAGCTTTGAGGGCAGAGCTCAGAAACCCATCCCTCAGTGGAAGCAGAGCCCCAGCGCCAGGAGCCGCTTGGTGCCGTCCTGCACGGCTCGGTGCCTGCACAGCCTGTGCCCTGCCTGCCCTGCCTCTGAAAGCTCCACGCTGCTCTGCCTGCTCAGGAAAGTGCCCTTTTTGCTTGGTTGACTTTACAGCCTGGCTGCACATTAGCTTTTTAAAGCTGTTCTGCCATGGGAGGAGAAGGTTCGGGGTTACACCTAATCCTGAGTGCCCGAGGAGGGAGATACCCAAACCTGGAGGAGAGGGCCCATCCAGAGGTGGGAGTTCGTGGCAGGGAATCTCTGAAGTGGAGATATCCCAGCAAGTGCTCTAGGTGCTGTTTCACGTGGTAACACTGGCTTGCATCTCTGTCCTTAGGCAGCCAAGTCCATGCTCTGAATCTTTGCTTAAGCCGTTCTCCTTTGACTTTTTAGGAACAAGAGGTGCTGATTGGGATCCCAGACATTTTACCTGCCCAGTCCTTGGGGCAACCAGCTTGCCACACTGTGTGTTCAGTAGGAGTAGTTGTGACCACAGGAGACAGGGAGAAGGCAGACAGCCCTGTTCCCTCTCTGCTGCTTCGGGAGTTCCTCTGCTCCCCCTTCTGCACTTACCCTCGGCCTGGGGGTGAGTTTTGGCAGGAGCCAAAAGTCTTTGGCCCGATGGAGCACTCTGCCTGGCAAAGAAGGCAGGAGAGAGTGACTGGTTAAAAACAGAAAGGCAGGTTAGGAAGTTGGAGGGATGGATTCGACACAGAGCAGAGCTGCTCTGACGACTCGCTGCTGCCACCGAAAGGGGAAGGACTTGCTCGTGGTTGTGTGCCTGCCCGGCCCGGCTGAAAACCAGGGACAGGGCAGCTTTTCCACCCAGGCACAGGAGGGGAGAGTGGGGATAGGAGGCAGGAAGGAAGGGGTGCCTGTGGCACAGGTGAGTCTGGGTGTGCAGGGGCTGGAGCTGGAGGGGGTGAGCAGCTCCAACGCTTCCCGTTGGAAAGGTCGGGGATAAAACCCCAGCTCATTGGGGTGAGTCTGCCCAAGAAAGCTCAAGGTTTGCTTTGCTTCTTGAATTATTCTTACTCATGTTTTATATGTGGAGTTCTACTTGGGTAAAAACCCCACAGAAAGTACTGGGGGCATCGTTCGTATTCACTTATGGAATGTGACTGCCCTGCTCGGGTGTGATATTGCATTCTTAGAAGGGACTTTGTTTTGCAGGAAGTGTGTGAAATGTCAGGACAGAGTCAACAGGCAAGGCAGGGGTAAATATCTTGTGCTTTGGAAGCTGTGGGTTTTTTAAGCCTTGGGTTTAGAAAGTGGCCATTGTACAGTATTTTGTCAGCAACTCTTGAGTGTTTATCACCATTCCCTGTGGTTATCGCTGGTCCTTGTAACTTCTGGTATGTTTTCTGTTGCCTTCCCTAAAACAAGGACAGAATCCAGTTAGGAAAACCGCTCTTTGCTGCAAAGTTTCTTTCCTGCTGCATTTTTCTGTCTTTGGTTGTGGGGGTTTGAGTTCATTTTGATTTGCTTTCTCCTTTTTTTTTAGCTCTGTCAGCCTTGGAAAGAGTGTGAGCTGCTCCTTGGTTCAGCTGCTGCTGTTGTAGCATTTCCAGCCATATATCAATAGCCAGCCACCCATCCTGTTCAGTATTCAGAAAGAAACATCCAGGGGCATTTCAGATATCCTGGATATCCATCTTGAATGGATCCCCAACACAGCTAGAGGATGTTTAGCTGTGAAATGTTTAATTTAGAAAACTTTTCCTGGGCAAATAACCTGAAGACAAACAACATTTATTTATGTGTGAATATAAGCTATAGGTAAAAGCATATCTAGAACTTGGTGGAATTCAGTATCAAGTAAAATTTTACCTTTACCTGGACTTACTCTGTCTCCTAAAAGTGAATTTGAAAATTGGAGTTGCTCTTTCAGCCTCTGGGCAAGAATCCTGGAGAGAAGCAGGTAGTTCTACTCAGTTAAGTTTCAAAATGCTTCAGCATGATTTATCCTGAATTACTGGGCTGCTTTTCATGACCAGGAATGAAAATTCATGGGTCCCAGTGTTATGTATAACACTGCTTTATTGGTCCCAGTAATACATAAACCACTATTTTAAATTTAGGAGGTCCTTTTAGCAAGTGAAGCAGATTTTTCAGCAGGAAGAATATGGACACTGTTATTAACTTCTTCAAACCATGAAGCTGAACCCAGTTAACTCCAATTTATTTGTATTGGAGAAGCTGATGCTTTGGGACTGTAGATTATGAAGCATCAAGGCTGAGAAGAGGTTAGTAGGAACACAACCAGCTAGTGAGTTTGGTGCACCTTGGATTTCAGTTCCTTAATCTTCCCAGCTCTCTGGGTTTCTTCCTTATTATTTCTAACTCCTTTGGTGTTTTGACATTTTCTCTTTTAATCTCAGCCACCTGGCTTTGCTCTGAGGACATGGGTTTGTCTGTTCTGAGCTAATAACACCCCACCTAAATCCTGGCATTGTTCAGCTCTCTGAAACGTGTTTGAATGTTGTACTTGAGTTAAAGCAAAAAGGAACAACCACCCCAGGCCCCAGCACAGGCACAGCACTGGCAGCAGGGTAGGGAGGGGATCCTGCCCCTCTGCTCAGCCCTGGGAGGCACAACTGCAGGGCTGGGCCCAGCTCTGGGCTCCTCAGGGCAGGAGGCACGTGGAGCTCCTGGAGAGGGCTCAGAGATGCCCCAGGGATGGAGCATCTGCGTGCCCAGGACAGGCTGAGGGGCCCCAGCCCTGGGTGTCAGGGGGTGCAGGGAGGGGGCAGAGGATGGACCAGGCTCTGCTCGGGGGGCCCAGCAATGGCACAAGAGCAACGGGCAGGAACTGAGGCCCAGCAAGAGCCACCTGGGCAGGAGGAAGAACTTCTTCCCTGGGCACTGACCCAGCCCTGGGCAGGGTGTGCAGAGAGGGGGGAGCGTCCCTCCCTGGGGATATGGCAGAGCCCTCTGGACACAACCCTGTGCCCTGTGCTCTGGGCTGGCCCTGCTGGAGCAGGGGGGGGGCACCAGCTGCCCCTCTGAGGTCCCTTCCAGCCTCACCCACCCTGGGATCCTGGGATCTGACCTGGGCAAACCTCCAGAAACTTTAATTTGTGTTAGTACAGTTGCAGAGAGAGTGAAGAGGTGCTCAGGTGGTGAGGAGATCTCTAGTCCTTTTAAACTTGAGGTCAATTCCTATTGCAAAAGCCAAATGAGAAATGAAAGCAACTTTCTGCTATGTTAGTTTGCCCTCCTGGTTCTCCTTGCAGTTTCAGGAAACAGAAGTGTTGCAACTGTTTGCTAGGAACAGGATTTTGGAGGAGTGAAGAAGCCCTTCTGGGAAGGTCAGAGTGGCCTCTCATAGCCCAGCAGAACATTTTGCCCTGGTTTGATTTCTGAGCTACTCGATTTACATCAACAACTCTGTCCCAAACCATACCTATTTTACATGATGACAATATAACTGTCTATCAGAGGACTATTTGGAAACACTTTTTCCTGTGTGGGGTGACTTGGCCTTTGCAAGTTGTTAGGGAAAGGTGGGGAAAGAATTGATCTCATAATTCGTGGTTACTTCAGCTAAAAGCAGTCAGTTTCCAAATCAGATTTATCTGGGAGAAAAGTAACCCAGGCTGAGACTTTTGTTAATGTTTAATGTTCTGTAACGCTCTGCCCAGGCATAATTGAGCCATCAGCACCAGAGTGATCCCGTTGGAGGGGTTTATTTTGAGTGATTACAGGGCCTGCTGTGACTTTGATTTCACTGCAGCCTGAGCTAATTGATAAACAGGGTCGTCATTTATTTACAGTTCAGATCCTCCTTTTCCAATCCCTCAGAAGGGGAGGGCAGGGAGGATGTGCAGAGTTGTCTGCCCTGTGTTCTGGGAGGTGCCTGGGCACTGCCCTGGGTTGAGCAGCATCTCCACTGTCTCCTAAGCCTGGCGACCTTTAATCTGGAGCGTGTTCTGCTCAGCCAGGGAGGGTCTGGCATGTGGGAGTGGAAAAAGCCACAGGAGGGAGGTAAGGAGGGAGGGAAGAGCAGATGCTACTGAGATGGAAATTAAAATAAGGAAAAGCCAGAAGTCACAAACACTCCTGCTGGTTTCTGTCTAGGTCTCAGTTTCAGATGAGTATTCCTGATTTTTCTTCCCAATTTGTCTTTTCTTCCTGGTTTTATTAGATTTCAGCATAATACAGTTTGTCTCCATGCTCTACTGATGAATCATGGGGCTGCCTCAGTAAATCCAGTTGTATACAGAGCTTTGGAACAGGGAGGAAGTCCTGTCTGCAAGTACCTTTGAAAATAGGTAAGCAGAAGTTGCCCAGGGAAGCTGTGGCTGCCCCATCCCAGAAAGTGTTCCAGGACAGGCTGGATGGGGCCTGGAGCAACCTGGGACAGTGGGAGGTGTCCCTGCCCAGGGCGGGGGGTGGAATGAAATGGTGTTTGAGGTCCTTTCCTGCCCAAAGCACTCTGGATTCTGTGCCCTGCCATCCTGTAGCAGGTGCTGTGTTGGATGGAGAACCACACCAAAGTGATCTGGTGTGTGTCTTTTGGGGCTGGGTTCTGCCTTTCTCTCATTTGGCCTGACTCAGTAATACATGAGCCAATGTTTCTGCCATGGTTTCTGCTTGTTTGAGGCAGTGTAGATCCAAAGTTGAGTATAAATACAACACTTCTTTGTATCAAAATTCCTTGCCTGCTGACTGACCCCAAATTCTGTGTCCTCCATTAGGGGACATAAATCCCCTTGTCCTCAGTGGTTTATTGCAGCATCTACAAAAGCAGGGCCTGTTGCTTACGGACATGTGTGCATTCATATTTTATGTCTCTGCCTGCTCTTCATGTTTTATTCAATGAAGAGTATAAGGAAATTGGTTACTTGGCAAAAACTGGCTTTTAGTGAGCTAAGGAGATGCAGGTTTCCTGGTTTTTGGGTTGGCACTGTGTGTGTGGTGCTCCCTTCCCTGGGGGCTGTCCCAGTCTTCCTCAGGAGCTTTCTAGACATTGATCCTCCCTCATTGCTCCTCTAGAAAGCACAGAGAGCCTTCAGCCCTGTCTCCTGCACATCATCTTGTGCCCTTCAGGGGGGGCAAGAAATCCCAAAACCAGACAGGAACACGATGCCCTTGTGCTGTCCGAGAGTCAGTGGCTCTTCTGGGCCGAGATATTCCCAGTAAGGCTGAATTTCCATGGTGCCATGCATGGCATGTCTTGCATTCCAGACCAACCCAGATCGACACAAGTTTGTCTCGGGACCAAATTGATTCCAGTCCCTGCATTTCACTGATGTGAAATAAAACCTAGAATTAGGCTTGTTTTGATGATGCTGTTGTGGTGCCATGTAGGGTGAACTGCATATTTCATCAGGATATCTGCCACAGTACTTTTATCCCCTCACTCACATGAAATATTTGTGAATTCAGGTTATTTTCAGACCTGATGAAAAGGGTTTCGAATGCCAGAGGGTAGATAACACATTCACTTTTAAAAGAGAATTTCATGTGTGTCTGTGGTCTGTGCAGCCTCTGGTAGCCCCACCCTTGCCCCTAAAAGCCACACAAAGAGAAAGAAAAGAGATCTTAACAAACCCCAAGCCCCAACATCAGTGACTGTTTAATGTCTTGTGTATGAACACTTTATAATACCTCACTTCCAGATAGTGCTCTATTTTTCTCACAGTAGCCACTTCAACAGCTCTCTGTGTTACTTGCAGGGGAAGCACTGGCATTCCTGGAGGACTCATTATGAATTTTCATGACCTTTCTCCATGAAAGGTTTATTTTTTAGGGCCTCTTATTAAAATGTCTTATTTTCGTGAATTTAGAAGATCTTGGAGATACTCTGAGGATTTACCTCAAAGCTGCATGTCAGAGCACAGTTCAAGGATAGTCCTGCAGAGCAGGTCTGACCATGGGAGTGGGTAAAGCAGCAGCTGTGGCAAGTTGGCCCTCACTTGTTTTGTACTTCTAAAGTATTCTGGTTACTGGTGTACTCAGGAGGCCTCCAATACATTTCCCAGGCCTTGAGGGAGTGCTCTGTAGTCACAGAGCCTGTCAGGAGTGGCTGGATGGGCTCTTACCCCTGTCAGATCACAGAATCCCAGAATGGTTTGGGCTTATTCCCAGCTGCTGGAGCGTGATGTGAAGGAGTGCCCTGCTCCCTGCATGGGGCTGCTTCCTTGTCTGCTGGGCCATTCCCCTTTTACCTTCAGCCTCAGCAGCTTTTTCCAGTTCCTTTGGAATCTCCTGTCCTGTCCTTCCCCACCAGTCAGCAGAGCTGTGCCTTCATGGCCAGCTCTTGATCCATCTGGGAGAGGAGGTAGGTCAGAGCTGGGCTATTTCTGGGCAGCACCTCATCCATGTCCCTGCCTTGCTCTCCTTAATCCCTCGCTAATCTGATCTTCACTCATCTGCTTACAGAAAGCCACGTGGCTGCAGATTCAGATCTTTCCTCCTCTCCCTCCCTTTCCTCTCTCACTCATTCTTAACAAGCAAGAAATAATTAAAAGTACTCAAACCAGATGCCTCCAGAGCTGGCTGGTCTTGTGATGCTTCTGCCACAGAAGGGACGGAGGTTCACATGTTTGGGTTCCTCTTTCTGTGGCTGGAAGGAGAACAGTGACACTGGGTTCCTGCTCTTCTTGCTGCTGTAACAGGCGCCTCCTTATTGCATGTGAACTGTTTGTGTAACAGCAGCTGTGAAACCCAGTCTTGTTTTTGCAGACAGGAGCTCGGTGATCCTTCTGAAACAACAGGCATCCCTTAATCAATTAAACGGTTAATTCACGTGTTGACTTTCCAGGAAGGAATGCTGAATTTTGGAATTGTTTTCCCAAGGGTGGCTTTTCAGTCTGCAAACCGACTGCAGTTCTCTGAGCAGTTGGATGTGTTTGGTGCCAGCACTGTGTGGCTGGGTCCCTGCAGGGAGCTGCTGCTGGTACGTGCTCGGGGAAGGACACGCGTCCGTGGAACATTGTGTTGGGATGGATCAAGGAAATGACATTAAGCCCTACAAGCTGTTAACTCCACCAGCCTACTGCACAGCTTAATGAAAGGAAACACAGATTTTGAGGAGGGCATCATCCAGTTTGTAGTGTAATGCTCCATTTGCCTTCTTTTAGTTAAAATGTTTTTAGACTGGTAAGCAGCGTTTGCTGGATGCTGTGCCCTTGGGGTGCCAGCTGGACATCCCCCTATCCCTTCTGTGAGGGGAGGAGATGTGGCGTGACCAACCACCTCAGGGGGCACGCAGCTGAAATATTTTTAATTATTTCTGCTTGTGAAGGGTGAGCAAACTGATGGCTGAGCTTTGCACTCTGTTTTTAGTGGCTTTGCAGCAGTTTTTTGGGCTGTGGGTCACGGTGTTCCCCAGGTGGGGGAGTTTGTAAGGGGAAATACTGTCCTTGTTTGAAGTTGACAGAGGGCAGGGAGAGATGGGATATGGGGAAGGAATTGTTGGCTATGAGGGTGGGGAGGCCCTGGCACAGGGTGCCCAGAGAAGCTGTGGCTGCCCCTGGATCCCTGGAAGTGTCCAAGGCCAGGTTGGAGCCTCCTGGGACAGTGGGAGGTGTCCCTGCCCATGGCAGGGGGTGGGATGAGATGATCTTTAAGGTCCCTTTCAGCCCAAACCAGTCTGTGGTCCCATTTTTAGCTGCAGTTTGAGTTCCATGGCATGAACACCAGCCGGTCGCAGTTACCTGCGGCTGAGGTTCCCTTGTTGGGCTGGAATGGCAGGTTACTGTTTGAACTGGTTTGATTGATGTGTTCAAATCCTGCCAGTTCAGCCTGTGAATCTGTTATACAGCCATCAGGCTTTCGTGTTCAGGGTGCCAGGCAGTGGAGTCCCTGCCAGCAGAAGAAAGGCTGGCTGGGAGATGCTCCCTGGGATCGTAACCAGTGGCTAATGGACATGTCCATAAAGATGTTAGGACAGCATGACCCAGGCACACGTCCTTTGCCTCAAGTGTGTCACTAGAAAAAGAATTTAGAGATAATTGGATATGTCAGCAGGAGGAACTTAATTTTGAGGCTTTCAGGCGGTTGTTGAAATATTCATAATTTCCAGAACAGTGAGATAGCAAGATCAGAGGGTTTCATCTTTCCTTATTTCTCCTTATTTGTAAACGTAATTTATTACAACTTTGAGCTGAGAGGGATATTAAAAACATATTTTGCAGGCTTTGAACACACTCTGATGACTTCAGGTGATTCTTCTTATGGTCTAGGGAGTAGTTTGACCCACATCTGGTGATACACATGGTCAGTGTGGAACCAAGCATGTTTTCAGTGTTGTTTTGGGATCTTAAAATGTCTGTCAATTAAAAATGTTAGGAATGCTTCATGTTTCAGGGAGTACATGTTTTTATATCTGTTGCTCGAGGTCAATGCCCAGTTGTCAGCAGCAAGACTTAAATAGGATTTGCTGGTGTCACAGGATCATCCACATCTGGTGTCGGTTGGGAGCAGCTGAGTAGGAGCAGTTGCTGCCGTTAAAATGTGGAGTCAGAATACAAAACTACTTGTCAGGAATATCTTGGGTTTCTGGAGCCCAAATTCTGAAATGTGGAGCTTGTTGCACCAAAGTGTCACATTGGGTGGCAGCAGCAGTCCTGAAACACCAAGCAACAATTGTGAAATTACCTATAAAAGGCAAAAAATGGGGAGCCTTAGAGCAGGGAGCAGAGCTGGTGTGGGTGTTTGGCACTCGTGCTGTCGAGGAGGGAGGTGCTGGCCGGCTGGACTGGGTGGGGTTTGAGTCCCAGCCACACGGGGTTTGTTGGAGCGTGTTTTTGCCGTCGAGCCCGAGGCCAGCAGTGGCACATCTCCAGTGCAGACACTGAGATTTGGCCTCTGTGCAAGGGAGAGGGAAGGGAGTGGCTGGAGCTGGGCCGAGAGGGTGTCTCCTGCTTGTAGCATCATCCACAAAGAGGGAGATGCCAGGGCAGGATTGTCAGGAGATCTGGCTCTTGTCACACATCGTGCACAGCGTGCGCCTGGAACTTGCTGGCAGTCAAAATTGTTTGGGGGATTTTTCCCTCTTTCTGTCCCATCCAAGGTTTCTCATATTTCTAGACCAACTCTACAACGGGTCCTTGCTCTCCTTCCTGCTGTCTGTGTCTTCCAGAGGCACATTGGAGTTACAGTGCAGCTCCAAACAGGTAGTGCTGCTAAGAGGAGGACTATGCAAACCTCAGAAATTTAGACTGCTTGTACCAGAAATAATCTTGACTAATTGTGATCTTCTGTCTTTCAGACCAGGGATCACTATTGTTGTATGAAACTAAATTAGTAAAGGCAAACCCAGGGATTGTGTTGTTGTCCAAGAGGAACAGCACTGAAAATGAATAATGTAGGTGGTCCTTTGGGTGGGCTGATGAATAGTAACAGCTGAAGTGCAAAGAACAGGATCTGTAGATAATTGAATATCAACTCTTGAGGCTTGGAGTCTTTTTGATCTGGGTCTGATATGCTTGGCTTCAAAAGAAGGATATTTGAAATAAAATATTTATATTACTAATGAAATATGGAAATATTATTCTAGGCTGGGATTCCTAGCATGTAAACTTAGTTTTCTTTTGCTTTAGTTCTAACTCTGGGAAAGGCAGTTTGGAAGAGAGCAACTGTTGTGATCTGGCCACTGTCTAATAAATATCCAGTAACAGACCCAAGTATTAAAAAACCATGACAATTGATTTAAGCCTTCAGCGAGGCTCTGTTTTCACTGTGGCTTTTGCCAGCTTTCCTTTTCCTAATCTGCATGGCTGGCTTGAAAATCTTGCTGGAGCCTGCAATTCAGAGCCACGTCACCATCAGTCACAAGGCTGTCCTCAGTTTCCTCGGGCACAGCTTCCTTTCCTGTTTCCATGGCTGTTCTTTGTTTTAAATTCCTGCTACCACTTACATTCTCAGAGGTTCACTGCAAATCTGACTTTCTAACAAGGATGACTCAAAAACCCCCTCACAAAACCCTCCAAAACACCTGCACCGAGTGAGTTAAAGTACGGAACATGCCACCAGCATTTAATCTCCCCTTCCTTTCCCGTTTCCATCCTTCTGCCCTACTTTAGAGGGGAACCCCATTTTTTATCTGCTTTTTCGGTGTTCAGTCTCTTTTTCTTGAGGGATGTTTTGTTGTTTGTGTGTGAATCCAGGGAGGCTTGGGTATTCTCAGGAGGAAGGGCAGGATCCCTCCGTGCTCTCCAGTCATGGAGCGAGCTCAGAGGTTGCACGAGGACACGGGGCTCTATTTCCAGCTCTGCCCTATCTCTGGCTGACCCAGATCCCCAGGCATCACACGGATGTGTGTTTGGCTGTGCTGCAAACAACAGTCAGAGCCTGCTGCTGCCTGAGCACAGAGCCCAGGGACACTGAGGGTTGCTGCAGCCCAGACCCCAGATGTGCAAGGTTTGAGCGCGGGGCGAGTCGTGGTGCCTGAGGGGGGTTTGCTGTGTGACTAGGGTGGTCAGTGAGGCTCTCCTGCTCTGGAAAGCTGCTGAGAAATTAAAGGTCTTGGTGTCTAAGCAGATTTCTCATAAAATCAGAGAATGGTTTGAGTTGGAAGAGACCTTAAAGCTCATCCCGTTCCACCCCCTGCCCTGGGCAGGGGACACCTCCCACTGTCCCAGGTGACTCCAACCTGGCCTTGGACAATTCCAGGGATGGGGCAGCCACAGCTTCTCGGGGCAGCCACAGCTTCTCTGGGCACCCTGCGCTGGGGGCTCCCCACCCTCACAGGGAAGAAGTTTTTCCTAATACCCAATCTAAAATTTTGTTTAAGGATTTGTGGTGGTCTGCGAATATTTTCACACACTCCTCTGCATTTGAGGTGGGGAGTTGGAAGGTGGATTTCCTATTTCAGCAATTTAAAAATAAGCTGATATTGGTCCCACTTGTATTGCAGGTGTTGAAGTACTTTAGGATTAAGACATTAGGATTGAGGAATGGAGTACAAAGTGAGATGGGTGCTTGGGTTACCCCTGGCCTGGGCAGAAGGTCCGCGACTGTGCCTGTGAGTGTGGGCTAGGGCTCTGGGCTTGGCTCTCCCTCACATGTTGGAGGAGACTTTCCCAGACTGAAGTGATTGTAACTTAAAGTGAAGGCAGGCCCTGCCCTCCCCAGGCCATCCTTTGCACCCCTAGATCGTTGGAAGCAGGATTTCCGTGCTATGAAAACAAAAGCCATGCTTAGCAACTGCTCCCGGGGCTGAGACTGCTGGGCAGGTGAAGCCTCTTGTGAGTGTTTGCTGGTTTCCATAACTACTTCCAACCCCAGAGAGGAAGAGGGTTGAGCACAGAGGTGGAGGGTTATGAATCATAGAATCACAGAATAGTTTGGGTTGGAAGGACCTTAGAAGATCATCTCATTCCCACCCGGGGACATCTTGGGCTTGACGAGGTTGCTCCAAGCTCCAGTGGGGTCTCATGAGAGCAAAGTGAAGGAGCAGAACCACCTCCCTGGACCTTCTGGAGAAGCAAAGGATGAGGCTTCATCAGGTTTGGAGGGGAGAGGGGTCTGGATCACCCAGCACAGAGTGTGTGCATGCACTTAGCTGTGAACATTTCTGGGATTGAGTTCCTAGCAGTGATTCCCATCTGGAGATGAGCTGTTTGGTTATTCAAATGTGCTACAAATACTTTCATTTTTAAATCCTCGCTGCTGAACTCTGTGCTTGGGTTCTGAACTGTTATACCAAGCTCCAAGCCTGTGAGTGAATTTTCATTTCTGGGTTTTTTATTCAATTAGAATAGGAAATAATACAGGGTTTCTTTCTTCTTGGTATAAAGTAATCTAGAAAAAATTGGCTGCTCAGGGATTTATGTACTACATAGGCAGAGTGTTTTTTTTCTCTCTGGAGCTGCATAAGTAGCTGCTCAGGGTATGTGAGTGTTGCTTTGCATATTGATCCCAGTCTCTCTTTTCGTAGTAGTAACTCTGCTTACTCTGACTTCCTGTCCTCAGGACAATGTTTTCCACCTTGGAAACCTGTTTTGGAGCTCTGTGCAACTCGTGAGCCCACCTGTGCTTTGGTTTTATACTGACAGCTGTTTTACATTTGCATGTATTTGTACTGGCAGCACAAACCAGCTTTACTGGCGTGTTTTACGGTGCCAACGGTCTCTTGCTTGGTGGTGGTGCAGCCTCTTGCTGGGGGTGATCCTGGTTTGGAGGCCAGGCTGTCCTGGAAGGAGGGAAACATGGCCTGAGAGCTTGTTAGTGCTGTCCAGCACATAATTTGTGGCAGGCATCACCCTTTTGCTGCACACTGGTGTGCAGAGGTGCTTGTCAAGTACAGGATGTCCCGTTCCTGAGGTGTCGGAGTGTTATTGTTAGTGATGATAAAATGCCCCTGGAGGAGGTGACTGTAGCAGTGACTCAGCCCCTGCCGTTTCAAACAGTTTGTTTTGTGCTGTGAAAAGGCAGGATGAGAGTTCCCAGCTTTGCTCCAGAGCACTGGCTCTCCCTGTAGCTCCTGCTCCCCAGTGGAGTTGGGACATTCGCCTACGGGTTAGTTTATGAGGCAGTAAATCTTCAGTCCTCACAGCAGTTGGTTTTCAAACCCTGCTGGTTTGTGTGCACGTGTAGTCAGTATGAGTCCCACAGAAGGTCACTGTGGTGTCTCCCAGCCATGCTTCTCCCTGGACCTTGCCTGTTTGGTCGGATCATCCCAACGTTTTCAGGGCATTTGGGAAGGACTCTGAGGGTTGCAAGTGAAACACCCACTTTCTCTGAAAGGGTTTTAAAATCTCCGTGGCTCCTGGTGAGGAGTTGCTGAAATGGCTGATTATTTTACTGATATCCATAGTGACAGTTGCCTTGGCAGCAAAGCTTGGAGAGTAAAAGCACAAACATGAGGACAGCACAATTTGATTTGGGAGGGCTTTGGTTTCAAAGTGCTTTAGGAGGAGTTTGGAGATGGACAGACTGGTTTGGGGGTTCTGTTTTTGCTAATGAATGTGGTTTTGCCTCATCAGTGTTAATTGAAGAGTTAATGCAAGAAGACCCCGGACTTGGGTCATGTCTTCAGCGCAAGAAAGACATGGACCACTTGGAGCAGATCCAGGGGAGGCCACAGCTCTGAGGGCTGGAGCCCCTCTGCTCTGGAATGGGCTGGGAGAGCTGGGGGTGCTCAGGCTGGAGAAGGAGAGAACTTAGAGCCCGCCCCTTCCAAGGCCTAAAGGGGCTCCAGGAGAGCTGGAGGGGGACTTAGCACAAAAGACAAGGGGGAATGGCTTCCCACTGCCAGAGGGCAGGGTTAGATGGGATATTGGGAAGGAGTTCCTGGGTGTGAGGGTGGGCAGGCCCTGGCACAGGGTGCCCAGAGAAGCTGTGGCTGCCCCATCCCTGGGAATGTCCAAGGCCAGGCTGGAGCCCCCTGGGACAGTGGGAGGTGTCTCTGCCCGTGGCAGGGGGTGGCACTGGATGAACTTTAAGGTCACAGTATCAACAAGGTTGGAAAAGACCTTTGTGATCCTTGAGTCCAAGCAGTAACCCAACGCCGACATCATCTAACCCTTCCAACCCAAACCAGCCTATGATTCCAAGTGTGGAGGTGTAACCAGCTGATGGTTTTATGTGTGATCATCTTGTCCTTTACCCAGTGAGTTGGATCCTTCCCACATCCAGGCCTCGTGCCCATCAGGCCTTGATAGCCAAGGTTATAGCAGTGCCCTCTCCAATACTCCACTGACCCGCTGGGGTGGGTGTGCTCAGGGTGTTACAACCACACACCTGGTGGTGGGAATCACTCCCTGTGTTTTGAGTTAGCACTTTAGCTGGGAACAGGGGAAGAAAGGTCATGTAAACACATGGAGGTGAGGCCTGGAGCCCTTGGTGAGGTTGTTCTATCCTGGTGGGTCTTGTGCCGGGTGTTTTGAGGTACTGGTTTCACACAGGATCATTATCGTAGTGCAACTGGCATCATTATGGTAATGACACTGTTATTTATAATTCCTTGTGTTTATGCTCCTTAATGGAGCAGCTTTCCTGTGGATGGAGGGAGTGTTTGAGAGGCCTGGCCCAGCCTAAAGTATCTGTGTCAGAGCTGGGGGGGGCTTTGTGTGCCCACCCCAAGCTAAGCCTATGGATGTGCCCTGGCAGCAGCTGGTGCTGGTCCCCACCTTTTGTCCTTGTTTTTTATGGAGAGGAGAAGGTTTTTTGTGGAAACAAGGGGATCAGTGAGGACTGTTAAGTCTCCTGTGCAGGCTCTGCAAACCTCACCCTATCAAGCTTTCATGTACACTGTAGGGAAGGAGGGATTTTTAATGTGACAAGGTGGAAGGTGTCAGTAAAAAAAGCTTTTTTGTCTATTCCTCTTCCATTAGACAGGCTGTGAAATGGAGATGTTGTTAGAAATTCTAGTTGGCTTTCCTCACGTTGACTGTCCGTGAAAACAACTTGATGGCCTGTGTCCTTGGCAGAGTCTTGACTTTCCTCTGAGCCTTTCTCCCATGGGTATCAGTTACTCTGCTTTTACAAAAAGGTGCTTGACAGGGATTTACACACTGGTGATGTGAGAGCAGCGGGCTGGGATTGCACCTGGAACATCAGGATGTGAGAACTGAACTTCTGCTCAGTAACTCCTTGGTGGTCCCCACACCATCCCTCCCTCCCTCCCTCCCTCCCTCCACAGAGGACAGGATGGGATAGAAGTCTGTGCCCTCTGCCTGTGAGATGGGACTTGTCATTTTTAAAACCACCTAGAGCTCTTAGGAGATACATTTATGTTTCACATCCTGTGAAGTGACAAAAATTGGAGTCAAGCAATCTTTATTCTTCTGTGTGGTACCTTGAATAGTGTCATTGATGGTGAGTTTAAAGCACGAGCATGTTTTGAAAGTGGTTGTCCTTTTTAGCAATATTGCCAAACCCTGCAGTCCTACTGCAAGACACATATTTGCTGTTTCTTCTGAGGCTGCCAGGCTGGGTATGGAGGGTCACACCAGTGTGTTGTGGCTGTGGGTGTGGACAGGAAGCTGGTGTGTCAGGAGGGTAATGATTCAGGGAAACTGGGAGTCAGTCACTCCAGAATTTAAAGCTGAAAAGGTTTAATCTTGCCCCACCTCGTGGTGTACACGGGGTGCTCTGACAGCCCCAATGCCAGGCTGGATTTGGTGTGAAACAGCACAAGAGACTGAGGCCCTGCTGCAGACCAAGAGCCCAGGTGTTGGAACAGCCTTAAAAAGTAAATAACTTAGGGTTTAACAGCACTGTAAGGCACCATCCTCAGAAACAGGAAGCCCTTGGAGAAGTCTGATAGGATTAGTTGGGGATTTTTGTGCCCTGGGGTACTGTGAGTACAGAGAACACAGCAGAGAGCTGAGCTGCTCTCCTTCATCCCAGCCTTGTAGGAGCTCCTAGTGTGGCTTTCCATGCATAATTCAGTCTGTTTTTCCATGTTCAGAGCTCTGTAACTAAATACTGATTTGCTAAACACAACCTGAATAATAAAGCAATCTGTGGCTGAAAGCCTTCCTTCGTACTGGAAAAAAAAAAAAAAAGAAAGAAAATAGAGCTGTATCCTCTCTTTTAAAACAGCACAGATATTCACGAGGTGGAAGAGCCATCTTTATCCCTGGTTGCTCCATGGTTTTAAACATGTGCCAAATCATGGCCTGCCCAGCAAGGGAGAGGTGGCCTGTTCAAAGTAACACCAGTCTTTCCTCTAAAGCTTTTACTTTTCATGGCTCATTCCAGGGAAACGGCACCTTGTGTTCCTTGCTGAGTTTAGAGGGAACAGGGAAAAAAAAAAAGTGTGGTGTGATTGTGTTTGTACAGGAGCAAAGCTCTCTATTTGCTCTGAACTCTACTCTCATGGTACCAGTAGGGTAAATTATCTTGGTTTTCCTCAGTCACGTATTTATTCCCTACAATGAAACACAACCCTTTGGTAGCCTGTAAGAGGCTAAAAATATACTTGAGGCTGATAAAGTTTTGATATGACTTCTGAAAATATGAAGTGGATTTTTCCCGTGTTTTTGCTTCCCTCCTCACACGTGACCTGTGGGATGGCAGGGTGGAGACAGGGCTTTCACTGCTTTCCTGTCTTTGTTCTGGCCAGGACCAGTTTTTGTTGGTTAGCTGAATAAATTCCTCAGGCCTGGGGTGGTCACTGCCACAGCATCACAGCCTTGTTTGCTGCTCGTGCCTCGAAAATTCAGGAAGAGGTTCCAGCAAGTAACACCTCTTTTCCTGTAACTTTTGTATTGGAAGTGATCAGCTTTTTTAAGCCATTTTTGTAATTCATTGGGTGTAGAAATTTCTTACCTACTTCCTCTTCTATTTTTTTAAAGTTTCATTTTCCTCCTAGTTTCTTTTTTTAGCTGATAGAAATATTTCTGTGAATTGTAGCAGTGTACCATGGAAACAGTAAAATTTACCTCGAAGAGCTGCCAAACTCCTGCAGACCTAAATGCTTTATTTTCAGGCTAATCTAGTTGGGCATGGATTTTCCTGCTGATGTTTTGGCCAAGAGGATAGATCCTTGCTTATCTATATAATTTATTTTTTTGTAGTATTGGTGACCTGGTGCCTGGCACCTGGAAGTGTCCAAGGCCAGGTTGGAAGGGACTTGGAACAACCTGGGGTAGTGAGAGGTGGGAAGAGGTAGAACGAGATGAGAAGGTCCCTTCCAGCCCCAAATTCTGGGATCTTAAGAGAGTTTGGGTGCTGGTTATGGACCAGAGCTCCACAGTAATAGGAAGCCCAACAAACACAGAGCAGGGAGGAGTCTTCCCACATCTGCCAAGTGGTGTTAAACCTCTGAAGAAATCGGGGGGAAGCTCGGGGAGGACAGTGCTGTGTGTACGAGGCTGGAGCTCAGTTCAGTTGGTGTTTTCCATGCGGAATCCGGATGTTGTTCTGTAGGAGCTTTGTCTTTGGCCGTGACCCGCAAACTAACTGCCGTCCTAACGCCTGCTTTGGGGTGTCTCTCCTGCCCAGGGAGAAGAATGCCAGCGTGAACATGAAGTGAAGCGTCTCCTATGCGTTGGGTCGGTTGGAGACGGGCACTCGCCTCTGGCCAAGGTGCTTCCCTGGACAGGATGAAGCCGAGGAGGAGCCTCCCACCGCGCCGGGGTTGCAGCGACCGCTGCCCCCTCTGAAGCCCATGTCACACCGCGCCCCGGCTGCCCGGCGACATGAAAGAAGTGGTGCTGTGGTCACCTGAGGAGGTGACCAGCTGGCTGACGGACAATGCCGTGCCCGAGTACTGTGAGCCCCTGAGGAGCTTCACGGGCAGGGACCTCATCAGCCTCACGGAGGAGGACTTCACGAAGACGCCCCTGTCACGGGTGTCGCCCGACAGCGGCCAGCGGCTCCTGCACATGATTGAGACGCTGAAGATGGCTCACCACATGGAGGCTCACAAGAACGGCCACGCCAACGGGCACGTCCGCATCGGTCACAACGGCCTGGGCGCCAAAGTCAAGCTCAACGGGGCTCCCAACGGGCTCAGGAAGGAGATGATCAGGATCCCCATGCCAGAGCCCGAGCGCTCGCAGTACCCGATGGAGTGGGGCAAGACTTTCCTGGCGTTTGTTTATGCACTTTTTTGTCTCGCCTTCACCACAGTGACTATCTCAGTCGTTCATGAACGAGTGCCTCCCAAGGAGGTGCAGCCTCCCCTCCCAGATGCATTTTTTGATCGCTTTGATCGGGTGCAATGGGCTTTTTCTATTTGTGAAATCAACGGCATGATCCTTGTAGGACTGTGGTTTGTTCAGTGGCTGCTCTTGAAATACAAGTAAGTGAAACCTTTTGAAAACTGAGTCCTTCTGACAGCTGTGGGAGGGCAGATAATGGTTTACATCCAAATAAAATGAAGCTTCTTGGGGTCTTCTGGTTTTGGCTTCTGAAACCAGAATAGATACTGTGCAGCGTGAGCTGCTTAGGCAAAAGGCAGAAGTTCAGTCCAGTTGTTCCCTAAGAAACTAAGCAATACCCCGATGATGTTTGCCTGAACAATTAACTTAAACCTATTTAGGCGTGGAAAGGCCATGAATTGGGTGAAATGATCTTCTGAACTCAGTTGATTTTTCTGTTTGTTTAAGGGGAGCACAGCTTGCAGTGTTGTGAGGCAGTGGGTCCAAGGGAACAGCATGAGGCTGAGTCAGGGGAGGTTTAGGCTGGATATCAGGAAAAGGTTCTTCCCCCAGAGGGTGGCTGGGCACTGAACAGGCTCCCTAGGGCAGTCGGCACAGCCCCAAAACTGCCAGAGCTGCGGGAGGATTTGGACACGGGGTGGGATTGTTGGAGTGTCCTGAGCAGGGCCAGGAGTTGGACTCTGATATTGTGGATCCCTTCCAACTCTGTATAATTCTATGATTTATTGTCTCTGTGCTTTGCCTGATGTAAAGGCCTACCCCAGAATTCTGATGCTCCTGCCCAGAAGCAGCAGGCAGGGGATCAGTCAGTGCCCCTGGATGTTGCTGTGTGAAAAAAGCATTGAAGTTCGTTTTCTGCTGGACATTAAGGGGGGCAGGTGCTGTCAAACACAAAGTGTGCCAAAAACTCATCATAAAATAAGGAGAAGCAGAGATGTGCCATGAATTTACCAAGGTCTCAGTGACTGTCTGCCTCTTGCTCATACTGCTGAAAACAGCACAATCCATAAAGTCCATGGAGGTTTTGAAGCAGTGAGGTGTGGGTTCAAGTGGTAGCAATGTACACATGTTGGTATCATTGACAGATGTGAAGGTTCCCCCTCACCCTGCACCCATTTGCTTTGGTGGGTTTGTTTTTACTTGCTTTGTAGAGGCAGAATGCTTTGGGTTGGAAGAGACCTTAAAAATCATCCCGTTCCCGCCTCCTGCCGTGGGAAGCCCCCTTTAGAAAGCCTTTTTCTGCTGTTAGGGACAGATGTCAAGGAGTCCCAGAGCTTTCCATTCCCAGGAGCAGCCCTGGAATAGCTGATCAGCACTGGCCAGTGTGTGGAGTGGTCACATAATGCTTTATGAAACCAAAAGTCTTCTCTTCTATCCATGAGCAGAGGTATGGAAGTCTGAGAAGCCCAAGCAGCAGGAGGGGAAGAAGGGGAGAGGTGCTTGTGGGAACAGGAGCCCAGTGAGGTGGCTTTATCTGAAGGGCGTCTTTGCATGGTGAGCCACCAAGTGGGTGGTGACTCAGTGCTGCACAAAGGGCTGAATCACTTCTGTGGGGCAGGTTATCTCCTCCCTTTGAAACTTCATTCAGGAACTGAGGAATGGCTTTAGGCCAGATGGACCTTTCTGCTTTCTCTGACCTCTGCTGGTGTCAGGGTTAACCTTTGCCACCCTCTGATGTGGAGATCAGATGTGCAGCCCTGGTTGCTGGGCAGGATGAGGCTGGTTCCTCACCTCCCACACGACACACACACCACCAGTTGTGGGTGTCTCCCAGAGCAAGCCCAGGCTCACTGGTGACCCAGCACCTTTGTTACCTGTGAGGTGACCTGCAGCCAGTGGCTGGGGCAAACCTTTCACCGAGGGAGGCGCCTTAAAACACTTCCCTTTGCCAAGCAGTAGAATTGGTGTTATTTATCCCACCGTGTCCATTATTTGCTGATAGTGATTTCATCCCAGCTGAGCCTGTTGTTCTCCCAAGCCATGAGGGATGACAGAGATTGTGTCATTTTTGGTACTGATCACACAGGTCCTCCTTGTTCAGTCCAGGGATTGCATGGCCATATTGGATGAGACCCTCTGTGTCTTCTTTGTGGGACCACAGAACTGGGGCCAAAATGGAAGGGGGTGTTGGGGGTGTGTGTGTCCAGTTATCCAGGAGTCCTGTTACAGGCACAGGGTGCCCAGAGAAGCTGTGTCTGCCCCATCCCTGGAAGTGCCCAAGGTTGGAGCCACTTGGGACAGTGGGAGGTGTCCCTGCCCAGGGCAGGGGGTGGGATGGGATGGGCTTTAAGGTCCCTTCCAGCCCAAACCAGTTTGTGGTTCCATAATCCTGATACTGTCCATGGCATTGGGTTGGGCTGGTGTCTCCCCAGGGAGCAGGAGCAGGGTGGGAGTGCAGGTCTTGGCTGTCCTACAGATACCTCTGAGCTCAAGGAGTGCAGGAGAGCTGCTGAGGCACAGGCAGCTTCTCTGGGAAGCGTTCCCAGATGTTCTGGGAGAAGTACAATGCTGGGTTTTGGGCCAGTAATAAGTGTAGAGGTTGTAGTTATTGCCTGGCTCTAAATCACACACATACACACAAATCCTCTTGAGAAGGGGAATGGGAGGCTTTTTATGTTTTTTTTTTTACTTTTTTTTTAAATATATGACAGTACAGACAATTCTCACATTTCCAAGCTAAAATATGTCAAACCCAGCTAAATCAAATGGATTTGTGGGTAATTCTAATTAAAAGAAAAAGTTCAGTGCTTGATAAAATATTGCCACTTTTTCAGTCTCTCAAAATATGGTGTTGCTCAGTTTTTAGTCTCCTACCCCCCTGTTTGCTTTTTTGCCAGGTTATGGAGAAAAAAGCATATTTGTGTCTGGCTATAAAAGCCAGGCACAAGCATGAGAACTTCACTGGATCACCCTTCCAAGAGAAAAAGTGTGCATAGGAAAACCCATGTTCAAATGGCTTGGTGCCTCCCAGGCTTAAATTTCAGTCCATGGAACTCCATTAATAAGTTTAAATTTAAACTCCCATCTTTGTCCATGTTTGCATCAGGAGAGGAAAGAAAAAGTCTGGAATACGGTGCTGTAGTGGTGAACACTCCAGTGCAAAATGTGTTTGCCCTGTGAGGGTTGATGCTTTTCTGATAAGTCAAGGCACTCATGTTGTTATTAATCTGGCACTGCAAAGTCATCCTCCTCTGAGAGTGGAGCACTCCAGTCTAACATCCGTGCCAAAAGTTATTAAAAATTAAAATGATGGCCAATTTTGGGCTTCAAAAGAGCTCAGTTTGATAGGAATATTATTTTTTTTTAAAGTGAACAAAATAGCAACAAATGAATTCCAGTGCCTGAAGGGAACCTCCAGGAAAGATGGAAAGACACGATTTACAAGGACTGGAGTGCCAGGACAAGGGGAATGGCTTCCCACTGCCAGAGGGCAGGGAGAGATGGGATATTGGGGAGGAATTGCTGGCTGTGAGGGTGGGCAGGCCCTGGCGCAGGGTGCCCAGAGAAGCTGTGGCTGCCCCATCCCTGGGAGTGTCCAAGGCCAGGCTGGAGCCCCCTGGGACAGTGGGAGATGTCCCTGCCCAGGGCAAGGCTGGGACTGGATGGGCTTTAAAAGGTTCCTTTTAACCCAGGCCATTCTGTGAATGCAGCTTGAAATGATCATAACTGCAAATAAGAGCTTAAAACCCACCCAAAAACAGGGTCAGTAGAACACCAGGGGTGGTTAATTGCTGTAATTGGATTTGCCCTTGATTTTTCTAACCCTGGCAGTACTCTTGCTGGTTTTGCAGACCCTCCCCTCCTCCCTGCACCTGCCCTCTGTGCCTGCCAGTGCCTGCCTGGCAGCCCTCAGTCAGAAATGTCTTTGCTGCTGTGGCCACTTGGCCTGGACAGTGGCTTCCCCTGCAAACTCCCTGCCCCGTACCCAGAGCAGCTCTGCAGTTGTGTTTTGGAGGTGTCCTTGCTGTTGTGATTTATTCCCTTTGCAATTCTGCCCAAGGAAGTTGTGTTCTTACTCCTCTGGGTTTTCCAAGCTCTTTCTTCTCAGGAGCCCCTTTGTAATTGCTAAATGTGTGTGTCAGCTGGAATAAACTGACTCCTTTTCACCTTAGAAAGAACATACTGGAACTTTATCCCCTTTCTTGAATAGGAAATGAGTGAGGCCTCAGCTAATGGAAGGTTTGGGGTATGAAATCCCTTTTAATGTCTTCAGCACCCAATCTGTACAGGCCTTTGTGTTCTAATCCTTAGATTTCCTGTAATCACCTCTGTGGGTAATGTTAGTGCTGTTGCTCCTGTGTGTCTGACCCAGCAAGTGTGGGAATATTTGTGGAGTAGTTCAGTGTTCTCAGATGAAAGCTGATGCTGTCACAAGTTTCAAAAGCATCAGAAAAAGACAGTTGGTGGTTTGTTTGATTTACAAATAAAACTTTGTGTGTTCTGTTTGCCTTGAGTGACCTTATTTTTCCTTTTTTTTCCCTGCTAGGTCTATAATTAGCAGAAGATTTTTCTGTCTAGTTGGCACACTATACCTGTACCGGTGTATTACAATGTATGTGACTACACTCCCAGTACCTGGAATGCATTTCAAGTGTTCTCCAAAGGTAAAACTGCTGCTGGCTGCCATCCTGTATTTCAACTTGCATGTTTCCCCCTTGTCCTGCTGTTCCCAAAACTACAGGCAACATTTTCTCAGTAACTGTCACTAATGATTGCTGTGGGAGGGGATTCTGCCCCTCTGCTCTGCTCTGGTGAGGCCCCACCTGGGTCACTGGGCACAGTCCTGCTGTCCCCAACATCAGAAGGACATGGAACTGTTGGAGAGAGTCCAGAGGAGGCCATGAAGCTGCTGAGGGGACTCTGGAGCACCTCCCCTGTGGAGACAGGACAGGAGAGCTGGGAATGTTCAACCTGGAGAGGAGAAGGGGAGACCACACATACCTTCCAGGATCTGAAGGGGCTACAGGGAAACTGGAGGGGGAGTGTTCATCAGGAACTGGAGTGACAGGACAAGGGGGAATGGCTTCAAACTTTAGGTTGGATATTGGGAAGGAATTCCTGGCTGTGAGGGTGGGCAGGCCCTGGCACAGGGTGCCCAGAGAAGCTGTGGCTGCCCCATCCCTGGGAGTGTCCAAGGCCAGGCTGGAGCCCCCTGGGACAGTGGGAGGTGTCCTTGCCCAGGGCAGGGAGTGGAACAGGATGAACTTTAAGGTCTCTTCCAGCCCAAATCAGTTTGGAATTCTGTGATTCTAATATGAGGACACTGGTTTGGCATGGTAAGGGCACCCTTCCCTCTCAGTGGAGGTGTTGACAGGTGCTTTGGGGCAGTGCCCGCATTCCCACCCCTATCAGAGTGCTGGTTTATGCATTTCCTGTGGCATTTTCAACTACTGTTCATGACCAGTGTTTTTCTACCCCCACCAAAGCAGTTGAAAGTGTGCAACCTGTGGAGGTGCTGTGTGTGACTTTTTTTTCTAGCCACCTCAGTGTGTCAAATCCAAATATGATTTGTGTTTGAAAATAGCCCCAGGAGGCTTTTGTAAGGCCTCTAAGGAACTGTGATTCCTGCACATAGTTGTGCAATTGTGTTAGGACAGGGACTTGACACCTCCTCCCCAGTCTAGCACTGACTCCTACATGTTGTGCCAAGGGATAAACTGGGCTTGTGAAAACTGGACTACTGGGACAGAGGTGCTTGGGTTAGCCTGGAAGGGTGATTCAGGTGCTTGGGGTGGAGATGGGACAGGGATGGTGGTGTTGCACCCATCTCAAGTCATCCAAGCACTGCTGGAAGCGTGGTCCTTACTGCACTTCTCAGGGTTGGTTGTGCTATAACTCGATTTAAGCAGAGGAAATTGGGTAAAAAGGTAATTTCTGTGAAATATCTTTGTGTACACAACCATAAATTAAATGATAGGTAGTAAAATCACTGGGGTACAGGCAGTAAAATCCTGTTTTGCATCAGTGCACGTGCTGTTGTTTTTCTGGTGAGGATTGGCACCTGCAAACCAAGCTGAAAAGCTTTGGTTCCTCAGGGAAATCAAGCTAATAAATGTCCTAACACCAGCACTTTGCCAAGCCACTTTTGTAGGGACCCAGAGATTTTGGAAAGAGAAGTGAGTGGGAGAGGAATCAACATTTTATTTGATCACTCAGCTGTTTTGACATTAAAAAAGAAAGAACACAGGTATTTATGGGCTGAAGTGAATAAATCTACCATTTTTGGGAATGTATTGGCAAATCCATCTCATGACTCAGGTAGAGACAAGCTGGTGTTGTGCTCCTTTATTGCCTTGGTAAGACCAAGGATTAGCTGGGTTTTCTTGAAAGCTGTACATATACTGGTGGGAAAAGAACAACACCTTACTGAGTTGTATATGATTGTGAAGAGTGGGCTTTGGGGAGCGTTTTAAGAGTTTGTAAGAAGCTTTTAGCAGGAAATGTTTCATTCCTGCAAACAACCCGTTTAAATCTGCCAGAAATTATTCATTTCCGCTTCTTAAAGCCTCGACAGAAGTTGGGACACTGTGCTCTGACAAACACCACAGATCCTTCTGTTGGACTGTGAAGTGGAAAGAGATAGTTTAGAAGACTTTTGCACAGAGGTTTGGAGAGATACACTCTTCCCTTCATCAGATCTTGGCTGGGAGCCTACAGAGCAAGGCAAAGTCGCTGGCTGAAAGCACTGCTTTAAACTCCCAGGTTAAAGCTGCTGTTTTACCGTGCTGTTGTGTTCTTCTCTCCCCCCAGCTTTTTGGAGACTGGGAATCTCACCTGCGAAGGATAATGAAGCTGTTTGCCGGCGGGGGATTGTCCGTCACAGGCTCCCACAACATGTGCGGCGACTACCTGTACAGCGGCCACACCGTCATCCTCACCCTCACCTACCTGTTCATCAAAGAGTGTGAGTGCCCTGCTCCCCACGGGCCAGCTCCTGGGGTACAGCTCCTTCCTCCTCCACGAGTCCTTGCTGTGCTCATTGGGAAATACAACCAAAGTTGAAATACGGGCGTTTGCCAGGATGGGAGGAAACGGGTTGTGCCGGTGGAGGGTCCGCTTGGGTGTTAGGGAAAACTTCTTCACCAGAAGGGATTGGGTTTGGGTTGGAAGGGATTTTCAAGGCCATGTTGTTTAAGCCCTCTGCCATAGGCAGGGACACCTCCCACTATCCTTGGTGGCTCCAACCTGGCCTTGGACACTCGCAGGGATGGGGCAGCCACAGCTTCTGTGGGCACCCTGTGCCTCAGCACTATCACAGTAAAGAACTTTTCCCTAATATCTCATCTAAAGGCGAATTTGACTGGCCAGGATCTCATTGCCCTTGAGTACAGTTTTAAGTTACACCATGAGAGAATGGTACTTATTTTGTGGTCTCAGCATTCCTGGTCTTAATCTCACTGCAGGATTGCAGTCCATGACCTCTGCTAGTCACAGTCATAGTCCTGTTACCATTGAGCTTTGAAATAGCCTCTGCTTGTGCTTCTTTGCAGATTCCCCACGGCGACTCTGGTGGTATCACTGGCTTTGCTGGGCACTCAGCATGGTTGGGATGTTCTGCATCCTCCTTGCTCATGACCACTACACTGTGGACGTGGTGGTGGCTTACTACATCACTACAAGACTATTCTGGTGGTACCACACAATGGCCAACCAGCAAGTGAGTTCCTCCCACTCCTTGGATCCTCGGGGCTCCTCTTGCAGGAGGGTGGTGGTGGGGGAATATCCAGTAGGAGTGAACTCACCTGTGTCCTGTGGAGAGTCCTTCTCTTCCCACTGTCTTTGCTTGAAAGAAAGAGGAGGCATTGGTTGGGTTCTTGTGTCTTGATGGGAAAAATATATGTGAAGGTCTACCCAAGGCAGACAGGCCTTTGCGTCCCATGGGCAGCCTCAGTTTTTGAAGTCCTTCTGGATTTGAGCTGGTTTTGTGACAGCAGAGTAGACCATTTAGACTTGGTGGAATTTTTTTTTCCCCATTGTTTTTTTGTTTGTTGAGGCCAACTGAATTTTCCCCTGTGTTCTCTCTGTGGCTTGTGCCCTTTAGTCAGATGACAGGTCTTCTGAGGAATGGGGCCTCACCAAAAAGGAACCGTTTTTTTCAAGTGTTTATGATTGGTTGTAAGTTTTCCTGGCCGGGGGGAAATGTTCTCCATTTGGAGGACAGCGCAGCAGAGAGCAGGCTGCTCCTGTCCTAAGGCCCATGTCTGTGAAAATAGGATAATGAAGGAAATACTGAGAATGAGGAGCTGCTTGGGAGGAGACACAGCACTCCATGGTTCTACTCAGTCAAAGAGGAGCTGTAAAAGATTCAGAGGTTGAATGAAGAAGTTTAAATGAGGTCTGATATAATTTCTGTTGGTGTTCACTGCCAATGAACTGAAGCAATAAAAGAGAAGCTTTCAGTGCTGAGGAGTGTGAAATCTCTCCTGCTATGTCAAGGGAGAATTAGGCTGGATATTGGGAAAAGATTCCAAACTGGAGGCACTGGAGTCAGGATTGCCTTGAGTCCTAATGAGGACTTGCTGCAGCAAAGCCCTTTGTCTGTGTGGAAACGTACCTGTTCTGCTGCATGGCGTGACTCAGGTTCAACATTGCTAACCTGAGATGCTGAAATATTGGGAATTGCCAGTCCCTGGAGCCTTTCCTGAGCACACCTTTGTGTGCTGGTCTTTCCTTCCTCGTGCTGCTCCATGTGCAGAGGGTTGTGGGTTGTGTCTGAGCTTAAAGTTAAAAGCAAGAGTGGATTTATTTTACATGTGAGCTTGACGTGGAGGTAAAGCTCAGTGTACAAGCCCTGTGCTTGCATTTTCCCGTGGGTGGATACAGGGATTCCTGGCTCTGGCATTGGGAACATGCAGCAGGGTGTTTGGATAACTCCCTTGGGGCCTGCCCACTCCTTGTGTCTCATGGCTTGCTCATGGCTAAGACAAGGAAAAGGGTGGGTGGGAGCAGTCTGGGAGCATGTGGAGGGCAGGGCAGGGCTCGTGACCTCCTCTGGGTGGGTTGGGGTGTGCCTTGCTCATCACTCCGTAGGTTCTGAAGCCATTCTGGAGCTACATGGAATTTCAGAGATAATTGTGGTAACAAGTGTGCTTTGGGTTGGGTTTTTCATTCCCATGGGAGAGAGGAGAGCAGAGACCGATCTTTGGGCCACTCATTTTTTTCCTGTGGGCCTGTTGAACAACAGAGGTTTTGGAAATGAGAGGGAGCAACATTTGGTGTGTGCAGGGAAGCTATGGAAGAGTGGCTTGTGTGATCTTTGAGTGTGCAGATGTGTGTGGCAGGTGTCGGTGTCAGGAGATTTTTGGGACCAGCAGCGAGCAGGGTGTCCCTGATGAGAAGGTGAAGCGGCGCGAGGAAGCGACGCGCTCTTTGATAATCCTCTCTGATTCTCTTTGTGCAGGTGCTAAAAGAAGCTTCCCAAACTAACCTCCTTGCAAGGGTCTGGTGGTACAAGCCCTTCCAGTACTTTGAAAAGAATGTCCAAGGCATTGTACCTCGCTCGTACCACTGGCCCCTGCCCTGGCCAGCGCTGCCCCGGGGCAGGCAGGTGAAGTACAGCCGCCTGGTGAGCGACACGTAACAGTAACAGCCACCCCGGGGGCAAAGGAAAGGACCTGTCCCAAGTGCTCAGAACTCCCTGCAGGAGATGCCATAAACAAGAAAAATCAACCCCCACTACTCCCTAACCCTTTCTTTTAACAGCCCCCCTGACTTGACCTATTCGGTTACCTGGTAAGCACTGTGATCTCTTTTTCTCTCCAAAGGATCTGCGTTGGACAACAATAAAGAAAATTTAACTTATCATGCACTGTTATACATTTCTTGTTAATAGATTTGGGATTTACATTTACCCATCACCATGTTCCTTTGTATATGATGCGACAACATAAATGAAAGCTTTTATATCATAAGTTCTGGTCTTTCCAGTCACGTCTGGGAACAAAACATATTATTTTCTTGGGAAAACATACTTTTCATATCTCTTGCCCCAAAGATTGGGCTGTAAGCCATTTTCTAGCAAATGACTATATGAAGGTTTCTAAATACCTGCCTTGGGTGAAATCAAGAAATCTTTCTACCTGTTGCACCGTGCTACGAATAAGATGACAGACACAGAGAGGTTTGGTAATCCTGATTTTGTAGAATCTGCAGTGACTGACTGTGTCAAAAAGTGCAAAAAAAAAATTTAAAAAAAAAAGAAAAAAATGTAAAGTGATTTTCTAAGTATTTCCTAACTTTATTTTTCAAAATGTGTATGGAAAAAAATTAAATTTAAAAAGATTTTTACATGTCAGAGAATAGAGAGTTAAAATTAAAAGAAAATGCTTCTTGGGAGAGAGAGATTTGTCTATGTTTCTAGTGCCTTTCTTGTCTTGATTGTATGGTCAGTAGGCAGTCTTAAATGTTTTTATTTAAAATAAAGTATTCCATGAAAGCAGAATTATATATACTATATAATTACTAATTTTTGCATTTATAGCTAAATTAAACTGGAAATTTGCTTATAATGTTGGAATTGCCATCTGTAGGGAAAGAAACACCCCACCAAATAAAAAGGGTCCGATCTTGCTCACACATTGTGGGCAGGTCAAGCTAAAAAGTATCACTTTATTCTTGGTAGCTGGATTTTAAAAAGCAGAACAGCCATGAATTCCTGTTTTTTAAGAATTTTACAAATGATCACTGAGTGAACTACGAACGGTTTCTCCATCCCCTATTGAAATGTTGTTGAAAAACAACAAAGATAATCTATTTCTTTAAAATATTTGTGCAGAAACTGCATGTAATTCTAAGTTTCACTCCTACCATACATACTGTATGTTTGGGGAAGTATCCTATCCTAAACTTGCCAATGTGCAGAACAAAATAGTTTTTTTAAAAAAAGAATGAAGAAGAGAAAAATATATATATAAATATATATATATATATCCATTCTGTATTTTACGTGAAGCAGAGTTATCTTCTGTAAGTTTTTTGTGTATTCACAAGGTGATATTTGTATTGTAAAACAACAATGGTGAAGGAAAATAAAAAGGCTTTTGAAAAATGTAGTTTCCTTTATCTTTTTAATGTTAAACCCAGCTTGAAATTTCAACTTATTCTTCCAAACCTTGCCTTTAAGTTGATGTTATTGCACTGTTGGCCATCCAATTTGGACTGTACGGAAACTGCATTGATTTGGAATTGCTGTTGGGCAAAACAGTGCCTTATCTGAAATAAATGCTATGCAATCAATTCCGACTGCGAGAGCCGGGAGCGGGTGGGAGGAGCCTTCCTGGGAGCCATCACCAGGCCTTGGAAAACCTACCCCGAAGCTGCTGGGACAGCAGGGTGAGCACCCATGGTCCCCCAGGATCTGTCAGTCCTGGTGCTTAAACACCAGAAAAAAACAAAGCAAACCAACCAACCAACCAAACAAACAAACAAAAAAACGGAAAAAGAAAATTTCTTCAGGTACGTGGTGGTGAAAGGGTCGTTTCTTTCTTCTTTTCTTGTGTTTTGAGATGGTTTATCTTGGCTTCTCTGCCCTGTTCCTCAACCTTGGCCAAAAACTTCCTTGAGGAGCTGCTGTTGCTTGGGATGCTAAACAAGACCAACCCGTTCCTTATCAGTTCTGTCTCCCTGGAAGGGAGGGAGGGAGGGAAGGGAAGGGTTTTTTTGGCCAAACCCTTTGCCAACAGCATTTGCGGAGCTGCCTGAGAATTTAGGGCTCAGCTCGTCTTTATCTTGGCAACTCTGGGTTAAAAGTCAGTATTTAAGAAGCCCAAACCCCCTCTGAGGTGATTTTTTTGAGAGAGTTCATGCTCCCAGACGTCAACCGAGGAGTAGATTTTTCAAGGCCTGGCATCATGCACATCAAAACCATTGACATAAGTAAATGTATGGATATATATGCACATGACATTAAATGGAATCTGCTGAATTCTGCATTGTAGTGTCTGACTTACTGCATGGAGTCCTGCTCACCATGGTGCCACCGGTCTCACAGTTGTTGCCTTGGGAAAGGCGTCTGGGAAAGCCAGGACAGGGAGCTCAGTGGTGCTGAGGAGGGGTCCGAGGCAGTGGATGTGGGACAGAAGTGCTGTGCATCAGTGTTAATCCTGACCACAGCCCCGTGCTGCCTGTTCTTCCCCTTCCCTGGGAGTCTCTGCTTGGCAGCTCTGTTTCTTTCAGAGAGGTGATGGCCCTGGCACTGCCAAATCTGTGCGCTGATGACCAGGGATCCCAAATTTCCCACCCCAGAGCTCTCAGGTACGGTACATCTGCAGTGGGGCTTAGTGGGACTTAGGAATTTCTAAACCAATTTTAATAGAATCATGGGATACTGTGAGCTGGAAGGGATGGACGTGGATCAAGTCCCACTCTTGGCCCTGCACAGGACACCCCCAGAATCCCACCAATTCCCCAAGAGCTTTTTCCAAATGCTGCTTGAACTCAGACTTTCTCTCCAAAGCCTCCTGCCAGCACAAGGATGTATCCCTTGATCACCCCCTCTGCTGATGGGGACAACCTCCATGGGCTCCACCTGTGTTGGAGTTGGTCCCATCCCCTATAACACAATGGGGACAACTTGCTGCCAGAGCTTCCCTGCAGGATGCCTTCACCCCTGGTGTGCCCAACAGCCGTTCATGCAAGCCCTGCTTTTGCCCACAGAATGCCACAGGGCCAAAGGGTCTCTCCTTTGGATCTGTTTGGGCTGCCCTGGGGGACTTTGGGCAGATCTGCTCTCTAACTCAGTAATCACGTCTCAGGCACACGCCAGTCACAGTATGGTGGTGTTATAACCATTGATTTTAATTTTCCCCAGCAGAGAAATGCGTTGGCAGAGAATTTACTTGAGCAGCCCTTTGGTTCAAAGTACATTTGGTTCATCTCAGCTTCTTGCAGGCAGAGCAGGTCGGGCACGATGAGTCTGAGCTACGAGTGTGAGCACAGCAAAGGGATTTGTACCTGCCAGCCTTCATCCAGGAGTGAATCTCCATCTCTCCCACCAAGGTGATGTTCTTGCATTCCACTTTAATAGGCTTAAAGGAAAGGTGAGTGGGTAGGGAGCACAGGACATGACCTGTTTCTGTGCACTGGTCTCCCCCTTGGCTCAAAGGACCAGCTCTGTATCTCCCTTTTATCTGGAGCAATGGTTTTAAAGTCACAGAAGACAGAGTTAGATGAGATTGGGAAGAAATTCTTGGCTATGAGGGTGGTGAGGGCCTGGCACAGGCTGCCCAGAGGGATTGGGGGTGTCCCATCCCTGGAAGTGTTGAAAGGCAGCTTGGACAGGCCTTGAAGCACCTGGGTATAGTGGAAGGTGTCCCTGTCCCTTCCAACCCAAGCCATTCTGGGATTCTATATTATTTTTTTTTATCCCATAAATTTCTTCATATCGCCTGCATTTTGACAGAATGATTGAAACATTTCCTCTGATGGGCAGATCACTTACATATATACACATATTTATAATTTTTTTTGTTTGTATTTTTAAAATCTACAGTCACCTTTTTGACAGAGCTTTTGTTACTTGCTCTGGTGCCGTCCTCACGATCCAGTTTGTGTTGCCATTTAGGGAAATGGGAATCTGGCACTTCTGTTCATCCCATGGAAGGGGCGACCTCCCCATGCCTTGTCACAAGACCTCTGCCTGACAGTGTTTTAACTCGTGGGAAACCTTAGCTAGGCTGGGGAGGGGGAAGCAGCTTCAGTTTTGAAATTGATAACATTACACGACAGGAAATGCATTTGGCTTTTTGCTGCTGCTTCAGATGATGGATGGCAAAATATTTTGTTTGTGGTGAAGCTTTAACCCGTTTTAATTTCGTCTCTGGGCAGATTCAAGGCACATCACCAGAGGAATCTTGGGGTGTTCATGTGCTTGAACATAAACTGAGTATTAGCAGCAAAAGTTATCATGACTTGGTTGTCCAGAAGGGTTCTTACTCTTGAGGCAAGGGTAAGGTTGGGAAGGCAAAACACCCAGCACAACATTTTAATATTTGATAGCTGTCCCTTCAGCTGTCACTCAGTGATATGTGCAGGACTTCTGAGTCCAGAAACGGTAATTGTTCCAATTTTGCTGCCTTTCCATTCAGCCTGCCCTTCCTAAGCTTTCCACTCATATTCCCAGCTGTGTTTTCCAGCACAAATAATCCTGATCTCGTTACCAGGAGCAGCTTCCAGCTCCTCTGTGGATACTTCCAGATCACAGTGTCCTGATCAGGTGCAAGTACCCAAATGCCACCTCCAGCAGAGCTTTATCTGTTCTAGAAAATATCCTCACGCTCCCCACCAGCTATTTTAGCACTTGTGAGCCCTGGAGGGAGCTGGGTGGGACAGGCCAGTGCTGGGACTGCAGCAGGGTTTTGGTGTGTAGCTCTTAACGTGGCTCTTCTGCTTTCCTGTCCCTTTGGCACCAATTTTGTCCTCCCCCTCTTGCTTCTCCAATGAAGTTCTGCTTCCACCAGTACCCACAGGCAATGGTCCTGAGCTCAAGTGCTGCTTGGAGTAGGTGTCTGAGTGTTTTGACCAGGAAAAGTAGGGAAGAATTTCCACGTGGTGCTGCCTGGGTCACGCCTGGCATGTCCTTGCCAAAGCGTGAGAGATTTTTTGCTGACAGCTCTGCACAGAAACATTATCTCCTACCATCAGGATCCTACATCTGTGTAAAAAAGGACTTTGGCCTTTCTTTATTAAATAAGTAATGTTTTATACGAGGCCTCATAATTGCTGTAAAGGCTGTGGGGTTTGTGAGGGGCTGTAAGGGCTGTGGAGCCTTTGATGGCTTTGGGGGCTGTGAGGGCTGTGAGGCTTATGGAGGCTGTGAGGGTTTGGTGGGTTGTGAGGGCTGTGAAGACTGAGATTGGGGGTTAGAGGATTAGTGGTGCTGTAAGGGCTATGGAGCCTATGAGAACTGTGGGGATTCTGAAGACTTTGAGGGCTTTGGGGTCTGTGAGGGCTGTGTTGGCTGTGAGGGGCTGAGAGGCCCGTGAGGATTGTGAGCGCCATGAGGGCTGGGTGAGCTGTGGTATCTGAGGGCTGTGAGGGCTGTGGAGTCAGAGAGCTGTGGGGTCTCTGAAGACTTTGAGGTCTGTGGGGTCTGTGAGGTCTGTGGGCTTGGTGAGAGGCTGAGAGGGGTGTGATGGCTGTGGGGGGCTGTGAGGGGTATGTGGGCTGTGAGGAATTAAGGGCTGTGGGGCCTGAGAGGACTATGGAGTGTTTGATGGCTTTGGGAGCTGTGAGGGCTTATTGGTCTGGGGGGGGTTATGAAAACTGAGAGGGCTCTTGGGGCTTAGAGGGGTATTGGGGCTGTGAAGGCTATGGAGTCTATGAGAGCTGTGGGGTCTGTGAGGGGCTGAGAGGCCTGTGAGGGCTTTGTGGGCTGTGAGGGACTGTTTGCCACGAGGGCTGTGCGAGCTGTGCTCTCTTGAGGGCTGTGAGGGATGGGGGGAATGAAGGGTTAGGGGGGCTGTGGGGGCTGTGAGGGCTCTGGGTCTAAGAGAGCTGTGGGATCTGTGAGGGCTCTGGGGGCTGTGGGGTCTGTGAGGGCTGTGGGGGCTGCAAGGGCTCTGGATCTAAGAGAGCTGTGGGATCTGTGAGGACTGTGGGGGCTGTGGGGTCCGTGAGGGCTGTGGGGGCTGTGAGGGCTCTGGATCTAAGAGAGCTGTGGGATCTGTGAAGACTGTGATGGCTCTGGGGGCTGTGGGGTCTGTGAGGGCTGTGGGGTCTCAGAGAGCTTTGGGGGCTGTGAGGGTCTGTGAGAGCTGAGAGGGGGCTGTGAGCCGTGAGACCCCTCTCATCCAGGATCCCAGAGAACTGGAGATTGTCTCGGGCCTGTGTGAGCAACATGCTCCTATTGGGATGGTGGTGGTTTCTGGTTTCTGCTCAGGGCCTGGCCATGGTTTAGCAAATAGGCTTGATCAAGTTTTCTGTCCTCTAAGGGATGAGCGAGGCCTGGGCACGCCTGACCCTGCTGGACATTTACTCAGCACCACAGGGTATCTGCAGCAGCTTCTTACTGGATTTGCCCCCCAGAAAATGGAATGATTTAAGCAGCCAGCTTCAGTGGCTGCAGAAATCCTCTCAGGGTCTTCTGGTTTAAAGAAAAAAAAAAAAAGGAGGAAATTTCAGTCCCTTCATTACCCATCAGAAGGGGATTTTGTTTCAGAAGGTTTACAGAGATTGTGGTCTCCTGTGCATTTATAATGGCAGAGTTTAGTTTCACCTGATCCCAGATTGGATGGCTTGCAGAAAGTGAGCTCTCCAGGAGAGCAAGAAATGCTGGTTTTGAAGTGAAATGTGGATGCTGGAGGGAAAGGGTCTGAAATGATCTGGTCTTGATCTGGAGGAATGAGAAACCGAAAAATGAGGAATAGAAAGGGAAGCAAATGCTTCACAGGTTTACATTTCTAAGCCCATTTACTTAATTTACTTTTTTTTTTTTTCCCCTAAGGGATCATATATAGAGGTAGTTTGAATCCTCTTTTTTTAACGATTTGGAAGCACAACATTCACTTTGCAGTGCAGAAAGTCCCTTTTCTGTACCAAAAAGCTTCTTTCTTCTGCAGTCCTGAGCCAAGGTCTGTGGACACAGGCACATCTCCTGAGGGACACAGGGAGCTGTGGGTCCCCATAACCTCATGTAGCACTCTTTTTAAAAGGAAAACAATTTAAAATATACCCCTAAACATATTTTGAGCTGTCATCAAATGTTCCTTTCCATCCCCAGTAATAGTTGGTTTGTCCTTTCTGGAGTTACAGAGCCACTGTGAGGTCTCTTCCTCAGCACTTTGCATTTCCTGGGATATGGCTGGCAGGACGCACCAGTTCCTTAAAGCTCGATTTCTTAACTTTTCATGACATCACCTGCACAGGCTCTTCCCTGTCCCAGGACCTTCCCACTGACAGCAGAGTGCTCCAAGGCCAGCCTACGATTTGGGACACCCTTGTGACCTGAGTATTGCCAGGAGCACAGCGCTGGCCAGGGGGATCTGTCATCCCACAAGGCACAGCAGGCTGTTTCTGGACTGGTGGCAGGGACAATCAGCTTCCCTGGGAATTGCAGTGGGGAGATAAGGTATCAGTAAATCTTGCTTCTCCCCAGCAGCTGGTCCAAAAATCACTGAGTCAAAGGGCGATACTGAACACGACCTTGGAGTGGTGACGCAGGCTGTGCTCAGCACTAGCTGCAGTGTGCTCCTGCATTAGGGGGCATGAAGGAAAAGGGGGAAAACTGAAACCCCTGAGATAGGGCAGAAAATGTCAGAGGTGGTCCCAGCCTTAAATTCCCACCAAAGTGCTTGGATGCTGGAGGGAGAAAGGGGACTGGCTAGTTGGACCTTTCCTCTCCCCTGCCATCATCATCTAAGGGATGTGGTGAGTCCTGGCATGTTTGGGAGGAGCAAAGTGCCAAAACCCTGCGGATAAATCATGCTTTGGCAGATGGTGGGTTTATCCAGACTCATCTGGGAATTGAAAGGAAAACAGGTGGAAAAAGCTAGGGTTTAACAAATAAAGTTTCTTGAAAAATAAAAATAGGTTGATAAAAAGTATTTTACACTTAAAATGCAATCCTGTTTTAAAGTTCTTCTCCTGGTAGAGCTTGAGAATCCTGAGAACTGATCTTCCATGAGGATGAGGAGTCATGGCCGGATGGGAAACATCCATCATTCCAAAGGCTGGTCAAGCTGTGATGGAGCAACGAGGAGGAAAAAAGTCCTGTTCCTGAATTCCTCGTACACCAGAGCTGAGCAGTGCAATGCCAGAAAGGTTATTTTGGAGAGGGAGGTGCTGTCCCTAACTCATTATAAGCACACCAGGGAGAAAAAACTTTTTTCATCTCCTTGTGGGGTAGAAATTATTGATTGGTTTCTTCTTATCTTGGGCAGTGCTTGACTCACAGGGTTGTACAGCGATAATTTCCAAGCTGAAAAGTTCAGCTTGGAGTGGGTCTGGAGCTAGGAGAGACTCCTCTGGCTGCTGGAACAGGTGAGGGAACCCAGGTAAGTTTGCATGGGATTCCACTGGGATCCCATAGGATCGATGTCTATCACTTTCAGTATTCTCTGGCCAGTTTAATCAGTTGGGTAATGAAAACTGTAGCTGAGTATCGTGCTGATGTGTTCGAGGCTAGTGCTGTGATAGGGATTATCCAAGCGTGGCTGCCAATGTCATGGTTGGAGAGTAAAAAGAGGAGGAAGGAAACCTGTAATATTACATTTGTTGCCACTAGAATATTTGCTGCATGAAATTCAGCCCTGATCACAACTGCTGTAGCTTACCATGACAAAGAAACTGATAAGAAAGGTCACAAAGAGCAAGGCTGGGTGACCACTTGGCTCTCTGGTGATATTGTTTCTCACTGCAACCTTCCTAACCTTGTTTGAGCAGTTATTTTCTGCAGGCCCGTTGTTTCCAGGGCACATTATCTGTGAGGAATAGCCTGAAGGCAGGAGCTTTACCAAGCCCCATGACAGGCAAATGGTACTGCCAGGAAAATCAGAGGCTCACTCTTCCCTTTCTAAACACAGAATCATCACAAGCTGGTTTTTGTTGGAAGGGGCCTTAAAGCCCATCTCATCCCACCCCCTGCCCTGGGCAGGGACACCTCCCACTGTCCCAGGTGGCTCCAACCTGGCCTTGGACACTCCCAGGGATGGGGCAGCCACAGCTTCTCTGGGTCACAGGCAAAGTAATGGGCTCAGCAGTAGGTTTTATCTGCTGAGACATCTAAGGACACGTGGAAACATCCAAAGCTGTTTTAAAGCTTTATTTCTACCTTGTATAGGTGCTTACAGGAAGGGGAAAAGGCACATCCCAGCTCAAGGTGTCATCTCCCACTAGGCAAGGCTGAACTCCTGGATGCAGTCCTAAGCTGCCAGAGCAGGACAAATTAGAGAGGGAAATAGCATATTTTCCCACAACTGTATTTTGAATAATTTTCCTTGTTAATCTTTAACCCAAAATAAACCTCTGTCCCAGATGGAAGAGCAATATCCAAAAAGCAAAGCCGAAGAACTTTGCATATGCTGAAGAAATCCAGGATCTGTACACAGGGTCTTATCTTGGAAAGCTCTCACAGCCAGCACTTTTTCCAGCCAGGGGAGAACTGCACTTGGGCCTGTGATGGGCTGTGCTTTTCTTATGCTGAGTTTCCTGAATTGACCTTTATTATGTTGACAATGTTGTTTTCTGAAGTGCTCTGAGCACAAGAGCAGCAGAAAAGCTGCAAGGCTTCAGGCTGCAGCATCTCCTCCAGTGTAGGGGCTAGTGGATTTTTGTGGGCTTGACTTAAAGGATTTGTTTGGAAGGGTGAGAAAAGTGTTCTGGGAAATGTGGGGCCAGTGATTTGGGTGCTCACTCTCTCCTATCAGTTCTCATGTGACAGCGCGATTGCTGCTCACAGGAGACAGACTTCTGCTGCCTTAAGCAGATTGAAAAGTAAATCTGCACTTCCCATCCTTATCTCTCCTGCTGCTCTGACACTGGGACGTGGGGCACAAACCCTCAACAGCTCTTTGAGGGCGCGATGTGTGCTGTGGGTGGGCTGTGCCTGGTATTGGGACTGCCCCATCTGCCCCCTTCCGCTTTCACAGTGCCCCCACCATGTGTGGAAAGAGCTCCAAGCGCTCCTGCTCCCGCCTGGAGGTGATCCTGATCGTGTGCCTGGTGGTGATGATAGCGCTGACCGTGGTGCTCCTCGTCCTCCACTTCCTCAACAAATGCAGCAACAGCAACAGTAACGGCAAGTGGAGCTCTCTCAGTCCCACCATCACACCCTGCGCCAGTGTGTCCAGTGCCGCCACAGAAATGAAAGGGACACAGGGAGAGGGGTCACTGTGCCACTGCCGTGGTCCTTTCACCCACCCACAGCAGGGTACTGGCCTCTGCAGCAGGAGTGTGGTGGTCACACCCAGCCAGTCTGCGGCCGGTGTGTTTCCCTTCTCTGGTTTCAATGACAGCCTAGGAAAAGCCTGCAAAGACCGACTGTACGCTCATCCCAATGTCCTGCCTCCAGGGGCAGTGGCTGCCTGGGGAAGGCTGTGAGAACAGCCCAGGCACACGGAAATATTTTGTGTTTTCCCACAGCATGTTATCTCAGCCTCCAGTGATTTGTGGCTCTGGATTTCCCCAGATGCAGATAACCTATTTTATTTATTATTATTTGGTAGCCCTCAATGACTTTTCTTCCATGGGTTTGCCCATCTCATAAGGGTTCCTGCCTTCCTGATGGCCGGGGTGAGACCACTATCTCCTTCAGGGGCGCTGTTCCTCACCATTTGCCTGGAGCTCATTGTCCAGAGCTGCTTTTACCTTCTTTGAACCTCAACTGGCTCTGCTGCACTTTTTGGGGGGAGGACCAGGGCACCGGATGTGGAATGTGTTGGAGGCACCAGGAAATATATGGACATTTTTTCTCCCCTAGTCCTTCCCAGAAGTTCCTGACATGCCATCCCCTTTTTCTTACCACTGCTGAGCTGAATTTTTGGTGTGAAGCAGCCCTTGCAGCCTTGGATCTGGATGCTGCGTGGTACTGGTGTACTTGGAGGGTTTAGCTGGGCTTGTTTCCCCCTTGCTGTGCATCACCACACGTGTTACACAGTGCAGTGATCCCACCTTGTGAGCTCCCTCTGTAGTTCCTCATGCCTGGTCCACATTTTACCACCCCACATGCCTTAACTGCCTTATCACACCTGGACCATGTTGTCAACTCCTTGGAAACCTGAGCAGAGGACTCAGCTAGACCCCCTTGCCCCGGTCCTCTGGGAGTGTTGAGCAGGTTTCAGGGGTGCAATCTCTTGAAAAAGGCTGGGTTGCCCCTTTTGTCCTCAATGCTGCTCCCTCATGTATCCACTATCCCTGTATCCATGTACTATTTACTGTTCTTATAGATTCCAACGACATACCAAAAACAGCAAACTACCTGCTGGGAGTAGGTCGAGCTGACTGCACAGGACCTGTGGCACAAGTGCCTTTGGTGAGTTGGGGAAGTTGAACATGGGGTTGATGAAATACTGTTTTTTCATCACCTAAGAGTATTTTTCCCAGGATTTCTGGTTTAGAGCCTTTGCCTTTGCCAAATGTGCGACGTCTTCAAAAGTTAGGTGGCATTTCTTTGAGGCTTGGAGCAACCTGGGATAATGGAAGGTGTCCCTGCCTGTGGCAGGGAGGTTGGTATGAGAAGAGCTTTAAAGGTCCCTCCCAACCCAAACGTTTCTGTGATTCTTGCAATCATTGGGCAGGATTGGAGTGACAGCTCTGAGCGTTCATGTGTTGAACGAGCCCTCTGACCTTTTGCCCAACTTACTCAGAAAAGTACATGCAGATGAACACATGGCTCAATATTTTGGCTGCGTGGACCTGTTGGAGCTCTTCCCTTCCAGATGGGATATGCCAACCCAGCCCAGGTGAGTGGTGGGCTGCTCACACGCCTCTACAGCCGAGCCTTCATCATGGCAGACCTTGACGGCTCCCGGCGGGTTGTGTTTGTCAGCGCCGACATAGGAATGGTGTCCCAGAGAGTCAGGCTGGAGGTACGTGGCTGGAAAGGAGTGGTTGGCACAGCATGGGCTAGGGGTAGAGTTTAGATAGGGTTATATATTAGTAGTCATTGCCAAATGGTATCGAGCATGGCAGCATGTTGGCTTTGGGATTTCCTTGCAGGATAATCTTGGAGGGATGCTGTGTCTCTGCTGAAGAGGAGCTTCTGATTCCTCAGAGAGTGAGACTGGACTTTGCCATGCTTCTCTTAGCAGAAAAATTATCAGGAGTACACTGGGGTCAAGAATACATTGTGATGGTGACTCTGTACTGCTGGATCTGCTGCACCACAGAGGAGGGAGGGAGATGGTGGAGAGCTAGGCTCTCCTTGGGTGATCTGGGATCCCCTTTAAGTTGGCCATAGAGGTCTTCACTTACCAGATTTCATTATTTTGAGGCTCTTGCCAAGTCAACAGCTATGGCCCTACTTGTGCTACCAATATGGGAATACCAGGCAGAAAGAGAAAGAGTGAGGAGGGAGGAAGACAAACAGTTGGGTTTTTACAAGGACTGGCACAAATCTCCATAACCTTTGGGCATGAAAAAAGGTTTTTTAGGACCACCTCCTTCCTCTTAGGTGCTCCAGAAACTGAAGAGCAAGTATGGTGACCTGTACAGGCAGGACAACGTCATCCTGAGCGGCACCCACACACACTCAGGGCCCGGCGGGTACTTCCAGTACACCCTCTTCTGGATCACCAGCAAAGGGCTCATCAGGCCAGCCCTCAACTCCATCGTGAATGGCATCCTGAAGGTCTGTGCCACCCAGCTGGAGGTGTTGGTGGCCAGCAGAGCTCCTGCTGTGACGGCTGTGGCAGCACCTCCAAATGTCACAGTCTTAAACACACCTGGAATTGGGTTTGTGCTTACCAGTGATCCAGACTGCAAAAGCAGAAGCCTTGAGTTAGTTCCTTAGTGAGAGTTGTGGGCGGTTTCAAAATATTATCACAATTTTGTAGAATTATTCACTTGAGAAAACAAAAGCAAACAAGCGCCCCCAAATTCCCAAGAAAGGGTTGGGGACAGACAGGGAAGGAACGAAAGTTTTTCTAGATTATCTCACATATGCCTTACAGACATAGACTAACATTCCCTGTTTTCCTGCTTTCCAGAGCATAGATATAGCACACGAGAACATGAAGAGGGGAAGGCTTTTTATAAACAGAGGCACTGTAGAAAACAGCCAGATCAACCGAAGCCCTTTCTCCTACCTTGAGAATCCAGCATCTGAGCGGAACAGGTAAAAGCTCCTCAGCCAGGAGGGAAACAGAGCCCTGAAGAGAATCCTTCAGTTGGGACCATGAGCCAGCATCTTACAGTTGGTGTTCCTGGTCATTTCTGGGTGGGTTGAAAACGTGGAGCTGAGTGGCAGAATGACACTGTTGCCATCTTGGGTCCTTGGGTGTGTCCTCAAACATCAGTGTCAAGAGTGGGCTTGAAAGCTGTGCTCTCCAAGCACATGAGATCTTGGTCAAGGATGTGACCTTATGCCTTATTTATAAGGTATTAATTAAAAGTGCCATCCTTGGTGCATGAATTTGTATTTGGAGAGAGTTCCTCTCTCCACCCCTTGGAGAAGCAGTGCCTGAGGACAACAACCATCAGTCTTGCCTAACCTTCACAGCTGTTTTCAGGCGCTTCTCTAAGGTCTGACTGTGCTCTGGTAATACCTGGAATAACCCTTTTATTCCCTTGCTCAGCCTGGTGGAGGTTTAATATGTCAGAGCAATGCATAGTGTGAGTGTTGGTGCTGATGGGATTGCCTTGCTCCCTTTTCATCCAGATATTCATCCAACACGGATAAAGAAATGGTGATGCTGAAGATGGTGGATGAGGATGGACAAGAGCTAGGCTTGATCAGGTACTGACCACCAAAGTAGCAAGTTTTTCTCCATATCCTCATTCTTTTTTTTTTAAGAACAGTATTCCTCCCCTCCCCCCCCCCCCCCGTTTTTTTGTTTTTTTTTTTTTAAAAACACTGTTCCCCCCCCCCCCCCCCCCTTTTTTTTTTTTTTTGCATTGTTGCCTCCCACTTGTTTCTTCAAAGTAAGAAAATAAAAGCCCCTCTAAAACATAATTCTTTGGATTAGTAAAAGAATCAGTCCAGGTCTGAAGTAGCTCTTGGTTACCCCGATAGTTACAGTGACAAATTCTTGTGTCCTCAAGACCTGGACCATCATATCCATGAGCCCTCCTGGTCAGGAAGAGAGAGGATGGGAATACCCTGCCCTCGTTAATTCATCCAAGAGTCTGTGTTTGTGTTCTCCTAAAGAAAATTCCCTAAGTCAGCTGCAAATACATAGATGGAAGAAGTCAGCTGCCATTGCCCAGACTGATGAATGCTTTTGTTGTGGACCCCCTGCAGCTGGTTTGCTGTGCACCCCGTCAGCATGAACAACACAAACCATCTTGTGAACAGCGACAACATGGGCTACGCCTCTTACCTGTTTGAGCAGCAGAAGAACAAGGGAATGCTCCCTGGAGAGGTGGGAGTGTTGGCAGGCCACTGGAAATAACGGGTGAAAAAGGGCTGCAAAGGGAGGGGGGGCTGGTGCTTTCTAAGGGCCAAGGCATGGTCTTTCAAACAGTGAATTGGGACAGCAGGGTAAACAGAAGGACAGAGCTTGGCTTACTTTCTTCCTCTGGAGAAGTTGGAAGGTGTATTCTCGACTTTCCAAGCTGGTAATTGGTGACATTTATTTAGTTTACTTCGATTAGGCTGTGGGAAACTGGGGAGACTGTGGCTGCCCCACTCCTGGAAGTGTTCCAGACCAGGATGGATGAGCACCTGAGCAACCGGTCTCGTAGAAGGTGTCCCTGCCCATGGGTTTGGAACAAGATGATCTTTAAAGTCCCTTCCAACCCAACCATTCTATGATTCTATATGAGAAAGGCATGTGCTGGATGCTTGATCCAAAGGGATTCATATATTGCATCTGTGGTGTGACATCAAGCCTGTACTCAGCCCCTCTTCTTTCTCATGGCTTCTGGCCAATTCTGCCTTGTGGTTTTCGTTTATCCAGATGAGTTTCAACCCTTAGAGTGCAAACACAGCTCCTTTAGAAAACATTATTTCCCCTGAAATGTAACTATGGACATGAACCCATCTCTCAGGAGCTCCGAGTCATGAGTTGATTCCGAGTGTCCTGTGTGCATCTCCAGCACGTACTTGGAAACAGCTGCCCAATTTCTATTTTAATACTCTGGGTAGAGGAACACATGTGGGTCATAGCAAAAATGGAAACTGAAGGAAGTCTGCCTAAGTCCTGCTTGCTAGTGTTTCTTTTTGGAGTGGGTTATCAAAAAGCTTTTAACAAGACTCGACTCTGGTGTGTTGTTATGGGTGCAAGTCAGTGGAAGTTGACATGCTTAGAAGTGTTTGCAGGATTCAATATTTACCTGTGTGGTCTGGGCACATTGTGTCTAGGACCCTTAAAAGAAAATGAGTTAAGAGGTGGTAATATATCAAAATAGCTGGTGTTGACACATCCTGTCTCTAAAAGGGGGGAAAAAAAAGTATCTGTAAGGGCTGAATTCAGCCAATGCTCAGTGTGTAACCAGCCACTTGTTAACTCCTGCACCCAGATCCAGTAGCTCTCACCCTGTAAATGAGTCATGAAAATCTGGCAGGAAACAAAACCCTGTGCAAGGTGGATCATCCATCAACACGATCAGTAACACGGGAAACTGGGCACGTGGGGGGAAGAGCTGACACTGAGGTGCAAGAGAGAGATGAAGAAACACGGTCTGGACCCCAAAGCAGCGTGAAGGACCCCCTGAAATAGCAACTGCTTCCTGTGTGTCCAATTCTCCCTTGTTCTTCCTGCCCCTAACCCTCAGGATATCCCTAAATCCCAGTTCCAGTCCCCCCAGTCTCTTGGGAAATGTCCACCATAGTCACACGCTCACCAGCTGCTGGTAACGGCAGCTGTGGGGAAAGCTGCAGGTGGTGTTTGCAGGCACTGTGAGGCTCTAGAATCCATCTGTCCCCCTCTGGGTTTGGCAGGGCTCTTTTGTCGCTGCCTTTGCATCCTCCAACCTGGGAGATGTGTCGCCCAACACCAGAGGCCCGACCTGCATCAACACGGGCGAGTCATGCGATAACCCCCAGAGCAGCTGTCCTGTCGGAGGGGTGAGTTTGTCTTACCTGCTCTGCCTCACACCCCCTGCTTCCTGGTCACTCAGCCCAAACTTCAAATTATCTTGCTGCATGGGTTAGTGTAGTAACCTAGTGCTTAGTTTTGACGTGGCTTGTAAGAAGCCATCGGTTCCCACGGCGTGACAACCTCTTGCGAACTTATCCACTTGGCAGTGCCATGTGTTCTCCATATTAACTGATCACTGCCACTTAAACAAATCTCTTAACAGGCAACTATGTGCGTGGCCAAGGGTCCTGGGAGTGATATGTTTGAGAGTACAAGGATTATAGGGCAAAATATCTACTTGAAAGCAAGGGTAAGTGACATTTTGCTTTACGAGTGTGTGTAAGTGCTGTTATGACAGGAATGCATGTTCATTTAAACAACTCAATGATCCTTGTGGGTCCCTTCCAACTCAGGATATTCTATATTCTATCTATCTTTTGTGAATGCTTGTAGATTTAAATTACTGTAAAGACCACATTTATATGCTTAAACAGAAGTTTCTTGGGTTTTGTTTGTTTTTGTTTTTAATGGGTAAATGAGGTTTGCAATCTGCTATTGTCAACAAGAAGACCTCAGAGCCTGGAATTTGTTAAGCTTAGGACAGTGTATGAAATCTTAATGGTAGTGAAAAACTTCCTCTGGTGTAACATATCTGACTAGACACATAAATTTAGACCAGAAAGCACACACTTTTATTTGGATACATCATTGTCAGTGTTATCATTTCAGATGCTTGCCCTGAAGTCACCACAGGCTGATTGTGACTTGCAAGGGAAAGATTGTCCCAGTCAAAGTGTCCTGGTGTGTGTATCAAACAGTGATGGAAAACATTGCTGTTGTTTTTAACACCCCAGACTCCTGGCCTTCAAAGGCTGCACTCTCAATTCCTTCCAGGAATGTCATTAAACTTCTGGCAACCCTTTCTATGTACCAACTCCAGCCACGTGTGCTGGAAAAACCATTCCCTGAAGAGCTGAATGGTTTAGCTCTGTGCTGAATACACGGTGAAGTCTAGGCATTTCTAAACAATGGATACAGCAAAGTGCTTCTTTCTCACAGAAAACATTTATTCTGCTTGGTCTAAGGTGTGAGAAATGCCAAAAGCTGACAAGAAGGATAGAGAAGTTGACATCCTCGTGAAATAGCTGCATGTTTCAGCTGTAAAAGAAAGGCATGTGTAAAACTGCTGATCACAGAGTGTCCTCCCTCCTTGAGGCAGGGGGAGCTTTCAGGGCTCAGGGCATGCAGGATGTGGAGATGGAGTGATGGAAATACACTCTTGCTTTAACATCTGGAAGAGGCCACAGGGAGGTGTCACCAGAACGAAGAAATAATCCATACAGAGAAATAATCCAGATTGCTTCTCCTTCAAGGATTTCCACCTTGTGTGTCCCCCAGGAGCTGTATGAAGAAGCTTCCCAGGAGATCACAGGACCTGTCAGCTCAGCTCACCAGTGGGTGAACATGAGTGATGTCTCCGTGGAGCTCAATGCCACACACACGGTGAGGGGGGAGCTCCTGGGACAGGGGCATAAGGCAGGAAGAAATGTCACCTCCCACAGCAGGACCTGGCATGCTGAGGGGAACTGGTTTTTATATCTTTTTTTTTTTTTTTTCCTTCTGACTTAGGTTAAAACATGTAAACCAGCCTTAGGGCACAGCTTTGCTGCAGGGACTATCGATGGAGCGGGGGCTTTCAACTTCACACAAGGTAATTTGGGGAGCAGGTGTCAATGTGGGTTCATACCAACAGGGAGAACATGGAGCCATCAAAGAGATTGAAACCTCCCGAGTCATTTGACAACAGCAGTGACTAGCTGAACCACAGCCTCCAAAAGGATGTTTTTTAGGAAGGTGTGACCTTACAGCCCCCTTGCAGATTTGTCTGTGTTCATCAGAAAGTTTCTGGACAATGGAAGGGCCATGCCTTGAAGGAGAGAGAGCACTGGATAGGGAGTGGGGAGAAGCAAGACCTGGTTTTGGGACACTCTTTCTCATTTGTTCTCATACCCTGAAAGCTGCCAAGGTGCAGCTCAGCTGGGCTAAAGCTCAACTTTTCAAACCATCCCAGGAAAGGGAGATGGTCAGAATCCACCGAGAAATATCCCACCCCACTTAAGCAGGGAGGGGGTAATGTCTATCTGACAGCTGCTGGGGCAGCTGTGAACAGTGTGTAAAAGATGTTTCCCCCTCAAGGCTCAGTTGAAGGTGACCCATTCTGGGATCAAATCCGGGACCAGCTGCTGGGAGAGCCATCCAACGAAACAAAAGCCTGCCACAAGCCCAAGCCAATCCTCTTCAGCACGGGAGAGGTAAGGAAAGGCTGATGTGTGCCCTGGGAAATGCAGAGGTTGCTGATCTGGGCTAGGATCAGCAATCCTTCACATGTCCAAATCCTTAACAGCTTTGTTAGGGAGCTGCAAGTGGTTCTGTGCCCGCCCATAGGGTGAAGGATAAGGAGGGAGAACAAGCTGCATGGGCTTTGAAGGCATGAAAATAGGAAGCAAGAATAAGTGTTGCCATTAGTTTGCATCAAAATGAGAGAGGTGGAAGTTTTCCTCTTTCAAAGTATCTTTTCTGTGTATCTTAGGAGGAGAGACCAGGCCTGCTGTTCTCATTAGTGTCAAAAAATCCATCTGAAGACCTACCCTGGCCTAATTCTCTGCCTGTGAAACAACCCTGAGCTGGATGCACAGGGAAAATGCAAGAGGTCAGAGGTAGCCAACAGAGTGTGGAGCTCAGTGCTGCCCCTCAGCATTCTCTGGCTTCAGGACATGCTCTGTTGGTGCTCTGGGTGTTTTTTCTTCCATCCTGCCATTTGTTTCCTGCCTTAATCCATTAAAGGACCTTTCCTCTTGTCATGGGACAGACTAGTTCATGCAAAATGAAGTAGTTCATCATGGTGCCTTTTGGAAACTCTGGGGACAGAATCTACTTGCCCATCTTCCTCAGTGTTGTCCTGAAAGATCTCTTCTGTGCTTTGGCTTCCCCTGGAAATGTCCTGTTGACTTCTCTGCTTTTCTGTCTTGTTTTTGCAAGTGTCTGTGAGCTAAAACACATCAGACTTGTTCATCCATGGGTAGAATCACACCAGGCTGGGGCTGGAAGTACCCCAGGGTGAGGCTCCCCAGCACTGCAGCTGCAGCAGGTGGCTCAGGGCCATGTCCAGAAGAGTCAGGGCAGTCAGCAAGGATGGAGATCCCTATCCCAGAGATGCCACTCACACAGGGAAGAACTATTTCTTAGGCCCAGCCTCTGCAGAGCTGTTGCTCTGTTGGTCCCAGTCCATCCCTGTGCTTGGGGCTTCCCCATCCTGGGCAGGACTTGGTGTTTGTTCTCACTGAGCTCTCCCCAAATCCTGCTTTTGCTTTAAATGAAAATTGATGCCACATTTTCCACCTGATGTTCTCTTGGCACTAAGGCAAATGCACTGTAGTGGAGTGGGATCATGTCCAAGGGCCTTTAGAGCACTTAGAGGATGCCATCTGGATGAGGAGACTCCTTGTCATTCCTTTCACCAGTCTCCTTAAAAGCTTTCCTTCTGTCACTTGTGTTCAATCAGCTCCTCACCTCATCTCCCCTAAAAAGAGGTCCCAGCTCCTCCCACCCACCTCCTCCATCCAGAATGGTGTTACTGAGAGTAAATTACACTTTATTCTTATGGCTTTATCACATTTTATGGATTCTCTGGCAGACCTCCTGCTTCTGATGGGAGGTCTTGTCATTCATGCTTTGACCCCAGTAAATTGCTCCTCAAAACCAAATCTTTTTGGCTCACTGGGGTGGGATTTTGCATTTCATTTACTGGAGCTGTGCCAACTCTGAGTCTTGTTGTTCTTAATTTCCTTTCAACAGGCTTCTCCAGCTTTTTTTTGCTCTTGTTTTAAGAATAAATGCTGCCCTAAGTGTGTGTTTTGACTGCTGTAATGGTGCCTGGTTTAATGGCTGCAGGAAGGAAAACACTCCAGCTATTTTTTTTTTCCTGTTATCCTAGAGTTGTTGTATGCACCTTTTGTCCCCCCTCAGATGACCCGGCCTCACCCATGGCACCCCGACATCGTGGATGTGCAGGTGGCTGTCATCGGATCGCTGGCAATCCTGGCTGTCCCTGGAGAGTTCACGTAGGGATTTCTTCAGTCTTATTCTATTTATTGCAGCCAACAGGGTTTAATTCGATAGTTCTGCATGCAGGTAGAAAGGGGGGGTAGGGTAAAAATTTCCCCCAATATATGTAAACTCACAGTGGGAATGAAGGAGGTGAAAACAGGCTTCCTAAATAATTTTAACTGTTCATTGCAAAATGCAGTTTCAAGGAAACATAAGGAGCTTGTTAACTCTGATTTTGTTTTTGACACCACAAACACCTTGATAATGAATTGCTCTGAGTGTTAATGGTACAATGGTGAGAATCTGGATAGGATGATGATTTCCCTCTAGCACTTTTATTTCTACTCTACTCTGGGGTGCCTCCAGCCTCACCCTGGCTGAGATGATGTGTGTGAAATGTTTTGAGGTATTTTGGTTGAACTTGTCACAGAGAGGCCCTAAGGGATGCTGAGCAGTGCTGGGGGCACTGTGGGGATTTCTGGTGGGGTGCTGGAAGTCCAACCAGTGATTCTTGCTTTAGTTCCCTGCTCTCTACAACTCCCTCACAGAAAGATGTGTCCAGGTGGGGATCGGCCTCAGGTTGGGCCAGGAGAGGCTCAGGTTGGACAGGAGGAGGAATTTGTGCCTGGAAAGGAGGGTCAGGCCTTAGAAGGGGCTGCCCAGGGAGGGGTGGAGTGCCCAGCCCTGGAGGGGCCCCAGGAAGGACTGGATATGGCACTCAGTGCTCTGGGTTGGGGGACAGGGTGGGGATGGGGCACAGCTGGGACTCCATGGCTGAGAGGGCTTTTCCAGCCTCAGGGATTCTGGGATTGTGATTTCTGGGGCCTGACATTGTTCCCTTAATGCCATAGGACCATGTCTGGACGCAGGCTACGGGAAGCTGTCAAAAGTGTAAGTTGTGAGGCAGAGGTTTCTCCAGAGCCCAGCACATCTGGAAATCCATGTTTCTGGAGGCTTCCCCTTTGTCTCCTCCCTGCTGTGGGGTCATGGGTCTTGTATTTCAGATGTTTCCTTCTCACAGCTGCTTCAGGCAGACTTTGCATATGCTTTCTGACATGCAGGAGAAAGGAGCACCCTTCCCAAAAGAAGCAAGACAATCCAGTTTCAATCCACAAGCTAATTCCACTGGGATCCAGGCAGGATGCTAGCAGGAGTTTTGTCTTTGGGATGGAGGGGTTTAGCTCCTTAAACCTCACTAGGATTTTGCAACATGAGAACACTTGCAAAAAAAGAAAAAAAAAAAGCAAATATATTTTTTCTATTTGACCCATTTTTCCATTTTAGCTGGAGCCTGAACACCATCTTAACCTCAGACGCTGCCTCCACTGTATCACAAATTTTTTAGGAGTATACAGACATCAGCTTCCAAAAAATACCCCTAAATTTATTGAATTTACCGGAATGCAAAGTCACTTGTCCACTTTTTCTTTGGAAAGTGAATATGAGATGTTAATAAAGGCAAATTGCACTTGCATGTTTCTGTTCCTGAGCATCCAGCCCCCTCCCCACCATAACTTTGTATTCTGTCCTGGTAAATAAGGGTAATAATAACAATAATAGTAAAAACAGTAACAACAGTAATAATACCAATCCTCATAACAAGAATAACAGTATTGATACAACAATACTAACAACAATAGTAATAACAGTGTATTTGTGCATTAAGCAGTTGTTTCAGGGTAAGAGTTTTGTTTCCTACCTTAGGAATTTGATTCCCATGGGACACCAAGGATGAATGTGGTAATTGCAGGTCTGTGCAATGTCTACACCCACTACATCACCACCTATGAAGAATACCAGGTAAAACAGAGGCTGAACGAGTTCAGATTTTGGCCATATGGGATGATAATTCATGGGAAATCATGTGTGTTTAGAGTATAAACCCCTCCAGAGTCCTCCAAACCCTGCTTTTCCTGTGCTAGGCTCAACGATATGAGGCTGCATCAACACTTTATGGGCCACACACCCTTTCTGCCTACATCCAGCTGTACAGAGGACTTGCAAGGGCTATTGCTACGGTAATCAACATTTTCTGTATGCCACACACTGCTGGAGACACCTGAATCCTGTAAGGGGTGATGGTTATATTTGTTCCTCAGTGAGGCCACATGATTGCTGCCCTCTTTTTTCTTCAGAAACACTCGTGGCATGAAAATAATTCCTGTAATGGGGGTCTTATACCACTTGAGAAGTTCTGGGGAATTTTCAGTTCAAAGTTTAGGAAATAAGTACCTCCAACCTTTCACAATGGCCTGAAGTTGCTGCTTTTTTACCTAAAGAGGAAAAAATCTGCTATTGTTTCTGCTGTACCTGGCAATGTCCACTGTCATTGTGGTCATGTGAATGTGCAGGACTGGTGGACAGTCCTGGGGTATTCTGATGGATGGATTCCGGGGGAACTTAGCATAAGTGCAGCAAGTGCCCTGCAGGGATTGCTCCTGCCCACAGAGCACAGCTGGAAATCCTTTGGGTTTGTGCTCCCTTTATTATTCTTAAAATCTGGGATATAGAACCACAGCAGCGCTAAGATTCATCAAGGACACACTGGTGATCTATGTGTATGTTTACCAAGTGTGTTCCTTCTCCCAGGACACCATTCAGGATTTGCCACGTGGTCCTGAACCCCCACTTTTCAACATAGGCAACCTGACCTTGCTGCCTTCTCTCAGTGCCGAACGCGCGCCGGCGAATAAGACTTTTGGGGATGTGCTGCGAGAAGTGAGGCAGCAGTATCGAGTGGTGAGAGCTTCAGGGGTTTGCTGACACCTGCCTAGGAAATCCCCTTTCAATTCTTACCCCTCACCCAAAAAGTCTGTGTTCTCTAAAGGGTCGTGGTGCCCTCAGACCAAGCAGGTCTTGTTTCTCTTGGTGGGCACGGTTGGGAAGACAGAGACAGAGTGTTTTCATACCAATGTCATTGTACTGAATGTGATTTAAAGGGGTGAATAAAGGGGAAAATAAAAGCCCTTTATTCATCATGAAGTAGATTTCCACTTCTGCTTCAAAATAAAATAGCAGCTGATTAAGTGGGCAAATATTGTAGTGACAAGCAGAAATCAGGTCACCTTTGATGCTGCTGCCATAGCAGAATGTAAATGAAATGAAATCAGAATGTCAGAAATGGTTCGATTTTGAATGGTCAAAATTTAGGTAAGATGTTCAAAGCAAAGACTTTCATCTCGTTCCTGTCTCCAGCATTAGGACAGCAAGGCATTCTGAAAAACCTCACTGTTTCCTCCCTTTTTTATGTGGGGTTTATCCAGCAAGCAGGCCAAATGGAATGGCAAGGCACAGAATACCAGTTCAAAGCATAAATTGTCCATTGCTGTTGCAACAAGTGAAATTGTAAATAATTTTAAACTACAAAAACTACAGAAATGAACCAAACACACCAAAACACCATGAAAACAACCAAACCCTCCCAAATCCTGAAATGGCATCTTCAAAGTTTGTTCTCAATGTGCAGTATATTAATGCAAATAATGCAAATCTCAATTTCCCCCACAGGGAGAAGTTGCTGAAGTGACTTTTGTGGGTGCAAACCCCAGGAACTCTGCAGAGAACGCGGTAAACATGATGCAGCGATGCTGAAATTGGGGGGGGATGGGATTAATGAATATGCAGTTAGTGCCCTTTTCTTTGCTGGGAGTTCACAAGGAGGTATGTACTTTGGGGATTCACACCACCAGAAAGCAAAGGGGCAAAGACTTGAATTTGTCCAGATCTGGACTGTTCATGATCTCTCCATACGTGTTGTGTGTGAGGTCAGATGCTCTCAGTTTGTCCCTTCTCCAGTTTAAAGTGACACAGGAAATAAGGATGTGCCTCTGCCTTCAGCATCTGGCTGACTCTGTTACTTTTATTCCAGACTGAGCACAACTTCCTGATGGTGGAGAGATACTCCAACACTTCAGGCACCTGGCATGGGGTGCAGAACGACGCCTCCTGGGACACCAGGTGGGTGCCCTGAGCAGATTTCACTCTTCCACAGAATCCAGGGAGTAATTTAAATTTAACCTGAAGGGCTTCATGTCAGAACTCTTGACTCTGCAGGTGATGCTCTCTGGGGACACATCAGTCTTTATTTGGGGGGGTTAATATGTCAAAATGACAAGAACTGATGCTCTCTTTGGCTCCAGCATTTGCAAGAAAGGCTTATAAATTTGGGAAAGGTAGAAGGATTGCCAAAAATTGCAGGAGATTTGTGGTCCAACTTGTTCACAGCCCATATCCATCTGTCTCACCGTGGTGAACAGGATGCCATATAGAAAACAGGAGAGACTCACAGGGTTTTCATAGGGAAAAACTGGCCAGGTTTGTTATGTATCACAAAGTAGGTACAAACAACAAGTTAAAAAGTTTGCAAGAAAGAAAAGCTGAGGTTAGATATGTCAGTCTTAAGGGAAAATATCCACTAAGCAGCAAAACTGGTGTCACCTTTCAGAGCTGCACCAGGAGTCACTGTTTTTCACCCAGTCATGCTTGTAAATACTTATTTCAACCTCGGTAAGATTGGTATGAGGAAAATTTTTTTTACCATTGCTGATGAATCAAGATGCTTTGTTCAACTCCTTCCTTTAACTGAAGTTCTGAAATACGGGTGCTGATCTCACTTTTAGTGAATGTTCCTCCTCTTTTTTTATCATCCCCCTTCACAGGGAGGGCGAAGCTGACAAATACTGCTCAGGGTGGTGATGTGGAGTTGGAGGTGCAAGAACACTTGGGTAGAAATATTCTTCATCTACAAAAAGGGCCCCTGACTTGTTTTCACATATTTCCAGATATTTTTCAGTCCTCCTGGGTTTTGGCTTGGTTTGTTAGTTGCTGCTTTGGTAGCCTAAATATGTGAGGAAAGGTCCAAAGAAACCCTTGAAGTGTGTCTGGAGTGCATCCATCTCATTCCACGTAGTGAGCTCTCGGGACATTGAAACAAATGAAAGGTGGACTTTCTTGCTGACTGCAGTTTTTGGCTGGTTTGCCAGGTTTTACTGGACCAAAGGATCCCTTGGCCGGAGCAATGTGACCATTGAATGGCACATCCCTCAGGGCACAGAGCCGGGCACCTACCGGGTACGGTACTTCGGGCACTACAAGAAAAGCCTGTTCATCATTCGCACCATCACTGTTCCATTTGAAGGCTCCTCCTCAGCCTTTGAAATCACAATTCCTTAGGAAGTCTCATTCATTAAAGGAATTGTTCCCCTTGAGGTGTACATCTGATATCTGGGCTTGTCCTGTGCTGGGCCAGGAGTCGGGCTTCAATGATCCTCGTGGGTCCCTTCCAACTGGGGATATTCTGTGATTCTCTGATGTTCTGGGAGGAGGTTTTTTTGTGGCAAACATGGCTCTGTACGTCATTGCTGTCCCTTGAGTGCTGCTGCTCAGGTTCCTGCAAAGTTTCATGCAAAGCTCAGTTTCCTGCAAAGTTTTGACTTGGAGCTGCAGTTCAGCCTCCTCATGTGTTCCCACTCAAGTGATTCCTTTTCCAGCCCGATCTCATTGAAGTTGATTCTTACTGTAATAAAAGGTGTAACATTTTCTTTAGTCGTTAAACAAGTGGATATTGATGGTGAACAGGATCTCTCTGAGGAAATTAGTGCATATTGGGAGCTAATCCAGATCATGAAATAGTCCATAAAGTTGAGTCCAGTCCATAAAACTGGTAAGAGCTGCTGAATTCCCAAGGCATCAGAAGAGAAGATTCTCAATTGTGTTTGAAATGCAAAGCTGACCTCTTAGGAGGCAAAGGGATAAATAGACCAGATATTCATCAGGAAGGTTTTTTTGAAGACATCCCACACCTGTGGCACAGTCCAGAGGCAGGTTGCTGATTGGGACTTTGGAGCTGACTTTGTCCACTCTTCTCATCCTTGTGTTAAGCTCCTGCCCAGTCCTCCAGCCACAGCAAAGGGCAACAGATTCTACTCTCTAAATGTCACTTTGGGACACATGGAAAAGATCAAAATTAAGGATGTTACATGTGCCAGAGTTTGTTTCAATGGCCAAAGCCTCATGGGGGTTTCAGGAGCTGGCTGGACAAAGCCATGACCACCTTGACCCAGTGCTGGTGGCAGGTCCCTCCTGAGCTGCCTCCCACCAGTGCTGCCACAGGATGCCATAAACAGAGATGTCTCCACAGTCCCCAGATCTCTTGTGGCCTCTGTAAGTGGTAGAACTGGGGACCACAGGGAGAAGAAAACACACCTTTCAGGTCTGGATTTGGGAATCTTGCAGAGCCTGACAGCTAAACAACTGTAAATGTTTTATAAGCTCCAATAACATGTACCAATTTTGTATGCAATCTCTTAAATTCTTCAGAGAATCATCAATCAGATAATTTTGCCTCTCTTTAACATCAGTGGGAGAGAATGAATTATTCATTTTAAACCAGCTGCAGTCAGTCTCAGAGATCCTCATCCGGAGGAGCTCAAAGCAGTTGCAATATTGAGTCAGGAAAAAAAAAAAAAGTGCTTTGAAAGAACATCACTGGAAATCATATCCCTGAAGATGCTCCTAATGTCCTTTCCTGGTAACTCACCCAGCCAGCCTTTCTGCCAGCAGAATTGCTCCAGTGGTGTCTGTGGGACACAGGCAGGGGCAGGGGATGCTGCTCCATCATCCTGCTGTGCCCTGGGATGGGTTTGGTCAGGGCAGCAATGCTCAGGTTGTAAAATGGTCCAGAAAGATTCTTGTAATGATCTTCCTGCTTTGTTCATGTGTGAGACCCCAGCCCTTTCAAACAAGGTCACAGCATCTTTGTGAAACACAGGAGCTTCTTTGGGGCTGGAAATGGTGCTGCCTAATGAATCCCAGGATAATAATCTCTCTCTCCACTTGCTGTTTTTCTTATGCTGCATAAGCTACAGTAAATTCCCGCTTTACCTAAAAGAAACACATTGGGAAAAAGGAAACAATTTTTTTCTTTTTTTTCTTCCCC
>VXBA01003538.1:283541-345119 GCA_013399895.1 Serilophus lunatus
CCTCACTGCAATGTTTTATTTGATTGTTTCTGGTAATTTTGTCTGTATTATTGCATTACACTAACCATGTATTTTTTTTCAGTAGCACTGAACATATTTAATCAAGCAAAGTTGAATTACACAGTTAAAGATTTTCTCTCTAAAATGTGAGCATCTGACCCCCCCAAAAAAGAGTTTTTAGGAAGCTGGGGTTTCTTATGAGAGAGGAGGTGTTGAGAGCCAAAATTAGGGTATCCGGAGAGTCCCTCACTGCCCCAGAGCTGGCCCCTTTGTGAGACAACTCGTAGCAGCTTCTTTATGTGACTGCCAGCAGTGGGCACAGGCTTTTTGAAGTCTAGGGAGTGGGGGTTTTGGAACTTCTCATAATTTTTTGTGTCTAGAATGCCTCGAGGAGAGCAGCTGTTGAGAGAAGCTTTTTAACAGCATCGTGATTGTCACTTGGGGTTGGCACAGGGTGACCAGCAGCCCTTCCCCCTCCTCCCTGCTCGTTTTTTGGGATGCTGTGCTTGGATCCAGCAGCCACAAGGTGCCACTGCCGTTTTGCACAAGAAAAGCTCGCTGCTCCACACATCCAAAGCTTAGCGAAAAATGTTTTCAGGAATTTGGGCACCTTGCCAGTTGTTAAATTTAGCTCTACTCACAGTTGCTCGTCCCTCTCTGGGGCTGCTCTCCTTCCATGTGGAGCCGTTTGTGCCTCGCGTACGAGTTCGGGACATGGGCAGAATTCCACCTTTTTTGTCTTCTTGTTGTGGGACATAAACTACCATGAACTTGGGAATCTTGTTTGTGACCATGCCACAGCTTTCCTCCTGTACAAAGTCTTATTTGTACAGGGCAAATTCCAAACTTACCGGCAGTATTTGGAGCTGCAGAAGAGATGCTAAATTAGGATCTGACCCGAAGCACTGGAGGGAGAGAGGAGAATCCTCCGCTGTCTCCAGGCTTTGATGCAGGCTTTGGGATTTGTTTGATCCTGTCTGGTGCTTTTTCCATGCATCCCACAGAGGGTATTTGTGTGCAGCCTCTCTACCAGAAGCTCTCTGATTTTTGAAGTCTTCACAACTGGGGTTTCAGGTGCATGAGGTGAGGCTGGCGACCAAGGGGTGTCACTCTTCCAATGTTTCCCTTAACCAACCCCCAACCTGGGTGTGCACAGTCCCCATCTCCTGCAGATAGCTGGAGCCAGGCCGGGATGAGTCTCTGGGCATGGAGAGGAGTTCGAGGTAACAGGGCATGTCCAGGGAGACAGCAACCCACCCCAAGCATCCCTGAAGGAGAAGCTGCCTAAACTCCTCATTGGGTCTTAACAAAGGGCAGCTGAGAGTTGCAATTTCAGGCAAGACTGGGATTTTGGAGGGACAAGAGAGTTTCCAGGCTTTGAAAGAAAGTAGCATCCCAACAGAATACCATGGACCAGGCTGAGCCCAGTTATTGAACAGCATTGATTTGTGATCCCTGACTGGAATGTCACCATTCAAAGGTGTGGGGAGGCGGTTGTTTTGTTGCGTTGGTTTGGGTTTTGTGTGTGTGTGTGTGTTGTTTTTTAATGTTTTGGTTTGGATTTTTGTTGGTTGATTGGTTGTTTTTTGATTATTTCTTTCCCCCCAAAAAAGGGAAATCTAGATAGGTGTGTGATGGGAAGATGAGATGGACTCTGGAAGATTTTGCTGGGCTAGTGGGAAAAGGGAGCCATGCAATGTCAGAGGTAAAGCAACTCCACTCAGAAGTCACTGCAGAGGTTGTTCCATGGACTTCTCGAGGGGGTTTCCACTTGGGATGTTTCAGGGTCCATCCAGCTCCAAACGTGGAGTTGCATCATCCTCAGACCTGTTTTATTCTCACTTTGCACCTCGGATGTGCTGCAGAGACCTCCAAGAAAGGGCTGGCTGGAAGAAGGGAGATGGAAAACGCTGGTTTTGCACCTCCTGCCCCGTAAGCAGCCAAATATGAGGCCATCTGCTGATTTTTATGGGCCATTGATCTCATCACTTACACCTCAAACATGCCTTAGACTTGGTGGAGGGTGGATATGGCTTTTGGCTCTATCTTTCTCTACTCTGGGAACCCACATCTTTACAAATGGGAATTAATGTGGGGGTTTTTTTCAAGTTGGGTTGTGTGTTTGAGATTCCTTGAAAAATCATTCTTGCTCTCCAAACCTGATCCTCCAGCTGCTGTTGGGCAAAGAGGGAATCTCAGCTCCCAAGAGGGGAAACGTTACAGCACAAAAGCAAACTCTGCCATTGCCCTGATTTCAAAGAAAACGAAAGCAGGACATGAGGAAAAGCTAATGAGGGAAAATAATAGAGCTGGCAGAGCTGCTGTTCTCACTGGAGCCCAGAGTACAGCTGACCTCTTTGTAAGTCTGCAAGAACAATGTCAAACTATTTTGGGCAAAATCCCCTTATGGCTTGGTAGGGAGGGCTGCAAAACCAGAACCCCTTGAAGCAGGTGTGGAAGCAGGAATTGCTGTTTCTCAGTTGTTCAAATATGATGGTCTTCCAAGGAGCAGGTCCTCAGCTTAAAATGACCAGGGCTATAGGTGATTTACCTGCTGGTAACCTGGCTACAGGCTCTTCCCTCACAGCCCTAAATCATGTATTGCCACATCTACCCCCTTATTTTTGCACGTTGCAAAAATATCACCCCTGAGAAATCTCCTTTGGGATCAGGTAAGGAACAATTGTAGCACTGACAGCTAAATAAACAAAAACACTAACCCCTTGAATTTTTATTTGAAAGAGCAAAGTATAAAACTGCTGATTTTCTGCTGCTTGTGCTCCATGAGTGTCACCAAAGTGCACATGGAAAACACTCCTGGCACTGCAGAACAGCTTGTGAACCTGCCTGTGTGACCTCAGCTCCATCCCCACGGAGCAAAGTGTGCTCTGATTCACCGTGCACTGCGTGGAGCTTGGGCTGCAAAAACACTGAGTCACGTGCGTTGGCTTAAAAAGTTTTAATGCTATTTCAAAGTCCAGTGAATGTCCTTGGATTACTCTGGAATTACAGACCTGCTTCACAGAATTTAACCCCGGTTATGATTCCCTGGTAACGGATGATTGAGATGCCATTTTCCCTCCATTCCCTTTCAAACATACATGGTTGTCCTCCAGTAAATGGAAAGTGTGATTTTTCGCTACACTTCATAGTGTTAAAACTCTATACAAACATTGTACTACGTGTACAAAAATAAGTGCTTCATGCACACTTTTAATACTGTTTCTTGCCCTTCTCTTTGACATCTTTCTGAACTTATATAAATAGCTGAAAAAGCAGACTAAAGACTGGAAAGTGAGAAACACTTCCTGCCAATGGTGGTCTTTTAGAGACGCACTCATGGGTATGTTCCTCGTTGGCAAACACGACAGACAGAAGAGGAAAAAAAAGCCACAATATCCATAACACTCTCGGTCATTTTGCCCTCTGTGAACAGGTTTGTCATTTCAAGTGTGACCAACAGCAACCACAGAGGGCTTGTAATACCTTTAGGGTCACCCTAAGGAGCTACTTTATAAATAGAAGAGGTCTAACAGGACCACAAACTTTACAGCTTATGTGTTTTTGTTCCATTCTGAGTGAAATCGAGTCAGCTGAACATGAGAATAGAAAACACTTAGTTCCCAGCAGTCAACACCTTGTCACAGACCATCGTGCTTTGTACAGTTTTGGGGATGCATGAGAAAAACTCCTCTTGGAATCGTGTACAGTGCCACATCCCAACATTTAGACCAGATTAAAACTCTCCTGCTGGAATTGATGGGTGTTGTCAACCCAGCTGCAAATTCTCCCCCACCCCCAAAAGGGGTTTTTTTGGTCCTAGACTGAGCAGATTCAAGTTTCCTCATTACTGAAAGTTTTCAATATTGCATAGGTTATGTGATATATCTCTAGAGCATCATTAGTCTTGCCTCAATCCCATGGCAAAAATAAATGGAGAAATGCCCTTCTGCTGTAAAACAAAGGGTGCTCTCAGCATTCCCAAAGTACTCAAGCACAACACCAGCTCTGGCATTCTCCAAAACAAGAGGTGCCTTTGGTGTTGCCATGAGCACTCTCCTACTAAATTCATTTTTGCTGGAATCACAGCAGCCAGAAGCCTTGATTTAATGTGTAAAGCAGCACTGACAGCCAGGCAGGGCTCTTTCCAAACTGTGAAAATGTTCCTTGTACACCAGTTTATTCCTGTAGAGGTGCCTGTTATTACTGGGCTGTGGCTGTGAGCTCTCGTGCTCTAATTAAGTAGAGAACTGGCCTTAATGAGTAGCACTTTTCTGTCCCTCAGCTTTAACAGCCCTAAAAGTTTCCCTAAATTTCAGTAAATGTGCCGTTTGATGGGAAGTGGACCAAAGCACACCGTTATTTGGGGATTTGTGGATACGGCTGGGAAGGAACAAAGCAAGAGGGCAAACTCAATGCTTGCCTCCTGCCTTAAAAAACAAATTAGCAGGGGAAATTACCTGTTGGGCTGGGCAGGAGTGTTTGTGATAAATGACTTTATGCCTTGGCTGTGCCTGAAACAATTTCCAAGACACTTGAGGTGCCTGAACACGTTGTCACAGCACTGGTGGCACGGGCTGCTTGGGGCAGGAAGAGGCACATCCATGTGGCCAAGGGGCAACTCTGCTCTGCCTTTTGGGGTGAATGGAGGAGAATTCCCTTCCTTCCCAAGTCCAGTGTCACAACATTCACAGGACCAACTGTTTTCAGCACAGGTTGTTGCTTGTAAACACACACACACAATAGGCTGTATGTGTGTATACATACACACACACACACCTGACAGCCTTTCATTTTCAGAACTGAGATTTTGCTTTCTACTGTGAAAACCTGATTTTGCATAATTTCTTTTTAATTTCTCCTTTTCCCTCCCTAATAACCTGTTACGAAACTAAACAGCTACAAGACTGAAACTCTGACTAAAATTAACTTTTAGGTGACAGATTAGTTTAAAATCATGAGGGTGTAAGAATTACCAGACTGAGATATATATTTTTTTTCCTTTCTGCCTGTGCTGGATTTAAGGGACCTTGATTAAAGTCAGGATTAAAATGCTGCGTAGCCGTCGCTGCGTGCGGCGACTGCGAAGGCTGGGTAGGCTTCATACGCTGCATAAGTTGCTAAATCTTGTCCCATAGTCATCGCTTGCTTGAGCTGAGTGGCTGTGACAGTGGCAGCTGCATTAGCAATGGTATATCCTGCAGGGAAAAGGATGGGAAAGCATCAGATTAATGGAAATCCATTAAAAACTCACCATCACTTGGTAGGTTATGGTGGGAAGGCTTTGTTGTGGATGGGAACAGCCTAAGGAGCAATGAGTTTGTTGATGGGAATAATCTAATTCAATTAAATAGGTGATTTCTGGTGTGGGTTTTTTCTTCCACATTAAAGGTAGCTGACAAAAAAAACAATTGGATAATTTAGTGCACTTCCTCACCTATGATTTGTTAAATATGGTGCTTGAAAAATGCTCCTCTCTGTTGAATGTTTTTCCTTAGGCTTGGATTGTTTCTGAGCTAATAGTGCTCTGTACATGTTGCATAAGGAGGGCAAGAAAATGACCTGAAACAGGGGAAACGTGGGCAGGTTTCATCGATAAAATATCCTTCGCAGTCAAAATCCGTGGAATTCAGGACAGCTGTGTTAGACAGGAAGGAAACTCCCCCAATGCAATATCGAGGGCAAAACATTTAGTACACTGGATTTCTTTTTTCCCATCAGTTTCTAATGGAAAATGTGGTTTCAACACTTCAAAATTTTCCATGGGAAGATGTAAGCTTTGCTGATTTAGAATGAATCACTTGGGAAACAAGCACAGTTTGGGGCTGGCTTTTCTGAAGGCTTGTTGACCAGACTGCAGTATTTCGTTGTGAAAGAATCAAGAGTTAAGACAGAGCTTAAATTTGGGAAGAGCAGCTGGGGTATCCATTGTATCTGCTGCCAAACTGTGACTCCCAGGGTCCAAAATCTCTGTCTGACCAGCTGGGCAATGGGATCAACTCAAGGTCTGTCGGAGCTGGGGTCCTCCTGGTGGGTGGAATGGGAATACTGGGCAACACTGAGCACCCATTGGCTCATTGGACGTGTTACTTTGGGGGAAAACGTGAGAAACGTGCTGTAATTTGGGTATTGTGGCTGTTCAGGGTGTTCTCTTTGCGTCAGCAAAGTGAGGGGCAACATTTCAGCTAGGAACTGATAAACCTCTGACTTCAGGCAGATCTGCCACACTCATGGAGAGGAATGAGCTGCTACCTGGGCATGGCCTGAGCTGAGCTGACCAAGGACTGGTGTGTGTAACCAGCAGAAACTCCAATGTATGTCAATTTGTCGAGTTTCCAAGACAAATAAATAATGGTGGATGAAAGAAAAGGAGAGATTCTAATTAGGCAGTAAGTGGAGACTGGATTCAATAAAGAGCCCATTTGGTTTCCACGCTGCGGAAGCCCTGCACAAACCCAGACAAATTGATTTTTCTGTGGCTTTTGCGGACTCCTGTGGCAGGAAGCCGGATAGATTTTTATTTTTTCTCTTTCAATCCATCCTTGAGACACCCCAAACAGCTCAGTAGTACTGACTAATGCATTCCTCATGTGCAGTTTGGCATGTGCTGCTCCTACTACATCAGAATAACTGTCTTGCTGCAGAGCACAGTAAATGTAATCCATGAGAGCTGGATTCCTGTGTTTTCCATGGTTTCCCAAGCTGGTTTGGGCAGTTGCAAGAGCTATTGAGTATGAATTCCCAAACTGGGAAAAAACAAAACCCCTTCCAGTGTGAGTGTGAGAGTTGGGATTGGATCCAAACTTTCATGACTCTGTCATTCCTTTGGCAGATGAAACCCTAAATCTTGGTTCAAAAGGAGCTGGGGGCACTGGCAGAGGATGGATGGACCATGAATCAAACTGTGTGTCTTTTCCTCTTTATAGAGGAAGATCTGCTCCATTCCGGGTGGCATCAGCCAGCAGGTCCATGAAGGGGACTCATCCCAGACGTGGCATTGGGAACACCAGTTTTGGATCCTGCATCCTATCTGGAGTTCCCAGTAGAAGGGAGGCATTCAGGAACTGGAAAGAATGGAGACGAGGTAGGTAGCTGGGATGGGGCCATGGGTGGTGGGGTTCCCCACCCATGGACACTGCTCCAACCCACCTGCACACAGTCCCACGTAACCTGCTGTGTCTGTGTATCTGCAGGGTCAGGGCCAGAGCAGAGACCCCCAAACCTGGGGTTGTACCCTGTAATTTGGGTAGTCCTGGCATAGACATAAATTACTTCATAGGCAATAAACTACAACAGGGTACCCAGAGAAGCTGTGGCTGCCCCATCCCTGGGAGTGTCCAAGGCCAGGCTGGAGCCACCTGGGACAGTGGGGGGTGTCCCTGCTCAGGGCAGGGGGGGAACGAGATGATCATTAAGGTCCCTCCCAACCCAACCCATTGTGGGATTCCATGATAAATGTGCCATATCCATCAGTAACATGAGCCAAGGCACGTGGAGGGGCACAACCAGGCCTGTCCCCAGCAGCCAAAACCAGGTTCATTCTTGACATCCACAAGGAAGCAGCAGGAAAAATAACATTCCAGGAGCCCTTTGCTGTACAGACCTTCCCATACCTGGAAAAGCCGGGGCTGCAGGAGGCACCTCTGCTCCCTCCAGGGGAATCCCCAGTGTCTGGAGGGTGTACTCTGCCGCGTAGGTTTTGGCTTCGTCGACGTAGGCGCTGAGCTTGGGCGGTGTGAAGGGATGTCTGTGAGCACAGCAACATGTTAGCTGGGTTTGTTTTCTCTAGGACTTCGCTGCAAGATGGTTTGATCTGCTGGCATCAGCCCACATGTCACATGGAAGCTCTGCTTTCCTGTGCTGGGGCATTAACAGAGGGGACTGTCCTCGAAGCAGACAGGTTTCCCCACCGAGGTTATCGACCACACGTCTCATTCTGGACACAACATCCTTTCAGAGATTGTTGTGCAATTTCATTCAAAAAAAAAAAAATAGAAATCCTAATGTGTTTTTTCTTTAAAATACACAGTCTGGGTTTTTCTTTAAATTACATAGCAGTGTTTTAGGTCAGAAATGTTTCAAATCACATTTGGAGCTGAAATATAAGTGTATTCCTTCAAGCTCCTTTCACTGTCCCCCCCAAGAGCTGAAATATGCTTTATTTTTGTACAAAAAAGCCCCCTTTCCCTCCCCCCACCATTATGTCTGGCTTTCTTGTAATGTTTGCACCACCAGAGAGAGAGCACCAAGCATGGTAGACATCGTCAGTCTGTTTTACTTTGTGGGTGTTTTTCTCCCTAATATATTAAAAAAAAAAAAAAAAAAAGAGGAAATAGAGACCTGCATGAATGTGCTTTGAGGAGAGGTGTTAGATAAAATTCCCCCTAAAAAATAAATCCCAAACCTCAGAAAACCTCAAATAATTACATACATGGTGGGGTTCTGGCTGGCAAGGGCAGGAATGGTGATTTTGTACAGGAAGAGCTGTCTTTGATCTTGGCCAATTGCAGAGTGGAGCTGGTAAACAGGTTGTCCCCAGTTGTTTTTCTGGCAGATTTCTTCTAAGATCTAGGAGAGAGAAAAGGGATTTTTGCTCAAGTTAACTGGTGCACAGAAGCCTTCTCACCCAGCTCCAGCCCCTGCACTGGTCAGCTGCCTTCCCTCCAATAAAACCAAACCCCCTGAAACCAAAGGTTTTGCACGGAGTCATGGCCTAGCAAAACAATGTAAAAGAAATGGCAGACAGGACACTACATTCACCTTGAAGTATAAAATTCATCTAAATGTTTTATACTTCAAAAACCTGTTTAATTCCTGAAGTTATTCCCTGTTAAATTGGATGTCTTTGTCCTTTTGCTGATTAGCTGTTTTATTCTGGTTTCACTGTGGTTTTCTTAGAATTCTCCTCAGCAACTTGATCTCTGCACTTTCATTTCAGAGGACCAAAAAACTTGGGTTGCATTCATCTTCACTGCTCTGTTGCCTCCCTGGCTTAGAGGGTTATGGAGCATAAGTCCAAATAGTCTTCTTTTTAAAAAGAAAAAAGGTTGTGTTTCCATCCAGTTAATTACACAGCCTTCAACAGGCGATTTCTGCTTTTAGTTTAAAAGGGAAATGCTGACCCACATTGCCCTCAGCCTTAGCACAGCTGATTCCATGGTAATTGGGAATTGCTGTCCAGAAACACTATTCTTTGGCTTTGGATTTCACTTTTGTAACCCATTGGGTGTATGTTGTCCCCAAAGGGTTTGAACATAATGTGGTGCTCCTGTGTTTCCCTGTGAGGGTGTTCAGCAGCACCAGAACTGACACTCAGCTGAGAAGATGTTGGGTCTTGGGCTTTGGGACCTTGGCCAAGCTGGCATTTGGGTGCATCTTCATAGAATCATGGAATGGTTTGTGTTGGAAGGGACCTTAGAGCCTATCCCCTTGGGCAGGGACACTTCCCACTGTCCCAGGGGGCTCCAGCCTGGCCTTGGACACTCCCAGGGATGGAGCAGCCACAGCTTCTCTGGGCACCCTGTGCCAGGGCCTGCCCACCCTCACAGCCAACAATTCCTTCCAATGTTCCATCTAACCCTGCTGCTTTTAATTTTGCAATCATGGCTCCAACTGAAGTTTAGCACCCTGTACTCTAAATAAATAGTTCATCACATTTCTTGACTGTGGCAACACTTATTCCTCGATGTCCCAACACTTATTCCCCGCTGTCCCAACACCTTCATATGGATGTCGAGTTCATAATTTTACATCAAGATTCAAATCCTCAGTAAGGCAGGTCTACTTATTAACACTGAGCATCCCACTAAACAGTGGGAACATCATTGAAAGATGGTTTTGAAATGGTCTCAGCACAGTGGATGGGAGAGGCTGACCAAGCTGACAGGTATTAATGAGGTTGTCCCATTAATGAAGCAAACTCTAGGTGTTTATGACCTGCTGTTGTAAGAGAGTAGCAGTGAGGGGATTGGGGAGCTCAGCTGCTGGGAAAATGTGCCCCATAGAACAATTGTGGTAAGTACCTTGTGGTGAAATACACATGGTGGGGGTCTGGTGTGGATGGGAAGAGAAAAAGGGAGCTTCACCTGCCCTAGGGCACTGCAGAACCACTCAGGTGGTTTCACATCTCTAGGGAAAGGTGTCTCTGCCCATGGCAGGGGGGTTAGAACTAGGTGATCTTTAAGATCCCTTCCAACCCAGGCCATCCTATGCTTCTATGATATGCTGAAAAAATAAAGTAAGGGGGAAAAATCTGGTTTTCTGGGAGAAAAAAAAAGGATATTTTCATAGACTTTGATAATCTGGCTGCTGTGGTAATTAAGTGTTAATAAGGAAAGATGTACTTCTAAATTCAGGGTTTCTTATGTTGCTTTGTAGACTGTAAGGGGAAAGGTGCTACTGTGACAACTGGGCCTTCAGAAACTCAGGGAATTTGTTCTGGATTTCTCCTCAGCCCTCCATGTGGATCCCAGGCCTGCACACACAACCGAATCAAAATGCTCCTTGAGCAGCCAGAGTTGCTGGGCTGGGTTGTGTTCCACACCTCTTTCCCCATAAATGATTTGAAAATGTAAATTATTGTTCTGTATCAGCACATTTACCCCTTGGTGAAGCTCCAAGCGATGCATCTCATGCATCAAACCCATTTTGGGTGGGAATTTCTCTACCCTCAGTGCTTTCATGGACAGCCATCCCCAGATTCCATCTTACCCGGGGGGGTGTTTGTGACAGCTCTTTTCTGAGGGAAGACCTTAAAGGTCTTCTCCATCTATGAGTCTGTGAGTGGATGCTGTTCTCCAGACAAGTGGGTGGGGGATATTGCAACTGGAATTACTCATTTTACTTAATGCCTTTTGAGATGCAGGGAAGGATTTAATGATCCATCCCCAGCACAGACTCGACCCGTTTCCCCAGAAGCTCTTTGGGCAAAGACAACCAGACCTTGGCCAGGACATTGATGCTGGTTTGTGGTGCAGGTACCTGAGGAGCGAGTTTGATCCCTTGGGGCTTTAGGGTGACGTGGTTCATCGGCGTGAGCTCCATTCCTGGCAGGAGATCATAGAGCTTGTCCTCTCCCCTCTTTTCCTTGAGCTGGTATCCGCGCCCCAGGCCCGTGTACGCCAGGTAGCCGCGACCTCCCAGGCCTCTAATTCCCGCAGCCCCTACAGGTACATTCATGTAAATTTCTAGGAATGTAAGAAGGCATTAAACTGAATCAAATCGTGGGAAAAATTACCCTGATCCTTGCTGAAATGGAAAAGTTAGCCCCGCTTGCTGGGTTTGGGAAGAAGACACTGCTGGGGTAAGCCAGGCTTGACACTGACACTCTCTCTTTTTTAGGCTTTTATGCTTGGATAGGTGAGGCTTTTTGGGATAGATGTGCTCCTTTCTGACCCACTTTCCATTTTCTGTGGTCAGTTTTGATTTCATGGCACCTTTCTACCTGGATTTGTATTTTAAAGGCAGAGAGGGCACAGCTGAGATCTTTTGTTACCCACCAGTGTAATTTCACCTTCTAGAAGAATTCAGAGTTTCCACAATTTCATACTTATAAAAACAAAAGTAATTTTTGATTTTCCCTCGTTACACTTCCATTTTTCCTCAGGGAACCATACTTGGGAGTCTGGGGACATCACAAGGCAAGAGAGGGATGATGGGTTATCACATCTGCACCTTTCCCAGTGCAACCTTCATAAAAGCTGATTTCACCCAGGTGGGAAAAACATGAGGCACAAGGGATATTCCTGCCTTGCCCCCTTCCCTGTGAAGGGAGGAAAAAATTAGCCATTGTGGTCCTTGTCAGTCCTCCCAGGGTGCCACACACGATCCCAGACTGCTGTGGGACACAGGCTTGAGGACACAAGGCATAATCTTTGGGAGGAAGATCAAATGATTAGAGGGGTTTTTTGTGGGGTTTTTTTTGCTACCCCCAAACTTACCAAATGATATCTGCACTGATATTTATTTTGAGGATACCTGAGTGGGAGGATTTGATTTGATCCCAGGCGTGGTCACCCAGCAGTTTTCAGAAATACTTTCTTTTTTTATAGGCTGATTGTTATTGAGTTAATGATCCCCTAAAACAGGGCTCTATCTCCCAGAGCACATAATTAATGGCTTTCTTGATTTCAGTGTTGCTTCCCTACTCTCTCAGGGGAAGGTGACTCTCCTGGGAAGCTCTATGGCTTTGGGTCAGAAAACACCAGGATAGGTAAAACTTTCCCTGTGACCTTCAAAGTAAAGAGGAAACACCAGCAGTGAGCTGTGCTGGTGGATGGTTGTGGGGGCTGGCTCTGAAGGGGGGGAAAGGAAAACTTTTATTTGCTCTTCCCTGCTGGGGCAAAACCAGGAGGTTTTGTGTTTTTTTTTTACTCTGGACTGAGGACAATCTGGAAGCTCTCTCAGGCTTGCTCCAGGAGTATGGCTATTTTTTTCAGCTTGGTCTGCTTGGGAAGGACAAAGCCCCAAACCTGTGTTTTCCATCCCTTTCCGAAAGCGGGGGTCCAGGAGCCAGGGCAGAGCCAAGGTCCCCGACACAGGCCCAGGGATGCCCCCGTGGGAATTACCTCGGATGGAGGGGGCCCGGATGACGCTCCTGCTGCTGAGCCCCTTGGCGGCGGGGAGGTGCAGGCTGGGGATGGCCGCGTACGGCTGCGGGGCGTAGAACACCGGGGCGCCCAGGTAGGCGGCGGCGGGGTCGTACACGTGCCCCAGCGTGTAGGTGTACTCCCCCTGCAGCACGGGGGCCCTGCCGCCCGTGCCCCGCGTGTATCTCACGTAGCTGTCCTTGTCCACGGGCTTGGCCAAAGTCACCTCGATGGGGGACCCATCCAGCACCTTCAGGGCGGCGGGGAGAGAGAGCACGCGAGAGGCACAGGGGTGAGTGTCCGGAGTGCACAGCGATTTCCTCACGTGGTTTGCTAACAGGAGGTAGAGACGGAGAAAACTACCCCAAAACAACCCCAAAATCGCCCTCCCGCAGGTGGGAAGGATGCACTGGCTTGGCGAAGGCTTAAGGTGCAGCGCTGACCCCCTGAACCGAATGAGCACAGTTGTGAAGCCTGCCAAAGGCTTCGCTTCCCTGCAAAGGCGCTGTAAGGCAGCGAGATTCCATGTGCTCCCGTGGAGAATGGCAGTAGCACTAAAAATAGGAGTGGGGTTAACACCTCTTTGGGAACAGCTCTTGCTTTGCAGTGCCGTGAATTACATGCAGTGCAAGAAGGACTAAATACAGCAACCTCCTTGCAAACCCACATCTGAATTTGGGGCAGATGTTCTGGGCTGACCTTGTTTGTCCCACTTTGCCATTCACACGCTGCCCTGCGAGTGCTTCTGTTGGCAGACATGGAACAAAGATGTGAGTGTGAGCCAAGGGAGCCCAGAAACCCTTGTTTGCTGGTTCTTCTTTCAGCTTTCTCTGTTGTTTTTTTTTTCCTTTTTCTGAGAAATGAACTGCAGTCTGAGCTGAGCAAACATTTAGCACTAATACAAAGAGCCAAAATGAGTAGCTCGTGTACATCAGAGCTGCTGAACAACAAATTCAGGAGTATAAAAGCAGTCTGTAACAAGAGAAAATAGGGATAATACCTCCACGAGGTTCCTGTAGCTAATAAATCAGGTGGCTTTGTTTCAGCTGTGTATAATATAATGCACCCAAACCCCCAGGAATTAGTACTTACAGCTGCCTTACCTTCCCATTCAGTGCTTTCATCGCTTCCACTGCGTGTTCCCTTTTATTAAAGTGCACAAAGGCATAGTCTCTAATCTTCTTTACTCTCTCTACTGCACCTGTAGAAAATGTTGGAATATGAGTTAGCAAATGGGTATTAGTTGGAAAACATAGATCTGAAAGAGCAACTGTGTTGGGTTATGAGTGCAAAGGTTGACCAAAGGCAAAATAACCAGAGTATACCCTTGGGATGTATATGGCATAAGAAAGGAAATATATAGTGATTATTGTATTTCAAAACAAACTAGAAGTGTTTGGGATCAGGCATCAGCAAGTTCCCCTTTAAACTGGAGGAGTCCAAAGTGCTCTGTTGGACACTACCTTTGGTCTTGTGCCTCTTCTGTGACAGGGCACTTTGGCTGAGCAGAGCATCATGCACCAGCCACAGGAGAAGTCTCACCATGGGATCCCATCTCCATGGTTTTCTACGTGCATGGAGCTTGCAGGCAGCTTCAGGGAAGCTGATGCTTCTGCCGTAAAACAGGGAGGCTTTTCTTTTAACCATCAATTCAGAATGTGGAGCAAGAATGAACAGCCAGTCCTGCCCAGGATGGGGCAGCACTGGGCGAGGGGATGGGCTGAGACTGGTGGGGCAACAGCTTTTCCCATGTCAGTGGGGCTTCCTTGGATGCCCCAGTTTGCCTGGGCATGCCCCAGTCAGCCTCTCCAGCTGAGGTGTTGGCCCTTCTGGGAAGAGCCTTGGGCTGGAGACCTCCAACCCTGCTGCCTCCAGCCTGAATATTTCTTACCCCTCTGTGACTGCCCAAATAATTCAAATGTAAATTTTGTTCTCCTCTTCTATGTCCACTCTCAACAGCTTTCCTTTTCCCTTGCCAGCTGTTCTGCTGCTGGGAATTTCTTGGCACTGAGAGGCCTCCAAAATAACCACACCAGTCCTATTCCCCATGGCCACAGCCTTTAGATATCTGCCCTTTCCTTAATTGTTCATCTTCTCCACTCCTGTGGCTTGGAAAACACAGCCAGACCCCAGAAATAACACATCCTTTGGAAACCTGACTAAGGGATGCTCAACAATTCTTCTGTTGGCTTCTTACCTTTCCAAGCTGAACAGGTGCACAGGGAAATGTCATATTGCCACAAAAAGCACTTGCTCAGATGAATGCAGGAGAAATTAAGTTTCTCTGGCATTGAGAGGGAGTCATTAGGAGTAGCAGTGGGATAAATGAAGACTGTCCCAGCCTATAACCTCAGCAGCCTGCACATATTCCAAACAGCACTTTGTGTCCTTCTGGGACTGAGGGTGATTTTCCAAGCCTGAAGTTATGGGAGTTACGTGCTGATGCCTTGTTTAAAGTCGAGCCTTTAATGAACTCTCTGTATTTTGAAAATCCCCCTTCTGCCTCCTTGAGAATGTCCCATGACACGGATCCTCTCTTGAACCAAAATTTTGCTCTTCCCTGCTTCCTCAGCAATGTGATATCTCCTCTCAGGTCATCTCCACGGAGGGAGCATCTATGTGGCATTAGAGAGGGAGGATTGTCCCTTGCAGAACACTGGGAGAGCTCAATCTTTCTGCTGGAAACTTTACCAGGTAGAGGAATTTTGCCAGAATCCCTAGGGAGCAAGGGCAGGGCTTTTCAGTGAGATGTGTATCTCTGTAGAAGCCACCAAGCACTGAATTTGGGAGAGATCTAAGGGGTGATACTTGCACTATATCACAACCTAAGATGCATAGCAGCTCCTGGTCATGCCTGTGGAGCCCATAGATGTGGTAATTGCTCTGTCATAGGAACCTCTGGATCATAACTCCTTTGGATCACTTTTTTATTGTCTGACTTGGTACTGTCAAACCAGCTTCTTAATGGCCTGGATCAAATGTAACTTCAGGTAAGTGGTGCTGAAATGCAGCTCAATGAATGAGGCAAAAAGCCAAGGCAGGGCAGTGAATCATTTTGGATACTTGCTGCCTTTTTTGATCCCACTAAAACTGCATTTGCTCTCCCCAAACCTGAGATTTTGCTGACCTAATGCACCCATTCCTGATTTTATCCACCAAAATTAAAGCTGTCCATTAAAAAAAAAAAAAAATTCCAACAGGAACACTGAAATGATAAAGTGAAAATTAAAGATTATACAGAACTTCTGTTGTACTGGGAAACTTGTCTTAGGAGCAGAGCAGATCAGTGTTACCAGAGTGTCAAAGGGGCATAAATGTGTTTCTGGGGACTGTGAGCTGTTCAGTGCTCAGGAGCAATACTGGGTAAATAGATGAAGGAAACAGTTAAGAGAGAGGGATGATATAAATTTAACCCAGGAGTAAAATGGGGTTTCCAGGATCTTGATGGTGGCTAAAAGTATCAACCAGAAATGTTGGAAGGACACAAACAAAGCTGGCAAAGACCTTTGCATTGCAGCTTAGTACAGAAAAAAGGCATGTCTAGAGCAGAAATGAAAAGTCAGTAAAGGAAAAGCAAAGCTCTGTAGTGTATTTTAAAAAAATTAATAGAAGGAAGTTAATAGCAATGAGATGAAAGGAGATTTCACATTGCCAAGCAAGAGTTCCTAATGCCTAATGTGGCTTGGAGAGCTGCAGAAATGGGTTATTTTTATTTTGTTGGTTTTGGGTGGAATTTCCTAAAGCTAGAGCAACTCAGAAGGAAAATCTCCTTTGAAAGCCATCAGGTTTTTTTATTCCCACCAAATCTACTTGCTTTTTGAAAAGCCTCACCCTAACTGCTTGTAATATACACCATGAAGGAATACTGTGTTAAAAAAGAAATGCTGATTATTCACAAATTTGCAGGAGAATGAGTGGAATGTATGACAATTACAGAGGTCAGAATTTAGACAGATTGGATAAAAAGGATTTGTATTAAATCACTCTATTTTTATCATCATGCCTTGCCATAGAAGAATGCTGAAATCACCCAGCTGCCTCACTAACTCTCTTTTAAGAAAGCACTGGAATGACTCCAAATCATTTTTACAACACAGGCATCCCCATGCAGCATTTTGGATCTCTTCCCATTGCCAATCACCCTAAAAAGGTTACAGTGTTGTTAGCTGGAAAATAAGCAGCCCTTAATGGGATGACATGGTGTGCAAGTTGGGTGGGAGCCTTCAGCCTAATGACAATTTTTGTGGCATTACACATGAACCTTTCACAGCAGAAAACCAGTTATTTTTATCCACTCCCTTGGCATTTTATGAACAGAGAAATATTTCCACTTGCAGCAGTGGCATTTGTTTAGGAGCTCCAGCACCAGTGGGTTCCTACCTGGTTTGATGTTGTTGAACTCCTTTTCTATGGTCTCTTCAGTGGTCGAGAGCATGAGGTTCCTCACGTAGAGGATTTTTACTGATGACATGGTGTCCTCATCCACCTCCACCTCTGGCTCTGCCCAGTCCACGGCAATAGGATGTCCCCACAGCTGGATCCTTCCTTTAAAGGGATTGGGATGGTCAGTAGGTCACACAGGCTTTGCTTCCTCTCTCTTCTGCTCAGTGTGAACAGCAGAATAGGCCAAATTCTACAAACACAACCGAAAAAAAGCCTTTCTAGCTCCGAGCACTGCTGCTCCATTACCTCGTTTCCAAAAGCCTGTGGTCACCCTCGGAGCCTGCTCCCACTGGCACCTCCAGTGCCTTCAGAAATGCAGCATCCAGAGTTGAAAGAGGAGGGAACACGGCATAATTCACTAAAATCCACATCCCCTGGAGCAGTCGCTAGAGGGAAATACATAAAAATCCCTTTTGGCTGCAAAAGTTTCATTCCCTGAGTAACAGAAAAGGGATCCTGGAGTCCCAGCTGGACGAAATGGAGGGGCAAAAGCGAGGAGGTCTCTGTGTGTATTTGAACTGGTTTGGACCCCATCGGGTGTAGCTGCAGCAGAAGGAAGGAGGGACACAAAAGCTAATGGGTGTGGAGGACAGTCCTTGGGCCCTGCACACACTGGATCAGGTGCTGAGGGGCAGAGAATAAAAAGAGCAAATAGAGAGGGAGTTAAAGGTGATGTTGTCAGCCAGGTTATCACCCCGAGTCCATAACCGTTTGCACTGAGCCACCTAATCTGTTAAGTAGCTGATTAGTCAATTAGTGATGTTTAATGTGTAACGAAAAGTTGCTGCCACAGTCTTGTCTGAGAGAACTGCGGGAACTGCAGAGGTGAGCAGGACCCTGGGCAAGGCAGAGGGACCTCAGGTAGGGATGGTTTCTTCACCTCCTATCTTGGCAACAACACACAGAGCTGCTGACAGAGCCTGGGGTGATGCCTTGGCTCCTCAAGGCTCAACCCTTCACCTCTTGGGAAGATTCCAAGGACTCTGACATGAACATTTCACTGGACTCGAGGGGAATTTTTCACAGCTGTGCACCTCTGTCCCTACCTCGTGTCTGAGTGTGTGTGTTATGAATATTGCCATTTTAGATTTAAGTTACGTTTATGGTTAAATTAGATACATGGTTATGTTGCACTTAGAGAAAATTCGATTAAATCATTTTATACACATTAAATTAGTCAATTTATTAAGAACTGCTATTGTTGAGTTGATTAGGTATTGTTATGATTCATAAATCACTTAAACTGTTAATCCAGTCTGAGGCTAAGTTTGGCAAGGGGGTTCACACTCTTAATTTTTCCCTCCTTACCCTTTTGTCTCCACTTAAATCATTCTAGATTGCTTTAATCTGATTTTTCTTTGTGTGTTGTGGTTATATGGTAAGTAATAGAGTGAACCTTGCCATCAAGTAATAGAGTGAACCTTGCCATCAAACTTGGTTGTGCTTTTGAAAATTTGTATTAAATGTGCTTTTGTCAATATCTTCCTGGTGCTTCTTAAGTAACCTAAACCACACATTTTCAACAGAGGAGAAACAGAAAATCCTGCAAAACATGCTTTGCCAGATCTAAAGAGGCATCATCTCAGCTTAGACAAAATTAGAGGATGAGGATAGAATTGGAGACTTGTTTTTCTATATTGGAGGTGTAGATTATCAAACTAAATGGAAAGATGGTGCTCCCTCTGAATCCCTCATGGATAAGCTGGGGTTTGTGGAGTGACGCTGAACTGCTGTTCAGCTTTCAGCACTTCACAGTCTGATTGGAGCTGCTGGTGACCAGAATCAGAGATGCCAGTGGTTATATGTCCCTTTCTGAATTGCTATTTCCAGTTCAATAGTGGAAATCACGACCTGGTTGACTTGCAGCAAGCAGAGTTAAGCTGGGGCCTGCACCAGCCTCTTGCTAAAACTCAGTCTTTCTCCACTACCTTCTTTAGACAGGACAAGGTTTTCATTTTCTTAATGAAAACTCTCCGGTTTTGAGCATTTCTCTCTCTTCTGCAGAGCTCCCTCAAAGAGCAACGAGGTTCAGATAAAAGGCAGCCTCTTGATAATGAGATTCAATCTCACATTCATCCAGTGCATCCGCTGGAGACACAGTCAGTTCTGGTTTGGAACCTTTCTCCAGTTCCTGCTGCATGTTTGAAACATCAGAACACTCTGGCTCCTGCTCAGGCCTTTGGTATTCCCTAAAACTGTTTACTGAGATGTCCCTACATTGGAAATGGCACATGTCTGTTCAGGGCTACGTGCTGGTTCCATCTGTCTCACTGTCTCTGCTCAGGATTCCAAGTGTTCTGTTCCCTCAAGGCAGCTGTGGCTCTGCCTGCTCCTGCCTTCCTTCTCCACACAGAAACCATGGGAAAGTCGTGGCTAAGCACAGACCAGCTGAATGTGCTCCCACAACCAGGGAGATGCTGAACTGATGCAGAAAGTGCAGAATAAAAGGGGAAATAGTGTGAGATATCCCACAATATCAAAGAGTATTCAGTGCTGAAAGTCATACTCTTTTTCTTTCCGTAGTAAGAAAAACGGATTTAAATTAGGCAGGGTCTTTCATGGCCTGTCTTACAGAACAGGTGAGAGAAGGCTGGTGGGTTATGAACAAGTCTCAAACCAGAAAGTTCATTGGATGCTTTCCCCAGCAAGTGAGCTGGGTTCCACAGAGCAATGCAGGAGCTGTCGAGTGTGAGGAAGCAGGAGAAAAGTGGTGAAATCTTTGCAAATGCACTGAATGTTAAGTGGCTTCTTCAACCAACACCTGCTAAACCTCCCTCTGCTTCACAATGGCCTTCGACTGCCTCCCAGTATGAAATTTTATAGACTTATTCTTAATACTTTTTAAGGCAATTCCTCACTCAAAGTTTTCTCCCCACATGGAAAATACCCTTTTCCAGGAACATCCTCAGTACATTCTCAGGACTGACTGTCCTCAGGTGCATTCCTGAGTGATTCTCTCTGAGAGGCCACATTTTATGTATATCCCAGGACAACCACTGGATAAAGCACATCCTCCAGCAGAGCTGTCTGGACACACAGAGCTAAATCCACTCAGCTGTGATTTGAACAAATTCAAGCTCCCAAGTGAACGAGCCTGGATAATCAGCATGGTGCTACTGCAGGGGCTGTACTGAATCACCCACCCTGCACCCCAGGGAGCACAAACTCCAGCTGTGTCCACTTCCTTGGACACCTGGATGCTCTGGAGATGTTGGTCTCACCACAGCACGAGGCGACCCCTGAGCTGAAACCATCCCTGCCTCCACCTCCATCTGCACTAACCTGGGAGCAGTTTCCTCCTGGCCATGGCTGCTGCCCGATGACTTTCATATTCCACAAAGGCAAAGCCCCTGTTTTTGGTTTTATCAGCAGCACTGGGGTACACAATGACGTCCACAACGCCGTCCGTGACTTTCTTCATCTCTGCTAAAATCTCCTCCCTCTTCTTGGTCTTGGGGATCCCTCCCACAAACAGGCGGCAGTTGTCCACGCTGGCACAGACTCCCAGGAGACGCCCGTTCCTGAGCACAAACAACAAGGCTGGTTTGTCAGGAGCAGAGAGAGGGAGAGATTAAAACAAACCTGCTCTTTTGTCCCAAAGCACAGGGTCAAACACAAGGCCTTCTGCCCCTGAGTCATACGTTGCTGGGGGTATTTGAGGGGTCTTGCTCAGTGCAAAGGCTAAGGTGACCTGACATCAAAGCCAGGCAGCACAGCTGAAATGAAGGGTTTGAGATTAGGGAGAAACCAAGGCCAAATTTTGCTTTTGCTTCCTGGGATTCTCTCTTTTGCTATTTGCAAAAACAGCTGCTACCAGGCAACTGTCCCCACTAGGCAGGGTCACAGCAGTGACTCCTGCATTGTCACCCAGTATGAGCCAAGATTTGTTGCATTCACCATGACTCGTGGCTTCCCACTCGTGATTAGACATCTAAACTGAGGTTCTGGGGAGAGAAAACCCCTTGCCATGGAGAGTCACGCTCTGGGGACTCACTGGTGGCAACTGTTGTGCAGATCTCAAAGTATAAATTTCCTTACACGCATTTTGTTCCCCTCTTTGTGGTCAAAGTCTCTCTTACAGGTCTTGACAAGTCAAAAATGGCTTTAGAGGAGTCTTTGGAATAAGGGAAGGAAGTGGAGGAGGTGGAGGTGAATGAATCCTGATCCCTACAACCTTTCAACCTCTGATACAAATCAGATTTCCAAGGCCTCTGTGTGCCCGGTGAAATGCTCATCCTACTACTCCTGCTGCTACTAAAGCAGTTCACAACTCATCTTTTTTATTAAAAGCAATAATGAAAGCCATAAAATTGCCACAATGGTTTATCTCAAAAGGTTTTTCAGCACAGGCATCTACTCATCCCACTTTGAACTGGGAAAAGACACAAAGTTGGTTGAAATCAAAACAAAACATATTGATGGGCCCATATGTTGTTGATTTCTTGGTGTTTTGTTCCCAGCTTTTAGTCACAAACATGAGGGCTTTTTCTGTTCCTTTCTATTGGGAAATGTCACTGTTTTGCCAATTGGTTTCCATCCTATTTCACCACTTTTTGCAATCTCTCTGTCTCCCAGAACAAATTGTCAGGATCTGTCACAAGAGAGGCTGGGAACAGGAATAAATCAACAACAAACAGCCAGGAGGGGAACGTGAAATAAACAGCAGGGCTTTGGGGAAAGTTAATTTGATCCAAAGCACAATATTTTTTTCTAATGTTCTGACAGGTTCTTTTTGTTGTTGTTTTTTAAGGAAGAAATTTCTTGTGAAAGATGTTAACTCCGGTGGGTCCTATGTACAACCCGTGTGCCAGGGCAGAAAGCAGCAACTGCACAGGGAGACAGGAGGAGATTTCCCCTCAAAGCTTAGGTATCTAAATAACCTTGCCCTGGGCTGCAAGGAGAAATATATCTTACGGACCAAAAAAGTTCAATGTATATGTTATAAAGCTGATGTGAAGGTGTTTGCCACGCTTACCTAATTTCATAATTATTGAGTGTCTTTATTGCATTCTTTGCCTCCTGTTTATTTGAGAAGGTCACGAAGGCATAGCCCCTGTTGTTGCCATTAAAGTCCATCATCATTCTCATTTCGTAGATTTTGCCAATCTGCAAACAGAAAGAAAAAGGCTTGCCAGCAAAGTGGGAGGTGTTTAAAGACCGGGTGCTTCCTTGATTATATCCCATCAGATCTCAGTCATCTGGGCCAAATAATCACAAAGTCACAGAATGGTTTGGGTTGGAAGGGAATTCAAAGATCATCTCATTCCACTCCCCTCCCATGGACAGGGCCAGGTTCCACTATCCCAAGTTGCTCCAAACTCCATCCAACTGGCCTAGAAATCATCTCTGGTTCGGCCCTGAAATGCAGCTTTGCCATCACTAACCCCTGAAGTCTTACTTTTTCACAGAGTGGTATAAGTTCATCTTCAAAGAGGTCTCGGGGCAGTTTCCCAATGAAGATCTCACAGCCCCTCTCTGGTGGAGGGCCATCCCAGCCAGGTGGTGGTCCTCCATATTTCCTCTGCCCATTTTCCTGCCGCAGAGAAAAATTAAAAAAACGGTTAAATATAGATTTTTAAACAGAGATCTTACCAACTCTTTCTCAGAGAATGACACTAAAGATGTGCTGGAGGCAGATACCCTCCTTCCCTTCAAGAAGCAGCCCTTCACAGACTCATCCTAGACAACGTGGTGTGGAGTGGTTGTCCCACTGCCCAGTCTGTGCTGAAAGGCTTGGATATCCCACTCAGGCTGCTGGTGATGTTCTGGGGAAGGGTCTGGTTTGTCCTAGCTGAGTTTTGCTAAGGCACATTCAGCTCATTTGCTACTTCAGGTGTCCAGGATGGAGGCAGTCAAGTAACTCTGTGGAAAATGTAGGTCTTCCTGGCTCTGGGAGGGGAATCTCTGTGGGCTGTGTGTTATTTGTGAACTCTGTAACAGAACACTTGTAAAATATGTAACTCCTCATGATTCTGCATCCAATCATAAGCATTTAATTACAATGAAATCACCTCTCATTTCAGTGACTGATGGAGGGCTTCCTACTCTACAGACCAAAGAAAAGCTACTGGAACTTTCCAGAAGCAGAAGGACTTTCCAGAAGCAGGAGGCATTGGAACCTCAGAAAGTGTAGCAGAGGAGGAAAACTGGGCTTGGAGGTAGAAATGTGAGGGAGAGATGAGAGTGCAGGGGGCCAGCAGTGAGCCCAAGGCATTGTTGGTAGCAGATGATGCTGGAGCTGATCAACACCCTTCAAAAAAGATGTTTGTGCCAGTAGTTGTCCTCTCCTTCCCTCTCCTGTCCTGCAGTGATTCCCTGCTCCAGAGCAGCTGGGATTCTAGTAATTTTTGGATTTTTTGCTCCCTGACCATGTCTTTGGTCACTGCTCACTCTGGGATTATTCCAGGCAAGTGAATGCCTGTACAGCTGACTTAAGAGAAAGGCCTAAAGCATGTAAGCAAACAGAGATCTTTATAGGAAAATAGGAACATACCAGAAACTCTTTTAGTTTTCCTGAGCCTATAACAGGAAGTGTCCAAGGCCAGGTTGGATGGGGCATTGAGCAACTTGGGATAGTGGAAAGTGTCCCTGCCCATGGCAGGGGGTTGGAATGAGATGATCTTTAAGGAACTTTCCAACCCAAACCAGTCTATGATCCTGTGGTTCTAAGAAAGCCACAGTAATTATAAGACTTAGAGAATTCATTTATCTTATGGATGAGGTACAACAAAAAGCCTCCTCAAGGGCAACAAACCCAGGTGCTGGCCTGGCCTCGGGGCACACAGGATGCAAGCCTCTAAGAAGATGCTTTTTCCTAGGAGTCTCAGGTTTTGCTTTGAACTGTTGTGCCCTCTAGTGCTATGCAAAGCAAGGCAAAGTTCAAGGCCTCTGCCTGCCTCAAATTCAGTGTTTTCAGCTACTTCTTCCAGGATGGAAGGTCGGCCATATCAGTGCTCAATGCTTTTGAAAAATTAGCTTGTTTTGGTGGTGTTAATTGAGAAAAGCTTCTTCAGGTGGGGTTTGAAGGACATGCTCATTCTCCACCTGCCCCAACCACAGGAGACCTTGACTTTGGAGGCCTTGAAGACTGAACTGGGAGCAAACCTTTGGTGTTTGGGCAGGTGCGGGACGTGCCTCGCACGTATTTATACAAAAGGCTGATCTGGTGGTGAATTGTTTGACTTCCCAACTCAGTCCAACCACACTTTGTCCAGTGGGTTTTCTTTGCTAAGCTACCACTGCAGCCATGCCTTTGAGACACCAATCCCAACCTTCCCCACCATTTAGCAGTGCTCAGAGGTTGGGGGTTTTTCCCCACCTTTATCATAATTTCACATCAAGGAAGAAATTCCTGGAGGAATAAGATCCTGCTTCATGAAAGACAGCATCAATCACAAGGTCAGCACGTATGTGACAGAAAAACAGAGGGCAAAGGAACGAGAAAGGAGCACTTAATGTGCACTGATTTGCTGCTCAAGCCCCTGGTGAAGCTTCAGGATGAAGCTGGACACTGCACACAAAAGGAGGTGACTGTGAGTTCCTACCTGGATCAAATTATATCCCGTTCGCTGAATTAAGGCACGGAGGGCAGCTTCCTTCTGTGTGCCGGTCAATCCATCCCCGGATTTGTGATTTGATTCCATTGTGAGTGATTATCAGCAAAAAATCAGGTTAATTAGGGGTGCTCACTGCAATCAGATTTAAGATAAATTAAATCAATTAAATACGGCTCAGAGGAGAAACTCCACTCTCCTGAGACAGTCAACTGGATCGCTCTTCCTAAATCAGCTATTTTGGAGATAAAAACAAAACAACAGAGACCATGGGGGAAAAAAAAGAACCCAAAGAGCAAAAGTATCCCCCTTGAGCATGAAAAGAAACAGCATTTAAACAGACTTTGGATAGTGCTCCAGTGAGGTGCAGAGAGAAACCTTTAACGTGTCGATGCACGTGTCTTAAGAGGGGAATATGTGGGAAAGGCTTAGTCCTGCACTGGGCACACAACGAGTCCTTCATGCCATTGTATGATATTGACTCTGGAACGGGAACCTCCTACCAGCCATGTCCAGCACTTTATGAGAGACAAGATCTAGTTCCGAATTTGGCCTATTTTTATTTTTCAAAATAAAGAACATGGGAGGACTTCAGATCTTATCTCGTTTTGTGGCTTGGGTTCGTGGTGGTTTGATTCAGAGCTGTGGTTTTAGCTCATAACTAATTACAGGTTATTTTCTTTTAAGTTTTGATTTTAGGTTGAAAATATCACAAAACTGAAATCTGGATCTGACTTGAGTTACACACTGGCAAAGGGGTGTTTGTAAGATATGTATGAGATGGACTCATCACCTGTAATTTTGGAATGCCCCATTTCTCCTGAATGCTGAGCCTTGAGCTGGTCCAATCCCATTTGTTTGATGAGGGGAATGGAACACCCTGTGATCCCCCTATGGCACAGGGATGGGGAAGGGCATGGAATGGTGGTGGGAATGCTGGGCAGAGGAGAAGGGGAATCCAGAGAAACAGAAAGGTGGAAGGAAGATGAATTGCTGAGGCTGCACCCTGAGCTAATGCAAAATTTTGGGGAAAAGATAGTAAACAATCCCCCCGTTTGGCAGGTGTGTTGGTGCACATGACACGGACATAGCATATAAAGAAATGCAGGGAAAGAAGTGCAATGTATCCAGCAAGGGCACATCTTCTGAACGTGTCACAGTGCTGTGGAAATAACAGAAAAACCCTTTTCCAGTAAGCAGCTGTTTCACACCAAAACCTTTAATTAGCACATGCTCCTCTGGGGACTCCTTGAGAGAACTAGGGTTTGGGGCAGGTCACTTTGCCCTTGGAATTACTTGCTCTGTGCTCCTATGGCTTTGTATCCTGGAGAACTCACATAGGTGCTTTAAATTCAAGGAGATGGATTATTCTCAAATATGGGTGTCTGGACAATCTCAGCCTTGTATCATTTGGGCTCTGCCACACTGAAATCTAGAGAATGAGACTTAAATACCTGGAAATAGAGATACTTCTGTAATGCCAGATTTTGGAGCTATTTGTTGAGGAGCTTTTTGAGACCCTTCTGATTTGATTTTTTTTTCCCATGCTCTCATGTTGTCCAGTGTTTTAATTGCTACCAACATACAGGGGCTGGGAGAGGGACGGTCCAATGCAATAGCTCTCTCCTGTCCCTAATTCCCAAATGAGTGTTTCCTGGTTTGTTTTGCCCCTGTTGAAGGCATTGATGCTTGTGGTACCTGTGCCTGCCACCTTCTCTGGAGCTGGCACGGCACGGGGCAGGATTAGCACCCTGCTGTGCAAAAACCAGCTGGATCCTTCCCTAGCCTGCCTAAGGAGGAGAAAGTGATGGTTCAAAGACACCCCAGATAAAGTCCAGATTGGTTTTGGATCCTCCCCTGCCTGAGCAGACACAGCCTATAGGCGCCCTATAGGGGAAGGCTCTGTTGCACTGCAGATTTGGCCCCTTATTTTGGCCCATGAAGGGCTTGGGGGATCCAGTCGGTGCAAATTTACACAGTGCCCCACGGGTGTCTATCAGCCTTGGAGCTGGACTTGGGCCCATCCTCCATGCTGGGACAGAGGTGTGACCTATGCAGGTATCTCTGATATCCCCGCCTGGAATGTAACCATTTCCTTCCTTCTCTGTCAGGTGTGTCGGTGCTGCACGATCCAAGACTAAACCCAGGGGCTGCCCCGGGTGCACAGGGAAGGCAGTGGGATGCCTGCAGCCAGCAGGCACATCCTCTTCTCCATGCCGGGAAAACAGCTGGACTGCAGCCAGGCAAACTCGGTGGCTTCCCGCAGCAGATGAGCTCTCCAGCCTGCCCCCAAGCCGTGACCTACATAGATGAGTAGTGCAAGAGCCGCATGCTCTCTTCCCTCCCCCCACAAATTGCACTAATTCACGCTGCACTCCCAGGCTGGGTGTCTGCACTGCTGCTGCTCTGAATGCGTCTGCATGTGGAGCCTTAAACGCCGTACATCTCCATACCTCTCCTCCAGGGAGGAGCGATTTCCAGTAACACTCTTGGCGATGGTTTCACGCTGAGCAGCGAGCACGAGCTGCAGGGCTGGGCATGGATGGGAATAGAGCATCTCCCTGGCTGATGCATTTACAGCAGGAGCAATATCCCTCTTTGGCTGCTGCCTTATCAGATAAGACAGGCGAGCTCTTCTGGGCTCTTCTTGAAAGGCATCCTGCAAAGATTTTAGGCTCTAGACCAACATGTTTAGACAGTAGAGTACTCCAGGATCTGCTCAAGCAATCCACTAGGAACAGGGGAGCAAGAACATTCAAGGTTGCATAAAGTATTAATTATAGGCACTGCACAATCTGGTGTCCTGGGGAGTGTGCTAATGATGATCTGACCTTAATCTGTGCCTGGTGCTTCCACACACTCCTGCCTTTGAAGGAAGTCCAGCCTGGCCCAGGGAAACAGCCCTTCCTCATGCAGGAGGTGGAGGATACCTAGGGAAGCCCCAACCTTCCAACAACATTGGTCCTGCTGAAGTGGGATCCATCTGGATCCCAGGGTACCTTCAGCCTGAGTTACTTTCCAAGTCTCCACTCCTGGTTCAAGAGGAGCACTGTAGGCCAGGAGTGGACAAGGTTGCACACTCAGGGCTTGGACATGCACACGGACAACCACTCAGAGAGAGTTTTGTGGCACCACCCTTAGGAATTAGGTCACTCACACTAATTACTAGCCTAAAGGCATCCACAGCTAATTTATGAGCCTCGTTGCTAAAGAGCTTCCTCCCTTTAGTGGGGTTTCTCTGGGATGGGAAACAGAAAATATACCTCCTTTCTTCAAGAGCAATGTTTTACTGTGGACTTTTCACCCCCAATTTTCCAGGCACTTCTCTCCTACCTCCTTTGGCATAAGGACATCTAAACACCTTTTTGGACAGGGCACTTTTCTACTTCCTCCATCCAAGGTTACATATGATAGAATCATGGAATCAATTTAGGTTGGAAAAGCCTTCCAAGACTAAGTCCAACTGTTCCCCAGCAGTGCCAGGTCCACCACTAACCCGAGTCCCTAAGAGCCACATCTACACTTGCCCATCAGTGCATCCAGACTACTTCCAAGTTATGGTGGGATGTTTTGTTTCTGAAACTAGTGGGATTTCAGCACTTTCCCCTTATTCCAGGCCTCAGCCTCAGTCCTTGCAGTGGTGCTGATGTGATGGGATATCTTTTTTGCCTTAAGGGTAAGGAGGGAGAACTGGCACCACCAGGGAAAACATGATTACTTTCACTCCTTCTTTGTTCCCTGGGCCATGAATCAATTAGCAAATCCACCCTCACAGTGGGAAAATCCCCCTTGCATGGCTGCTGATGGAAAGTGTGAGTGACTGCAGCAAATTAAGGCAGTGTTTTTAGCACTGTTTTAAAAAAAGAATCAAGCCAACCACACTTAGAAATAATTGTTCTGGAATTCCACCAATTTCAAGGGTTTGCCCTTAGAATGGATTATTATTAAGAAGGGCCACCATGCTAAACAGAAAAAAAATGTGGGGGGAGAGAGACTGCATTTTGAATTTAACACCTTTGGAAGTGCAAACTGCCCAGGTGCATTTCCTATTTCATCCTCATCTTTGATGAAATTTTGACAATACTCACAAGTTATCATGGTCATAGAATCATGAACTCCTTGCCTTTAGAAAAGGAAGGTACTGCTTTGTCCTTAAACCAGAGCATCACCAAGTCTGATTTTCCTCTCTCCATTGAACACTCATTTATTTTAGCTTTCTACTAAAGCTGTAAAATCCCAAGGCAAGAAAAGGTACTTTTACTCCTTGCAAGCTTCACATCAACTTATTATAATACCGTTTCACCTCTCTGTGGCTGCTTCTACTCATGGTATCCTTACCAGCTACTACAGGCAGATCCTACAGCTTTGCTTCATCCATCCATCCATCCATCCATCCATCCATCCATCCATCCATCCATCCATCCATCCATCCATCCATCCAGGAGCAAGATGAACCCAGAAGCTTTTATCCCCAAAAATGTAGATTTTTACTTCACTTCTGGGTTAGTTGCTTGGAAAAGGATGAGTCTGTTCCCTCAGTCAAGGGATGTCTCCCAAGCAAGGATTTTTGCTGAGAGGAGGAAAGGTGGTATTTGAGGCCAGACCCTGCCCCTTCTCAGCCCTTTCAGGGAAGCCTGGTTACTGTTTCCATGAATGAGATAACGAAACCATGTTTATCCTGCAGGGATCAATACACCTTCCTGTCTGAATGTGTCGAGTCATTTGACACATCTAAAGAAGGCCTTTTTGTGCCAGTACCTCCTGGTACAATCACTCCTCATAAGGAACCCTAACCTCTTGAAAGACTGGATTAATTACTCTTTTCCTGTAATGTACCCCAGTATATCCCAATGTATCCCAACAGGTAGCTACTAGAGAGGTTATTTTCCTTAAGATTATCAAGGTTTTGTAGATATTTTCCCTCTCTCCAGGTTCTAAGCAATATACATTCATTTTTATACATATCTAAACACCAAACATACGTAGTTTTCTTCCCAAAACCAGACACAGGAGCTTCATGAGCTGCCAGTAGCTCTTTGCTGGGTGAGACACAGTGGGACGGAGTCCGATTGAGCAACACGGCACGAGACTTTCATCCCTTTGCTTTTCCAGGGTGTTTTCCAGCTCAAGTGGCCCCACAGAAAGTGTGAACTCACAGGTATTTGCAGGGAAGCAGGATAAATCAGAAGCAATGTGAAACCACTGCATGCTTTGCAGCACCTGAGCCCCGAGAAAATATTTCACATAGGAACCAGCAAATTTTTTGCTCAGCCCCTTTTGCTTGGGAATCAGCTTTGAAATACCTTCCCTCTTGCACACAGCTTTTGCAGCTCTGTCCTCAAATGCACACAAAATGCCCCAAAAAGCCCTTTCTGAGGATGAAGAATGCCTGATGCCAACCCCAGCCTCCTTCCCTCCTCTTCTATTTGCAGCATCATGTGCCAGGTACTTTGAAACCAGCTTTCCTCCCGTGCCTGCTCCCACCCAAAAAAAGCTCCCATTTCACCAAGGGTAAGAGCTTAAGACCAGCACTCTGTGTGGGGCAGAAAGGCTGCTGCTTGGAAGAGATTATGGAGAACTGACAGGTTTTTAGGATCAGCGATTGCCTTCGATATGGAGACTGCCCTTCTGCAAAGAGAAGGAGGAATAAGAAGTCGGCTGGGAAGATCCCTAATGATTAGCCCCAGAAAGTTGTGCTTTAACAAACCGAGACTGAATTATCACACGGAAAATCCCTCCTCCCCCTCTGCCTTGTCTGGCTTCTCTTTCCCAGGATCAGCAGGAGGAAAGCACAAGAAAGGGTCTTTGCCACTGCTGCCAGGTAGAAACTGCATTGGGGCCCCTGAGGAGCCCTTCTGTTCCCACTTTGCTCCTCAAAAAAGCCACAGCAGGTGCCGTGGGGCTGTGCTGGTGTGTGTGTGCAGGGGGGCCCCACCTCCCATCAGGCAGCACCCAGGGCGTGGATCTGATGGTGGGGCACTATCAGGGGTGGAAGGCACACGATGGAGCTGCTCCATCCCCATCCCAACCAACAGCCTCGTTTCACAGAGGACCCACTCCCCGCACCCCAGAACCTCAGAGCAGAAGGAGCAGCCACATACCTGAGCAATTTTGGAGATCACCACCCGGGAAAAAGTTCTCCTTGATTATGGAGGGTTTGCGACGTGTCACTCTGGTTATTCCCCAATCGTCATATCAAACTCCAAAGGTTCAGCAGCCCTGGGGCTGGTTTACGGTCCCCCAGGTTAAACGTTAACCTGCTCTATCTCCCAGCTCCCTGCAGGCCTTTGACCAGACAGCTGGGTCACCACTGCCTCACGGCTCCTACCCAGGCCCAGGTTTGGTAAATAAATGCAAAGGACTCAAGTCAGAGCAGGGCTTAAAGGCTGACCTTACACTACCATTTTGATACTGGTTCCTTCCCAGCTGATCCATCCCCAGCCAGTCCTGGATTCAACAGAAGGTTTTGGCTTGCCAGGAGAAGATGGCAAGAGCAAGAAATTCTCTTGCTTTTGGTGTAAGTGGGTTTGGAGGAATTGCTATGAAAACATTGTCCAAGAAAAGACTGAGTAGCAATGAGAAAATGCTACAGCTGAATTGAATGTTTGCCTCTTCCTAAAATCCTTCTGGGCCCTGACAGTAATGAAATGGGTACCACTGAGGGTTGGCAGAGTCATTCCATAGGATTATAGAATTGCAAAGGTTGGAAAAGATCATTATGATCCTCAAGTTTAACCATCGATGCAGCACCACCACAATGTTCGCCACTAAACCCTTTTTCTCATATGATGTGCAAGTGTAGTATCCTAGGAGAAGGAGCCATGCCCATAATTGCATCCTGCCGTGGTTCCCTCTCCCCTCAGTGCTGGACCACGACCAGGCTGTAGCAGGGTTTGCCACTGCCAAAGCCGACCCCCCCACTACGCTGGTGTGGAATTACATTTCAGGCAGTTTTGAGGCATGTTAAATGAAGCATTTCTGCCTCGGAGTTGCTGACTCTTCAGGCTTGGAAAAGTGCCATCCTGATGTTTGCTCAGCTTTAAAAGCATCAGGTATTCCTGGGAGGGGGGGGTAGATAACAGGGGCCTTGCTCCCTCAAGGTGTGAAGCATCTTGCTCCTTTCTCTGTGCAACCGCTGTCTCACGGAGCTGCTGCTCCCATTTCCTGGCCCAAAAACGTGATTGCTCCCAAGGAAATGTCTGCCCTCTGGGATCCACCTGTCCCCTGCAGAATTCAGGGGTTCAAATGCAGATTTTGAAGCAAATTCAGAGAAGAAAAAATCACAAAAATATCCTCTCCCCTCAGTTATGACCTGAGTCCCTGAGCACAGTACCCAGAGAGGCTTTGGGATCCTGATCTCCTGACCCTCTGGGCAGAGCTTGGGAGTGACAGGCAGATATAATATGGGATTTTTTCTTATCAAAGGAATTTTCCTGTCTTTAGTGTGCCATCCTACCTCATCTGTCATAAGGAGTTGGTGAAATTTGGTCATTAGATTTCAGACTGAACACCAGCTTGTCACTGAGAGCTTTGGACTCCACAGGAAAATTAATTGAAATAATTCAGAGATCCATTAAATGCTGCTGCCCTGAATTTGTGACAGTGGGAGGAGCAAATCAGCTCCATAAAATGAAGTGTCACAAATCTTCGTGGGACCATTACTATAAAGGAGTAATGAAAAAGTTTGTCTGGGGAAAACAGGACAATGTGAGGTATGACCTGAGCACAGGCAACAGGAGTCCAACTGGGGAGGATGTTGGGTGAAATGCAGATGGCCAGTGGGGTTAGGTGTATAAATTGGATACTTTGGGATAGAAAACCCAGTTTTGGGGCAGAAAGTGGCTGTGCTTCCACTGGGTTGACTCAGAGGTGTGAGGAAAGCCGGACATCACAGATGGTGTGGGACCTATGGAAAGGACCAATGCCAAAGGAGTTGCATTTTCAGCATCATGTTTTGAAGGCCTTCATGTTGCACAGGCACATCAGCTGTGATGCTTTTCTTCTCTGTCTCGCTCTCTCTGCAGCAGATTTTGCTCAGAAGAGGAAAAGTGATCAGGGGATGTGATCTGTGTTTATGTTTCACTGAAAGCCTCTCGAGAGGCCGAGTCAAGAAGCCCCAAGAGCAGTAGAACATAATTGTTTCCTTCTCCATAATCACACCAGCAGTGGGTTGCCTCTTCAAGGGTTTCTCTCAGTTTGCCAGGTGGGATTAGGGAAAAGCACTTCCAGCTCACTTGAGTGGATGCCACCCCTTCATGTTATTTACTTACTGCCACAGAAGCCCTCAGGGAGGCCTGATCCTCCAGCCTTCCCTGGAAGTGCTACAAGAAACTTTCCAGGGTGCTCAGAGAGGGGTTGATGGTAAATCTCTGGCTGTGCCAAGTCCTGCTGGCTGTGCCTGGGAATCAGTAATTGTCCATTGGCATGGTAATGAAACCTTAAAAATATCATGGATTCCAAGAGGAGCAGGATCAGAACCTAGTCATTTTTCAGTCTCTGCTCACTCCAGTTTTGATTTAGCATTGGAATTTCCTTGAGCATTGCTGGGGCTCAACTGGGTGGGATCCCAGGAGGACATGGCTTTGGAAAGTGGAAGGGACATTGTCCACATCCATTAGAAATGTCTTGATACCACAGTGGGCAGATGTTCCCTGGCTCAAATTGCCCCACAAGAGTTTCAATGGCTTGAGCAACTTATATAGTGCCCAAATAGACTTGGAAAGAGAAACACCATGCCTGGCCCCAGTTATGTTTGCAGTGCTGTGATTGTCCCTCAGCATTCTGTACTCAAGGTTTTTCCTCTGAATCCTTGAGCTGGGAGTGACTCCATCTCAATCACATCTCTTCCTTTCCCTTCCTTAGCTTTTGTGACTGTCCCTGACAGTCTCTTCAGGAGGTGAGGCAGCTGGGCTGGATCTGCCAGAGGCCCTGGAGACCATGGAGCTACAGGTGAGACCCATCAAGTCCTAAGTGGAGCTCCAGCTGCAGCAGGTTTGGGAGAACTGGCTGTGGCACCCAGCCCAGGGACATCCTGCAGACAGAAGATGGAGAGAGGGGTTTTTACTTTGATGTCTGCTGTGCAGTGGGAAGGAAGCAGTGGCTGTCCCAAGGTAAGGGAGAGCTTTTTCCTTTGGGAGGCTGGGGAGCTATGGATACAGATGTGCTTTCCAAAAGACTGGTCTGGTTTTGCCTGCTGGGGTAGTGAAGGAACCTGGGGCAGAAGGCTCTGCAGACCCAAGTGTCTGGAGATTTGGGATAATGCTGGAGGCTGGTCTGTAAGTCCTCATTCCCAAAGGTTGTGTGTGTTTTTCACATAACTCAGTAAGTCATGGGCAGACCTCTGGTGGTGGCTGGAATTTAAGGAACTCAAACTCTCACCTTACCTTTTGTTGTGTGGAGCTGTGATTTATGACATGAGATGAGCTGCCTTCTCCAGCCTTGAAGAGACATAAAAATGGTGATGATTATGTGTTAATAGCTCAGCTGCAATGTACATGTGTCTGTGATGTGTTTCCCATGCTTGGTGCTGTTCAAAGCATCTCCTGAGTTTCCTCTGCTTGGTGGAGACCCCCTGGCCAGGCTGACCACGGTGTGCTCCAGATGTAGTGGCCACTGCAGGACATGTTGGAAATGGGGGAAGAAAGGGGATGTTGCTAAAAGGACTTTGAATTTTCCTGAGGCAACTATAGATTTGGAGGGACATGTAGGTTATTGGGGAGGGTGATGTGTGTGTGTACACAAAGAGCCAAGAGATTGTGTTAAAAGTGATTACAGCTGTATAAACATTGTATAAACATTCTTTCCCCCAGAATAAATCTGTGTGCTGGAATGCTACTGTGCTCTCTAATTACGAGCAATTCAATTTAAGTGTTAATGGTTTCAAAAGACAATCCTATGCTTCAGCAGCCTGAAGCACACCCTGCTAGGGAGTCGCCATGAGGCTGAGAAGGAATTTATATTGGAGTAAGTAGCCTGTGTATATTTATATTTACAGATATAAACCCCACTTGGTCCCAATTCTAAAGCTGATATCGATTGGAAAAAACCCTTTTTTAAAAAAAATGGGCATGAATGAGGTTTCTGTACCCCAATCCCTTAGGCTTGGGAGTCTCTAGATTGCTGTGTTGCCAGTTTTCCCTCGTTATGGTTGAGACATTTTAGATTTGGATGTGCTGGAGAAAAACCAACGTTTTGCCACTGGCGCATGTGGCACCCGAAGGGCGTTGGATTGTGCAGCTGCCAAAGAAAATAGAATAAATTACAAGAGTTTCGTGTGTCTGTGGCTTTGAGATAAATCTGTGGTCATAAGCACTCCTCTGATTTATGATGGCTTGATATGACCTGTGTTTGTGCAAGGCTAATGTTTGGGTATTGATCAAATATTGACACTCCACCGGTCCATAAACCTGCTGCTGCTTGTGAGTCCAGGGACTTGTAACGTGGGGCCTGAGCCTGCTGTGGTTACACCTTCCTCAGCCTCAGGGCTTCCACAAGTGCATCTGATGGGGATCACAAAAGTGTAAATGGTGGGTTTGTAATCCCCTCCTTGTTTCTGGAACAACCATAGTGTAGAAACAGAGTCCTGCACCTGAACACAAGTGACCATGAGCCAGTGAGCAGGTGAGACACCTTGTTCCTCGTTTGCTGCTTGATACTAGCTCCTAAAATCCATGTGGGAAAAGTGGTTTAAAACTAGAGCTTGTGGCAAGACTGCTCACGAAAGCGTTTCTGACTTCTTGTTATAAGAAGTGTGTTTTAATCTTGTACTTGCTGACGTGTCTTTTCCTTTGGCAAATAATTCTTTAAAGGATGTCACTAGACCCAAATTCTTGGGAGTTCATTGAAAGTTACATTCCACTATTTTTAGTTATACTGAAAATTTCCCAACTTGCTTCCTGACTTCCCACATACATGTTTCTGTTCATGTGATATCATGACCTCCGCCTGCTTTCAGACAAAGACAGGTTTTCCATGGGCCTAATAATACCAGGGACTTTAGAAGTAAGTAATAAATTTGTAGAACAAAGTTCTTCTATTAATTGGGTGTGTATGAAGGCAAACTTTGAAGTCATAGGTTTTAAGGGTTATGTAAAGCAGGTTAAAAAAAATTCTGCAAAATGTTACCGAATTGTAGAGTGGTTTGTGTTGGAAGGGACCTTAAAGATCAGCTTGTTCCAACCTCCCCTGCCCTGGGCAGGGACACCTTCCACTACCCCAGTTTGCTCTGAGCCCTGTCCAACCTAGCCTGCAACATTCGTAGCTCTTATTTTTCCTGTAAGTACATCCTGAAGTAATAGAAAGTTCTAATAGTCATGGCTTACACTAAACAGAAGTGAAAAGCAGTAATTGGATTTCCTGTAAAAATCACTGACAGTAAATCCCCTAATGCTGTTAGGACTTGTTAAAATAATACACTTAAAGCTCTCTCTCCCAGCTGAACCCAAAGCTCACAAAGCAAATAATCACACTTTAAAGCCAGTTGTGGTTATTTTGCAGCTTATGTGTGTGCAGGAGGAAAGTGTCCTTTTTTTTTCTTTCTGTTTCAGGACAAATCAGTGAGATGGGAAAGGCAGCACCTGCACAGTCATTTTTGTTTTGTAGGGACATCCTCCAGGATCTTCCTCGGGGGCTTGTCTTGGGACACAGGTTCCAGCAAGGGGAAAACACCCAAGTGCTACCCCAGAGCTTGAAATGGCCACTGGCAGATGCTGGTGAACCAAAAGTGGTTTGTTGGAGTGTCCAAGGAATGAAAACAGCACAAATTTATCCATGTGGCTTTAAACCCTCTTGAGGAAAAATGAATTTCTAGGGACCAACAATGTGCCGTTGGATGGGATTTCTGTTCTATTTGTCATTAATTGTGGCAGCTTCCCCTGTGACCCCACGTGGTGGAGCACATCCCCTTCAGGCACAGACTGCCAGGGATTAGCTGGGAGGAGTTGGCAATATTGCCATCAGTCCAAAATCCTACCTGATAAGGAAAAGCTGGTGGTGAAAGGGAGATATCCTGGTGGTTGGGGCCAGGTGTAAAGAAAATGGGGTCAATGCCACCGTTCCAGTTTTTTTGCAGGGGGTGAATCGTGAAGTATGCACATAAAATAGAGGAGGCAGGAAAAGTGGTATTGATCTTGGATAGAAAGGCATTGATAAGAGGAGTGGTAACTATTTGCATGAAATAATAGACATAATCAGGTAGGGGATAGAGTGGGGAATGATACTTGGAGGCATTTTATATTTATTTTATCTATAAATACACATTTAAAAAATAAAAAGGCATTGTTTGGCCTTGGAGAACTTTTTCTCTGCTGGCAGACCAGGGAGGAAAATGGGATTTTTCTAAGCAGTGGGTTGGCAGTTGTAAGCCAGGCCTAACCACTAAGCTGAGTCTTTTGTCTCTTCTCAGCTTTGGCCACCTGGGCAGTCAAGAGCGAATAGTTTGGTGTGTTGTTTCCTTCCACGTGGCTTCTGCTTTTTTCCACTTGAGTTCTTCATCAAAGACCATAAGTCCTGTGTCAGCCTGGCCAACACAGGCATGTGTGGAATATTTCCCAGTTCCTTCTTAAAAGGGGAGTTGTGTGTCGATGACTCACTGTACCTTTCTAATATTTAATAACTTTCTTCTGAGAAGCATTTCTGTAGCACTTTGAATTGAGGTGTGCTTTATTATCTTGTGGTATTGAAGAAAAGCACTTGGGACATTGTAGCATCATTAAGGCATCGAGTATAAAAGTTTATAAAACTGGTACAGAACCTTTACAAGTGATTCAGGAATGAAATAATGGCTGGGATAGGCTTTGGTGTCTTCACGTGGGCTTCGTAAGTCCCTGGTTTATTAATTCATCGAGGAACAGAATCATAGAATGGTTTGGGTTGGAAGGGACATTAAAGACCATCTCGTTCCAAACCCTGTGCCACGGGCAGGGACATTTTCCACTGTCCCAAGCCCTGTCCAACCTGGCCTTGGACAATTCCAGGGCAACCTGTGCCAAGGCCCCACCACCCTCACGGGAGGAATTCTTCCTAATACCTGATATAACCCTGCCCTCTGTCAGTTTACAGCCATTCCCCCTTGTCCTGCCACTCTGTGCCCTTGTCAAAAGTCCCTGACTTGCCTTGTGGCAGGAAAACCAAAGTTAACTTTGTTCTTGCTCAGGCAGAGGTGCCATGGGGTAGATCAGGACTGCGAGGCCTGTCCCAAGTCACCTCAGGGAGGAAAGGGAGTGAGAAACTGCAAAATGAAAGCAAAACATCCCTGTGACCTGAGGGATGTGGGTGCTGAGCATTGCTGGGAAAGGAAAGCACAGAGTTGGGAATGGGGGATAAAGGTACAGGAAAAGTTACCCTTACAAATCGTGGAGATGTCAAACTGTGTGTGAAGTGCTGCTCTGGCCCCATTGCCCCATTAAATGTGGATATGTCAGTGCTAGAGACTTGGGTACCTCTGAGGACCCAAAATAGTGCTGGACAAGGAATGTGCTTCTCACCATGTTTCTCTAAGTCTTGTTCTTTGTCTTCTCCCTTCTCTCCCCAGGGGCTTGTTGGGTGATCTGTTCTCTGGTGTGTTGGGTTTGATGATGGGTGGCCTTGAGCTGGGAGGCACGGGGTCCTCCTGGCAGAGGCTGTCACAGCGAGTTGTTGGGTTGGAGACCCCACTGGAACACGGGTCAGAAGCAGGAGGGCTCATGTCTTCTCCAGGAGGCTGCAAAAAGTAGTTCAGGCTCAAATCATGAGGTTTGGCCCCTCTGCCTGGTCTAAATGTGAGCTCCCTGAGGGTTTGGGTTTGGATCCAGCAGTGGAATCCCAGTGTTGGAGCTCAGTGGGGCTGCCAAGCTGTCCCAAATTCAGGTGGGTGGCTGGGCTGGTCCCCCCCCCATTAGGCCAAATCTGAACAAAATGGGGTCTGTGGTGCAAGGCTGTGGTGTTTATTTTTGGCTGTATGACTCCTAACCACTAACAGAGTCAATATTTAATATCATAGAATGGAAAAATAGTAGTTTTAAGCAGCCCTGTGTCACTTCAACATAGGTGTAAGGGGTATCTTTTGGCCTTTGAAGTGTTTATTTGTCATTATTTTCTTCTGGACGCTGGATAGCTTTTGGGGTGTTGCAGTTCCCTTTGCTGCTGCAGTGAGCTCTGCCAGCTGATCCCCTGCCAGCACCCTCCTGCCAGCCTCCCTGCAGGACGAGGTATGGGAAATATATTCCTCTGGAAGGAAATGTTTTCAAACAAACCCTTTTCAGCTGTGGCCAAACTTAAACCTTCGAATGTTTTCCCTCCTAGCCACAACGGTGTTTCTTTAAAACAAACAAAAACCTGACAACTTCATTCCAGAGCCTATTCCTACCACTTTGTCTGAGCTGGGATTGGGAAACGGGACTCGAGGTTGGCTCTGCCTCAGTTTCACTTTAAATATAAAACAACTGCAATTGGCAAGTGGGACAAGGCTGTGGGGATTTGTGTTTTGGGGTCTGAGGCTGGTGAATCTGGTGGTGCCTAATGTATAGGTCTGAATGCAGAACCCTCCAGATGTACTTTTTAATTGGAAGTTTGCCTTCTCCTGAGCAGAAAGTGCCTTTTCAGCCCTGTTTATTCATAGAACACCTCTGTATCTGACAACTGTTTGTCTCCTGGAGATAGGAGCTGGAGCATCCCACTGGGATAAGAGGCTGTGGTGATGTGAGGGGAAAGCAGAGCTAGAGTCATGGAATGGTTTCGGTCAGAAGGACCTTAAAGCTCATCTTGTCCCACCCTTGCCCTAGGCAGGGACACCTCCCACTGTCCCAGGGGGTTCCAGCTGGCCTTGGACACTTCCTGGGATGGGGCAGCCACAGCTTCTCTGGGCACCCTGTGCCAGGGCCTGCCCACCCTCACAGCCAGGAATTCCTTCTTCCCAATATCTAAGAGAGCTCAGGTGAGGACAGTGTTGAGACACCTCCTTCCTGCAATGGTTTTGGGTGATCCAGGCTCCACCACAGCACTTGCCATTGGATCAGATTCCTGCTGTGGAGGGGATGGTGTGTGAGATCAGGGTTGGGATGATCTTGCCAGAAAAACTAAGATATGTAGAAATGCCTCCCGCCAGACAGGATCTCCTGGCCACCCTTGTGAGCAGTGACACCATCCTGGACTTGGCTTCCCCTGAAGTTTGGTCACTTCTTCTAGAAAGTTTCAGCTTTGGCAAATTGTCTTTTTTTTTTTTTTTCCCCAATGAGAAAGTGGCCTTTCAGGGAGCTCCAGACTAGTTTTCTGCTGGAGCCCTCAGAAAAGAGATGTCCAACCTATCTGGCAAACCTTGCTAGCAACACTTATGTAATAGACTGCTTTTACTGTCCTCACTTTTGAAAGCAGTCAAACTCCTCACAAAACTTTTTGCAGCTGGGAATTGCTGCAGCCTTTTTATGCCCAGCAACAAATCACAGTTCTGAGAGAATGCACAGCCCTGGGTATTGGTTAGAAATGATGTGTTTTAATTACCAAACACATGTTCAGATATCGTGCAATGTATTCTACCTGGGACCCCAAATTTTTGGAAGCTTACCAAAAAAGTGAGGCTTCAATGGAAATACATTCAGCTGCTCTAGAAAGCAGTGAATATATCTCAGGCATTTTGGCATGGGGTGGGGCATCACTGGGTGGCACCACATTGAATTCCATCGAGGTTTTGGAATTGAGAAGTGACAGCACCCAAAGGGACCTGTGGAGGTGATGGGAGCCAACAGTTGCATGGAGCAGCCTCAAGGTTTTGTCCCATTTGTGGCCTGCATGAGTCAACTTGGATGTGAGGAGGTCTCAAAGGGATCCAAGCAGAACGTTCTGAGGCTGTTTGGCTTCTTGCCTGACCTTGCCAGGGATTTGCTGCTGCCCAAACATTGGCATTCCTTTGAGCAGGAATGCTGAGAAAAAAGGTAAGGCAGGCCAAGACTTCAAGTCCCTTGAAGTAGCAAAATGTCCTGTCCCATCAACTCTGAGCTGAAGCCACCTGGGACATCAGAGTTTAAGTGCTGTGGTTTCATTTTTTGACATGTTCTAGGTTGGATTTTGCTGGGCTTTTATCTCGTCTCCATCACTGCCCCTGCCAGTGAGAAGCCCCACAAAAGTCACTGTCAAAGCCACGGAGAAGGTTGGCATCTTTGCTTTTCCACAGCACACTTGACAGCTTCTGAAGACCTTTGCAGCACAAAGGAGAGATTAGTGTACGTTTGTTGTAACCTTAGATCAGTCTAATCAGTCTAGCAGTTAACTTTTTAAAGAAATGTAAATCTTAGAGGAATTCAGTGGAGTCCCTGGGATGAGGCTCCTTGTAAGTCCTCAGAAATGGTCCAGGGTGCATTATCCAATCACATCTTAGACCTCTTAATTTTTTTCCAATAGCAAGTATCCCTTGCAAAAAGGAATGTATCTGCCTTTGGGTCTGGCTCTCCATTCCTTTCACTCAATAAGCCTTTTTTATTTTTCTAGAATCAAAAAGTAATTATATTCCAGAAATATATTTTTTTAAATATGTAAGCAGGCTTATTCACTTTATATCTGAGAAAGCTTTTATCCTGTTAGATATGAAGTGAATATATCAAACAGAGCACAAAAAAGAAATATATTTATTTGAATTGCACGAGGTTCCCTGGGTTTCTAAAATTAGTCTTGTCCTAAATAATAAAACAGGGAAAAATATTGAAGATATTTGGTAACTCTACCTGTTATTTATCAGTACAGAAGAGCAGCACAGTATGACCCCAGTGTAAGTAGAAATAATGTAGAAGGGACCTCACAGGAGGATGACAAATCCCTTCTAATCCTTATGGCTAGTGGGAGTTTTCAGTGGGACAGGAATTTCATCGTGTCTGTTTAAGGCAGATGTAGAATATGGCTCAGTGTGTGATATTCAGGTGTAGGTTCACTTCATGCTTTAAACTGTCATGGGATAGGACTGGTTGTGCTGTAGGGAAATATATATATTATTTTAAAGTGCCAAGAGCTCAGTTAGATCAAGGGTAAATGTCTCCCAAAGACCTGAAGTCAGGTTGGAATCTGCTTTGTGGATCTTGGAAGTTGTTTTTAAGGGGCCCTGCCTTGAGTGGGGAGGGGGATGAAGAGGTTTTGGACCCAGCTTCGAGCAGTCACTGAAGGCTTGGCTGCAAAACCCTCTCCCAGGTGAGTTGCCACAAGTTTTCCGGGGGCCTTCAGGGCTGGGTTCAGCTGGGTGCACCATCAAGAGGCTGTTCTGCTGTGGAAATGGCCTTGGAAAGGGAGGAAAACAGGAGTTCTGAAACAGTACAGCCTGTTCCATCACCTTGTTTTTTGTCTTGATATATTCATAAACACAGCTTTATCTGGGTGGCAAACAGTGGCTCTGCAGAGCAATCCTCCCACCCTTTCCCTTGCAAAGTGGCTGCTGTTGTCTCTTGCCTGATGGATAAGGTGGTTCCTGGGAGCAAAGCGTGCTTATCTGCCTCTCCTCAGGCTCCAATATGGGAAGCAGGTGATGCATAAAATGCTCAAATGCAAAGCAAATCAACCAGAGGGAAAACAGTAATTTATGTTTTTCCAAAGGCACAAGGTTTTGTTGGTTTTGCTCACTGCACTGAGCTGGGTTATGCAGGTACTCTCTTGGTGTTGGGGCCTCTGGTTGTATTGGTGTTTTCATCTGTGACAAAGTATAAAACAGGCCATAAATACAGCTTTGGACTCCAGGTTAAAAGAAATAATAAAAAAACGGACCAAAAAGACAGACAACACTGCTTTTAAAACCAGTTTTTATGGATTTTATACTCTCACTATGTGCAGGAGGCTTCAGTAACAGCTTGAGTGGCATCAAGAATTTATTAATTTTTCACTGTCTATTTGCTAGATGAAAAAAGAAAAATCCAATTCCCTAATTGTAGTGCATCCCTGATCCATTTGTACCTAATGAGGTGAACTTTCATTAATATATTTGACCTGCTCTGCCTTAAAACCATCAGATTTTACTGCCAGAATCAGTGTTGGCTGAACTTTTCAAGTCTTACATCTCATAGTGCCTTTGCAAATCTGTGGGGTTTCTCCCCTCCACCCAAGACAGAACATGGTGTTATTTCTCAGCTAAAAAGGATTTGATCATGAAAACTCTGTTTCTAAGGAAGATTTGATGAAAACCTGTGTTGGGAGAGTTTTCAGGCAGCTGAGGATCACCCTGGAATGGTTTCTCTGGTCAGTAGCTTCCAAAAGCAAAAGGCATGGAAGCTGAATGTACAGTTGCTTGGGACTTTAAAATGAAAATGTGTTTAGAAAGGAGAGAGTCCTAAAGGGAAAAGAGGTAAAAATAGCTGCAGAACAAGGCAAAATCGAAGTGGGAAAGAACATTGATATTCAGTATATTCATTTCTCACGGAGACTGACGTGAACAGCTCTGCTGGGAAATTATATTATTATTGTTAAAATGCGGTGGAAATCTAAATAAAGAGTAGGAAGCTACAGGATGTTCTCTGAGGATGCGAGCTTTGCCGAAAGAAAATAAACAGTTACGCTCAAACACCTAAATATTGATATAAAGATGCAAAAGTTAAAAGGTTTCACAGACCAGCACGTGACAGAGATGTCCCAGGGCACTGGCTGGTCTTGTGAGGTTGAATGTTCTCAGGGTGTCTGTGAAGCAGTTGGAGTTCCTGTGGTGTCCTAGAAAAGCAGGCTGGGGGCCAAGAACTAATAACAAAAATAAGGGAGCTAATGCTGCTTGTCCAGGGGTCGGGCTGCAGGAGCAAAGCGAGGGATGGGGGCTGTTCCTGGAGTCTGAAAATAACCTCATGGGTGGATGAAGAGCATCCCTGAGCAGTGGGGGATCCCAGAGCCTCCGTGGGGGGGGGGGGTGCCCGGCGGCCGGGGGGGGGGGGGGGGGGTGTCACTTGGGCAGTGCCAAACCAGAGGGGCTGCGCGTGCTGCCCCTTGAGTGGCTTTGGTAAGTTGGGCCAGTGCCGTGCAGGAGTCACTTGTGGGAAACCCCCCCGGAGTTCAGGGCTGCCATGGGAGGTCATGGCTTGGAGATGCATCTACACATCCCACAGAGCTGGGTTTGGCTGGGGACCAGCCCCCCTCTGCACTGCTGCTGGCTGTTCCCTCCAGAGAAAAACAGGGCATGGGCATTTTCCAACTGCTTTGTCGCTTTCTGCAGTTCAAAGAGCCGCTTTTGCCCTTTGGGGCGACTCTCTGCTCACTGTTGGTGTTGCACTGGCAGCCCTGGGGAAGGAGCAGGATGGCCTGCACCCCAAAGCAGGCTGCCCCAGCCCCCAGCCAGCCTGCTCCCGAGTCTGAACACAGGGGGTGCCCTCTGGGGCACCTTCCCAAGATAACCCTCAGTTGCCACACGAGGCTGGTTTTATTTTGGCGTCGGTTGTGAGGAGCCGAGAAAGCTTTTTAGATTTGTCACAGATGAGATGCTGAGCATTTTACAGGGACATATTTCTGTCTTCAAATAGATGGGGGGTGGCTTAATGTATTTGTGGGTGGCCAGGTGGCTGCACAGCTGTGCTGTGCTGCTGGATGTTGCCCTCTGACACTGCTGCCATTAGGCAGGAGGGGGCTTGTGGACAGCAAGGGAGGATGGTGCTTTGCTCCACAAATGAAGAGAGAAAGTGTTCTGCAGGATGAATTTTCTTGAAAGGTGGAGGGATTTTTGTTATCTTTAAAAGTATCTGAAATTATTAATTATATGTTTAAAAATAGGTATTGTAAAATAATATATACAATGAAATTATATATCTTTAAAAATAGACAGTTCAGAAAAGCCTTTGCCTAAATTTGTATAAGATCAAGTGGAGGAAGATGATAAAAAAGGAAGTTATTCTGTGGCAATGCTCTGTTTAAAAGGCAAGGAAGGGACACAAGTCTGGCAGAGAGTTATGACAAAATTCTCCATTTTTCTGCACGTTCAACATTTTGCAAAAATTATCATGTGCTGAGTGGGAGTGAAGATACAGCCTGAGAAACCACAAAGGCAGAGGTAGAAATTCTTCTGGGATAGTATAGAGGGGAAAAAAAACCCCAGCAGGAATTCAGGCATAGATGTTCCAAGCATCTAAATTTGGATGCTGGATTGTTGTAGCCCCAACAAGTCTCACTTGTGCAGTTTATTTTTTTTTCCCTTCTCAATATTAAAAAGGAAAGTGCTCCTTGCAGTCTGTGGTGGGTTGCAGTGGGATGGGGAAGGAGGAGGAGATGAGGCAGCCTGTGGAGTGTGCAGCTGTGGAATTGCCTCCAAAAGGAAGAGTTAATATTATTTATATAAAACATGCCAAAGACCACGTGGAGTCTGAGGGACTGGACTGGATAAAACTAGAATGAAATCCCTGCTATCCTGGGAGTTGCTGGAGGGTTTTTTTTCTCCACCAGCCCCTGATGCTGTTGAGCAGTTGTGGTGAGAGCTCAGCAATAGGAGCATGGCTGTGATGATAGTGTTGTATCCAAAGAAATATTTTTAGTTTCTTAGTTTTCCTTAAGGAAAATGACATCCTGCTTGTGACACTGTGATGCTGATTTTAATTTATATTAATATGAGAAAAAATTGAAGCTGTGGGACCATATACAGAGCAATATCATGAGCAACAGTGAAAAAACATGCCAAAAGCAAGAGGAGAAGAATACAGGGAAATATTTCCAGCTTATTGCTGAAAGAAAAATATCTCATGTGGGCTATCACTACATTTCATAGAATCCTAGAATGGATTGGGTTGGAAGGGACCATCTTGTTCCACCCCTGCCCTGGGCAGGGACACCTCCCACTGTCCCAGGGGGCTCCAGCCTGGCCTTGGACACTCCCAGGGATGGGGCAGCCACAACTTCTCTGGGCATCCTGTGCCAGGGCCTGCCCACCCTCACGGGGAACAATTCCTCCCCACTATCCCATCTCTCCTGCCCTCTGGCAGTGGGAAGCCATTCCCTGTGTCCTGTCCCTCCAGCCCTTGTCCCCAGTCCTTCTCCAGCTCCCCTGGAGCCCCTTTAGGCCCTGGAAGGGGCTCCAAGGTCTCCCTGGATCCTTCCCTTCTCCAGCTGAGCACCCCCAGCTCTCCCAGCCTGGCTCCCGAGCAGAGGGGCTCTGTGAGCTCATACAATTTCATAAGCAGAAATCCCAGATACTGGCGATTGGAATAGTTTTCTCAGATCTGCTGTATCTGCACTGTCATTGTGCTGGAAGTTTTGATGGATTGTAATTAATAGGATAGAGGAGTAAAGTCAATCCAGTTCCCTGCCTATGGCAGGGAGGGTTAGAACCAGATGATCGTTGAGGTCCCTTCCAACCCACCCCAATCTAAGATTCCATGGAAGGGCCTCAGCAGCAGCATCAGGAGTTTTCTGTGATCCAAAGGAGCAATGTATTTCCTGTACACCTTAGCAGCTGCAGAAATTATGGGCTGTAGGACACAGCACTGACACCCTCACATCCTGCTTGCTGCCCAAAGCCAACTCAAAGGCACTTTTTGTAGGTGTCAGACATCAAGAAGGGCTTTAACCAGCTCTGCAAGGAACTCGGCACACTGGCTGCTGAAGGTCTGGGGAGGTTGGCTTTTTTAATATAAATATCTCTTTTGATTTCCCTGTGCAAAGAAAACTGTGTTTGGATGCTTCTAACCCCTAACCCATTTAGGGAGTTAATCCATGGTGAAAAGGCTCCTATCTGTTGGTGAATTAGACACCGAGGAGGTGACACAGTTTATTAAATGACCCAGTGAAACAGGGACTAAAATGTCATTCAGAGAAGAAGGAAGCAGCACAAAATGAATCCTTCATCTTTATAGTCTGAAAATGCCCTCCCGTACAAATGGTCTTCTGAGTGATAAGAAAAATGATTAAAGAGAAAAACTTGGATCAAGAGCTCTTTTCCTTCTTTCAGTACAGCCCTGCTCTTGGCATCACACTTATTCCTGGGGAAGGGTTTACCAAATGAAGCTGAAAGGTGAGGGGAGAACAGGGCTGTGTGAACAGGCCAGGGCTGGGAGACACTGTCATGATGTGACTGATGGCCAGTGAGGGCCACCAGCATCACACCTGGGCCCTGGCAAGTGTGTCCCATAGGACATGTGGCCACATCTGCTCTTGAAGAGAACCTCTGGACAGACATAGATGAACTATCTGCTGCCCTTTGGCAGTGAAGTGCCTTTGAAAAATACTGACTTCTTTCACCATTTGAGTAAGCCATAAATACTGATTTTTAAGGGTTTTTTTTGTCATGAGGGGATTACTGACTTCACACAGCTACTCCGAATCACACAGGGCTGTGACCTCGAGTCCATGCTGCTGTTGCAGAGGCTTTTTGCTTGCAAAAGTGAGTTTACAGGAGAAATGGTGGGGGTTGTAGAGTTGGAATAAAAGCTAGGGTATTGATTTTATAAAAATCCAGCATCACCTTTGAAACTCTGTTAAAGTTAGACTAAGGGATAGCTGGCACAGCTTCCAGAGTGATAATTACAGACCCAGTCTGAATAATGTCTGCATGCTTTGGGCTTGCAAAATGATCTGCCTTTAATAGAAGGAGCTTCAATGAGAGATGAAGGCGCTGATCCTTCCTGTGTTCAATAGCTGGCATATTTTACATATCTTCTTGCTGTAAAACTGTGTTCTATAGTGCTTCATAGAAGAAAAGCTGCAGGCAGCCAAGAAAACACGCTCTGGCAGTGCTGGCCAGAGCCAACGAGGTTATTTCCAGCAGCATATTGTGTTTTGCCTCCTTTGTATGTGAGAAGTGATGACTGTTGATGTTCATCCCCATTTAGGAGTGGAGGGACTGAATCCTTCAGGAAGTTCTGGGACCGGAAAGGATATGTCCTTTCCTTGGATGGACTATGACCCCTTGGGGTATCACCGAGCAGACTAAAAGCTGCATTTTAAAAACGTGCTAAAGACACCAAATAATTAGGTGGTTGTGAAAGTCTTTCCCAGCTCTGGTTGTGGCCTGGGCAGCTCCTACAAATTCCACTTATCATTGGCAGTGACTGGAACTGTCCCTACCTTAAAATCAGACTGGTGGTACTGAGGGTTATCTGTGCAAAATGGGACTATCCAGGATTAATGGGACTGGCTCTGCTGTTTTCTGCAGCTGCAGGGCAGGTAGATAACCTTCCCTCTGCACCCCCAGGAAGAAGATGGAGTAACACTGAACCCTCTCCTCACTGCTGTGCTGCTCCAAACCCTCTTGCCCTCAAGGGCTTCCAGTTAGGAGCTGCCTTGCTTCTTGCCTGGCTTTTTGTATTTATGGCGTGTCTGGGAGACTTAAGAGTGTTTAAGCCAATTAAGTGTTTGGCCCTGCTCAGCACTTGAATTTATCTTGCTGTTTCTCTTGCAGGCTGGTTTATCTCTTGTGTTTTTAGAAAGATGTTCATGTTTAGATAAAACTACACTTGCTTGAGGGTCAATCCAGATACTGCGCCAGGAGTGTTCCTGGAATGGCTGATGGATGCTGGGAGTGGCTTTGACTCAGTGTAGGGGCACAGGGGATGCTGTGATACCTCAGGCTTTGTGAGCTGCCTGCTCTGTGGGTGACTCTGGATTTGGGGCTCCCCAGAGCTCACCTCAAAGCTGCAGCAGTTGCTGGTTGTGTGGCAACACTCCTTGGTGACTTTCTGTGGCTGTCAGTAAACTCGTGGATCCAATGTCTGTCCTTAGTGGCACGTACTACACGTTCTATACCCACGTGCATGGTGTCCCCTTGGCCATCCTGAGGTGATCCCCAAGCAGGAGAGACACCCCAGGGTATTTGTTGGGGTTGCTGAGAAGGATGTTGGTGGCAACAGCTTTCCCACCAGGCACTCTGAGCTTGTTGTTTTAAGGCTTCATAGGCTCCTTAATCTTAAAATCTATGGGCCATTAGGTCCCAGTCAGGCCTTTGGGGCCTGTGCAACAAAAGGGATCTGTGTGGTCTTTAGGGTCTATGGAGCCAAGGCAGCATGTGAGGCCTGTAGGGCTCTGCAGATTTATTATGTGTATGTTGTCAAATCAAGGCTGGTGTCTGTGAGCCATGGATTGTTTCCACGCAGTGCCTTGTCCCCATGGAGGGGAGAAGCCTGGTCCTGGCTGCCCTGAGGCTGCTGCTGGTCCACCTGTGTGGAGAAGGAGGTGTGGTAGGACATCTTTTATTACGGTGAAATTCATGAGATTAAAGGGTCTTCCTGGTCTATGGGGTTTATGGGGCCTATGTAACATAAAGGGCCTGTGTCACCTTTAGGGCATGTGTGGACTATGGGGTCCATGGGGCACATGAGGTCTGTGGGACCCTGTAGATTTATGAAGTGCCTGTGGTGAGTCCGAGAAGGGTCCCTGTGAGCCGTGGCTGAGTGTTGTGCCACGTGGTGCCTCGTTCCCGCGGAGGGCCGAAGCCCTGCCCTGAGTGTCCCGGGATTGCTGCTCGTCCTCCCCGTGGGCAGATGGAGAAGGTGTGGGCAGTGTGTGGGGGTCCCACTCGCGTCCCTGACAGCGGAACGGGGGCACCTCCTTGTTCCTGACACCACCCAGGAGGGGTGGGAATGTTCGGTTTGTGCCCAGGGAGCTCCCCGGCTGCTTCAGAATCCTCCCTTCCCGACAGCTTGGGAAGGGTCAGGCCGTCTGCAATTCTTGTCGCTGTACTTACTACACGGTAATTTCCTACACGAGATGGCGCTCTCTGCCTTCCAATCAAGCAAATGCAATTCTCATTAAATCTTTTTAATTATTCCCCTCTTCCCCCCCACTCTAGCACTGCCTGACCCCTTGGCCACAGGGATGCTCCAAGCCCGACGGTGGGACACTGGAACAGCTCTGAGCCTGGAGAGTTCCAACCACACATGAAATGGTGGAGGTGCAGGGACAAGGGTGCAAAAACACCCCACCACTCCCCTCTCCTTAAAAGAGAGAGAGGCTGCTAATTGATTTTTCCACCTTAATTTAATACTCCATTGTTACAGCCTGGTTTTCTAGCTCGGATGCTTTGCCCTGTCCTTGCCCTGCCCTAGCAAACCAGTGGCTCTATCCCTAGAGCTGGGGCACAATATGCCACGGCTCTCCAATTGGGATGTGAGCCCCAAGGTGCCCTTGGGCTCCCTCAGTACCAAAGGCATTGCAGTGGGGGCTGGGCCAGCCCCCCCTTTTTTTTTTGCCTGCAATAAGGGACTCCTGAAATCCCTCTTTGGAAGCAAGAGTGGTTTGGGAGGGAAATGTGATAGGGGAGCTGATGGTGCCCTTTGCCAGCCAGCATTAAAAATTCATCCTTGATGGGCTCTTCCAAATAAGTGCAGAAAGGATGAGTTCCCTCCTCCTGAGAGATGCTGGCCAGCACTCCAGCTGCCTCCCCCCTCGGTCAGCATCCCTAGGGCCACGGAGTCTGTGTGCCTGGTCCTGGGCTCTGCTCCCTCATGGAGTGAGGTGCAGACTGTCCATGCGTGTTAGGACGAGGGATACCTGGTGTCTGGGGAGCTGGGTGTCCCACAGGACGACGGGGGTTGGGTGGCACGTGTTGGGAGATGACCTGGAGGGCAGGGATGGGGAGACAGCCAGGTGGAGTAGGATGGGGGGCACCTGGAGGAGGGCAGGGAGCAAGAAACCTCGTGGGAAGGGCTATGGAGTCCTGGATTGAGCGGGATGCGGGCACTCAGGAGAGATGGGATCTGGGGAAGGATGCTGGGCAGGGTGTGGAGTGCCCCAGCCAGACGGTACACGGGATGTCCGGGCAGGAGGGGATGCAGGGTGGTGTGTAAGGTGCCCCGTCAAGGACAGAGGTCGGGGACTCCAGGGATTGGGGATACCCGGGAGGGGCTGGTGGTGCCGAGCAGGGGAGCGCGGAGTTACGCAGCAGCGTGGGGCTGAGAAGAGGCTCGGGGTGCGGAGCTCAGCGGCCCGGGGCGCTGAGTTCTCAAGGAGCGGGATGGGATGCTGAGCTTCCCGGGAGGGGAGGGACGGGATGCTGAGCTCCCGGGGGCCGGGCCGGGGGGCGGCTCCACGTGGCTCATTAGCAGGAGGCAATTTAATATTTATGAAGTGTTCTTGTTTGAATCCCAAGTCTTCGGCTCCAGTTACAAGGAGCTGCGTCACTCTGCGATCACATGGTAATTGTTGCTATTTCCAGGATCCCAGCCTCGCAGAGTGGCAAAGAGCTCTTTCCCCTTTTCTCGTCTTCCCTTCCAACACCTTTTCCCTTCTTTCCTGCTGGTTTTGGGGTTGTTTTTCCACCGCTCGGCCGCGGGGCAGCGCCGGGGATGCCGGGGCCGCTTCCCTGAGGCGCTCCATGAGCCCGGCAGCGGCTCGGCTCTGAGCGCCGGGGGAGCACTCCAAAATGACCGAGCTGGAAGGGGACTTCACCAAGCTGCTGCTGCTGAAGGAGGAGCGGATCAAGGAGCTGGAGCGGCGCCTGGGCGAGAAGGACGAGGAGATCCAGGAGCTGCGCCGGCGGCTGCACAAATGCCAGTCGGTGCTGCCGGCCCCCAGCCCGCACATCGGGCCCCGCACCACCCGCGCTCAGGGCATCTCGGCAGAGCCGCAGACCTACCGCTCCTTCCACGACCTCCGCCAGGCTTTCCGCAAGTTCACCAAGGCCGAGAGGTAGGGACGGCACCCCTTTTCCCCCCGCGCGAAACCCCTTCCCGCGTGGGGCGGCCGGGACACCGCATCCTCTCGCCCCGAGGGCTCGGCACGGATCGTTCCCGGCGGGTTGGAGGGAGCGCCGGGAGCATTCGGGACTGAGCCGCCGGGAAGGAGCCCTGCGGGGTATCAGATAGCCCGGATCCCCCTCCTTTGCCTCTTCCCTTCCCCTCCACGGCTCCGCTCCGGCTCCCGGGGGATGCTTGGCCGGGGAGCGAGGGGGTGGCGGTGCCTTCGCGGCGCTGGGAAAACTTTGCAGCGGGGCCGGGAAAGTTCTTTGGCCGCTGCTCGAGAGCCGCCAGCACCCCAGGCTGCTCCACCCCCGGGGCAGGTGCTGCCCCCCACCCGACCCCCTTTCCCGACCCGATCTTCCCAGCGCTCTCCAAAAACTAGAGCCGACGTTACTCCACCCGTGGGCTTCGCGCCGGGGCTTTGCCTTCTGTTATCCCGGCTGGACGCGCTGATCCCGGAGGACTTTTTCCACAGTAACGCTTCCATTATTCTATTCCCCTGCGCCGCTGTCAGGCACCACGGAGCGGTTTTTGGAAGCATGAGGTCAGCGTCACTCAGCCCGCGGTCTCGGGGACTCTCCTGCCTTTGTGCGTGGCGTGGAAAAGGGGGAGAGCGGTCCTGTAATGAAGATGGATGTTGAGTGTGATGGAGAAGTTGTGTGTGACCGCAGTGTCACCCTCCTCTGGGCAGAGGCTGTGGCTGCTGCCCCCTGAGCAAGGGATGGTCTCATTCCTTCCGTGTGTAGCGATTTATTTCAGCACAATCACTCCCGACAGGATTTCTCGTCGCTGGGTGTGTGTGGTTGTGGATCCACACCGCTCTCCTGAATCCACTCGCCAAATATGCCCAGATCAGACCCCTGCCCTCTCTTCCTCAGCTCTTCCCTGCCTTTCCTTAAAGAGACCATTGCTCATTTAAAGATAAGGAACAGCTGGCTTTGGACCTTTTTCTAAATGCTTTTTCTTTTTCTTGACTGTCTCTGATTTAGTAGAGCAAACCACTCTGCCCAGGGAGGTGTGTGAGTGCCGGCCACACAAGCAGCGCATATCTGTGTGTCCTTCCCCAGAGCTGCACGTCCCTTCACATCCCCTGCCCAAAGCACAGGCCGTGTATTGTGGCCAGAGAAGAAACCCAAGTCCAACATTCTCCTTTGCCGTTGGTTTTTAGGAGGCTGGGATCACCCTTAGCCTGGGCTACTGCAGGTGAAGGTGACAGTGACCTGGCACCTGCGGTGACATCAGGGACCCCAGTGCCCCAGCCATGTGTAATAACTTACTCAAAGTTGTTACACCTTCTCACAGCTCCAGTGAGGTTTAGTCCTGGCCTGAGGCTTTTCCCTGCTGTTCCCAGGCAGACCTGGCAGGGCAGTGCCAGGAAATGCTGTGTCTGTGTGATGCTCTGAAGGTCGTTTGCCCCGTCCTGCGTTGCTCCCAACACCCAGAGATGCTGTTTCAGCGGGCAGGAAAAAACTCCTAGTGGGGCCTGTGGGCAATTCCCATCACCTTCCAGGCTGGCAGTTCATCCCCCAGCATCTCCCCGTACCTCAGCCTCGCTCGTGGTAGCCATGACAATGGTAACCAAGCCAGTTTGGGATTGCTTTCAGGTTTTAATTCACATTTCTTCTCTTAATTCCACTTAATTCTTCTCCCGTCTCGTTCCTGGGAAAGCCGCACATTGTACTGAACACGCTGCACCCACAACTTGCCTTTTTCCCCCCATTGTTCCCCAATTATTCCCCACCCCTGGGTTAAATACCAGTGGGCAGTGCCCTGGTGGCTGCTGCAGTTGCAGGGTGGTGCCCTGGGTGTGGGGGCAGAGGCCTTTGCTGCAGTCGGCCTCTGCCAGGAGCATGACGAGGTTTCCCAGTTTGCGATGCTGACCGGAGGCATAAGTGGGTCTGTCTGGTGCCAGCTCCCTTTCGTGTCTCTAGGGGTTTCTCTGGCTTTTGCCTCTAAAAATTGCTGACAGCATCTGGCTAATTTATTTGTGGGGGAAGTTGGGTACCTCTCACGGGCTCCTGCCTGTGCTTTAGTGGCAGCCGCTGATGGCATCATCAGAACTGCTCATCCCACGAGTCTTCAGGTCCCTGAGAGCCTGGAGACAGATGATCTCTTTTCCAAAACCCACAGGCAACTTCCATACCATAAAAACCCCAAGGTGATGTTTAGACTCGTCTGGTTTGTGACTTGGTTTCAATTTAATGGCAACAGGAACCTTTTTATCCAGGTCTGGGCTCAACCTTCGAATGCTTTTTCACCTCCAAAGATAAAGATGTACTTATTGACAACATAATTAATTTTATTTAGGGCAAACTGGTATATATTATACACTGACTTTCAAAACTTTCAAGAAGTTGAAACTGGCAAAAAATGGGATGATGGAAACTCTGAAGGGGGTTAAATCCCAGCTGAAAGCAGAGAATGCAGTTTGTCTCTGGCAATATGTAGCCTGTGCCTGTCATGTGTAGCAAGGTCAAAGTTGCAAAGACTTGCAAAGATCCCAAGAAAGGGGATGTGAAAACAGAAGGGTGTTGTAAAATGTGTTATTTTTTGTCTAGAAGTGTGGTTTCATCCTGTTGTTTCTCCCAATAACGTAGATGTATAGATTTTAGTGGCAGAAAGCATTGCTGTGTAGATGCTCAGGTATACAGAGCTCTCCATGTATCTACATCTAGTCCATAAACCAGAATCTTTTCAGAAAAGTTGGGGCAACTGCCACTTTCTATACCTGTTTTACAAAACAATTCTGCCCCATTGTTTCTTGGCTCTGTTCCTGCTGGCAGAGATTTGAGAAAGGAGATGCACTTCTTGTAAATGATTCATTAATTGATGTTTGGTCCGTGGGTTCTCACCCCCTTGTACCTACAGCCCCGTGAGCGTTTGGGACCGCACAGGGCCCTGGTGCTGACTGTTGCAGCAGTATAAAGAAGGAAAACCGATTTGTTGCTTTTTGCAGCGGGGTGAGAGCCGTGGCGTGGCTGGATGATGCAGCAGTCGAGGCACTTTGCTAATGCCTCGGGAAGCGGTTCCTGGGAAGTGCTCCCCAGTTGCCAAGCAGGGGCACTGCCGTGGCAGATGATAAATGATGCAAAAAGGAAATGCCGAGGTGTAGCAAAGCACTTAGCAGGGCTAACAGCCGGATAAGGACGTTCCAACCTGCCTCCCTCCTGCAAAGGGGCTCTCTGAAAGCCCAAGGGGTGCTAATGGGCGGGTTTGCAGCGCCCGAGGGTGCTTTGTGCCACTTGAATGATAGACATGAGCCATAATCCCCATCTTTGTCATCCTCCCAGTAAATTCCACCGACTGTGTTCTTCAATTCAGAGGTGCAGTCTGTAATTCCCACTTAATCCTGCTTATTTGGGTCGGCAAGCCTTGTTCAAACCAGGGCAAAGTGAAATTACTCTCAAAACTCTGAAATGTTTTGAAACAGTGACTAAATCGTGGCTGGTATTGATGTGTCAGAGCCACGACTAAAGATCACGGGCGTATAGGTAATTCCCTTTGTTGTGTGTGATTATATCCTCAGTTTGACACAATCCAAGCTAGATTTGCAATCCCTGTGTTTTTCCGTGTCAGTTTGTGTCTGACACAGTCCTGCAGACTCGGCCTCAGCATCACTGAAGACGAGAGGAGTTTCCCCACGCTGTTCCCAATGACTTGCCCATCCTCACTTGCTGCATCCTTAACTTTCTCTGCAACTTTTTAGCAGGTTGTCCCCTTTTTTACTTTATTTCAGGAAGTGTTTGCCACAAGATGGCAGTGGGGTCTAACGTTTAAAGCGAGGTGTTGGGGTGTATTGTGGTTTCAGCCTCAGCCTTGGCTCAGTCCTCCTGCAGGTGGTTTTCCAGGTAAAATCCTGGTGTGAATCTCCCATTTCCACCTTCTCTGAGGTGTTGAGGGATGCTTTGAGGGTGTATGTTTGCCCATGTCGTTTATATTCAGTATTAAAGGCTTTGGATGGTCTCTCTGGTACTGTGGAAGGAGGATGCTCTCAAGTTTGTCTCCAGTGCTCGAGGTAAGTTGGAGTTTGATGGCTGTGGCAGGATCAACCCATCTCTTGGCTGCTAACATTGGGTTCTGCTCGGGCCAGGATCAACCATGCTAAGGGGAAAAACTGGGCAGCCTGGGAGGTCACTGGGCCAAAACTCAGGGCAGGGTTCTCTTCAAAGCTGGGCTGGGCCGCAGGGGCTGCCCCTGCCTAAAGCAAAGGGATCTCCTGCACAACCCTGTAATTCTCCATTACTTCTCCCTCCCTGTAACAGTGGTGGCTCACAGCTCACCTGGAGCTGCTCTGTTGATGGCATTGTCCACCCTCCAGCCCCTCCCCAGCCCTCAGATGGCAAGAGGGAGTTTCTCCCTCCCTCATCCCTCTTTCTGGGAACTCAGCTGCCAGCCGGGTGCCTGAGCTGCATTAGTTTAGACGTGATCTCATCATCTGCCAGCCACTAAAGCAATATCGATCCTGCATTCGGCCTGCATATGAAAAACAACCCCACTGCTTCCCCAGGACCTGCAACCACCGTCCCTGGGGGCCCAAAATGAGCATTGCCCTGCCTTTTTTTTTTTTTTTACTACTGGGAGACAATGCTGCCCCTGTGTAACACTTCAGTTCTGTTAAGGACAGCCTTTAAGGCAAGAAAAGGGCATTTTGGGACTGTAGCTCATGTAAGGCTTGATATCACTAAGCAGCCATGCCTTAAATAGTTTAAACAGGGAGGTTTTGCTGTCTCTGAGTCTTGTGTTTGCTGTTTCTCTTTAACAATATCTCTGTAAGGATCAGCATCTCTTGCCAAAGCTGAGAGGAAGGATAGCAGTAATTTTGACATAAATTACCGTCCTAAAAAATGCCTCTCTTGCTTCATTTACCCATCACTGATCCGCTCCAATGTGCTCCCAGTGTGCTGCGACAGCACATTCCTTGGATGCTTCATCCCTGGTGATCAACACTGCAGATCAGAAGGATTTTATTAGATTGAATTATATTGGCAGAGGAAGAATTAATGCTGCTCTTGTTGCTTATCGTGTCAGGAGTGTGTCAACTGGCTCAGAGAGAGGGAAACACAGAGGGAAGTTTGGCCGGGTGTTATTTAACTGTGGGGAGAGCTGGAAAATCCTGCAGAGGAATGGGAGCTGGACTCTTTGCTTGGTCACTCTCCTTTCTACTTATTTGGGTGGAGCAACTCAGTCTGTGGCACGAAGCAGTGGAGGACATGGAGTTGAGAGACAAGTGGCTATTGCACATCTTGGGTCCCTGGGGAGGCCCAAGGTCAGACAGAGAAGCAGAAGGGTTTCAGGAGGAGAGAGAAGCAAATGTTTATGGTTAATCAATTGAATTCATTTCCCTTCTTTCAATTTTTAATGGGCTGAACTTGCTGCTCCCCTCTTGCAGGAGACCTGAAAGTCGAGCCACGATGTGGGGGCGTCGCTCCCCCAGGGCATCGGGTGGCACCTCTGTGCCGGGGCGTCCGTCTATCTGTCAGTCTGTCTGTCAGTGTGTGTGTCTGTCCCCAGCAGCCCTGCTGGCCCACACTGCCATTCCCATCGTATCCCTTTGGTGCTTTCCTCACAGACACAGTGGCACCACTGCCATGGCAGCACTTCCAAAGCTGCCAAACTGAGCTTTGCTTTCCACCTCCTGCAAAAAATAGTGCAAAATGTGTATTAATTCATATAGGATAGATGCAATTTAAAAAAAAAAAAGATGGATTATTTCATGTGATGGCTGATCCTGGTGAAGAAAGGAGGGACAAGATGGCAGAACTGATATTTTTCTGGGCGGCTTTTAATGAAAACTTGAAATATTTGGCTTTTGCTCTTTGTTGCTCAGCTTTGCACTGACACAGCAGCCCAAGCCTGGCCAGCAGCTCGTGCATCACCTGCTGGGTGCCAGCCTGGTGGCACTGCACCGTGCCAGGGTGGCTGTGTGGTCCCTGGGATCAGGCCCAGGATGGGGTGAGCTGCCACTGCCTGTTCCCGCTGGCACAACCTCGTTCCCAGTGGCGTCATCACAAATTCTTCCTCCAGAGCCTATTTTTAAATGCCTCAAGTCATGAGGCTTTCAGTGCCTCCCCTGGGGGACTAAACCACAGGCAGACAGATTTGGAGGACGCTGCCAGATAACCGTGTAACCCACCTTCCACGTGCCTGGAGCTTGTTCCCAATCCCTGAAAATGTGGTTCCACATCAGCTTTAAACCTATAGCTGCTCTTCCAGGCAAGGTCATGAGAAACTGCTTTTCCCTCTCGGATCTTTGATGTGAGTTCATTTCAAAAAATATAAAAAGGAGCATCTTGTGTTGTTTTTCCACGGCAGCTTGTGGATGTCTGTTGGTTTGGAGGAGAAGAAGGGCCCTGTGTCCTGCTTGCTGCTGTATTTTTAATAGCAGCACATAGATGTAGGCAAATCTGGTTCTGTAAACTGCTTGGCCACACTTGCTCTTTATTTGTCCTCTGTAGTCCCAGCAAGTGTCATTTTGTCAGAATAGTACTGAACATTCCCCAGGCAGTGAAGTGTATCAAAGTAAAATAAGATAGAAAAGACTAAAATAAGACTGTGAGTCCCTCTTTGCAGCTTTTTTTTCTAATGAGTAACCTCGGGAAAAAGCCTTCCCAAGATATCCACTTGGTTGCCTGTGGAGTTGATGCAGGTCCTGGAAAATATCTAACAGAGCTTGGCAAGGGGCTTCTTAAAGAGCTTTACCCTCTGCCATGACCTCCTGACTGGAAAAGATGAGGATTGCCTTTTTTATATAGGCTTTTTTCTATGTTTTGCTCGTGGATGTTCTTTGAGCATATTTGTTCCATTAGTAATGAACTCCCATAGTCACCAACAAAGCGTGTGCATGTGGAGGAGATGCTAAAAAAGCTGGAATAGGGAGGCTGAGCTCAGGGCCACGTGTGGTGGCAGGAGCTGGGCTGCTCCTGGCCCAGCCGTGGGGATCTGCAAGCACACATGGAGATGGGTATAGTTTTAAGTTAAAATTCTGTATTTTGAATTTTGGGTTAAACTCGTGTTCGGGGCAAAGCCTGAGCTAGCAGGGTAGCCACAGTGTTGGCTGTGCTGGGAGAGGACCAGAGGCCCCTCCAAAGGGAATCTTTCTGGAGGTTCTGAGATGCCAGTGCCTTAATGCTCTGGAGTGATGAGCTCTTTGGAGCTTTGCCAGCAGGGGGTTTTGGCTGTAGCCAGACCTTGTGGCAAGAGGGTCCACTAAAGCTTGAGTGGTTTGGGAGAGCAGAGAGGCCCTGCAGCCAGGGAGGGACAATCCAGGGTTCAGCAGTGCTGAATCTCTTTCCAGAACTTTAGGTTGGATTTAGGAAGGAATTGTTCCCTGGGAGAGTGGGCAGGCCCTGGCACAGGGTGCCCAGAGAAGCTGTGGCTGCCCCATCCCTGGGAGTGTCCAAGGCCAGGTTGGAGCCCCCTGGGACAGTGGAAGGTGTCCCTGCCCAGGGCAGGGGGTGGGGTGGGATGACCCTTAAGGTCCCTTCCCACCCAAACCATTCCATGACTGGGTCTGCTGTCCTGCAGCAGCCCCCACTCTGCTGCCCCCACCAGCTTCAGTGGATGATGAGATGAATGAGATCTGCTTTGTTATCAAATGGCTTCAGTTCTTCTCAGGTGGAAGTTGGAATAAACACCTGAAAGCTTCTGCAAAGGGAAAATGTTTCACTGTAGCACAAAGGAACTGATTTGATGTTAAAATCCTCCAGCCCTGCAGTGATGTGAGACTTGGGTTAGAGACAGGAGGAAAACAAAAGGTGAAGATGCAAGTAAGCATCAAGTTTTGCCTCCTCTCTTACTTAAAGAAGTGTAAAATGAAATGGATTTAGCAGTGACTTTCTGGGTGCATTTGTGGTTTTGAGAGGCGTTGATATGTAGAATGGGGTAAAAACACACACCTGTGGTGTCCTCGTGGCAATGAATTAATGCCAAGCTGGTGCTGCCATGTAAGACTGAAACAGCAGCCACAGGGGCAGAAAAGAAAATATTAATTAACAGAAAAGGTTCAGGACAAGTATCTTAATGTTTGTGGTAATGGAGGCTGTGATTGAGCCCAGTCGGAGTTGGCACAACAGGACGGGGATTTTGTGTTGTTTTCATTTGCATTTTGCCCTTTGAGAGTTTTTGTAAAATCCTCCCAGATAATAATGGCCACCAGGATTTTCAATGACCAATTAGTGTGTGAACTCTGTTTAAAAAAAATTAAAATAATTCTGTTGAGCTGAGGGATCAGATCCTGAATCTTGGAATTCACTTTGTTTATGTATCTACATGTGATAACTGCCAACATTTAATTTCTTTAAACTCTTTAATGCTTCAGATGCTGAGGATTGGCCCAAGAACCACGCTCTGTATTATTTTCCCTGTGTTGTGTGAAGGGGGGAAGGATAACTGGGGATAGTTTCTGGAGCAGCTGAGATCCCAGAGAAATGCACTCAAATCCCCTGAGTGGCTTAATGCATGTGACAAAATTCTGGGGCACGGTAGGTGTTTCTGGTATGGTTATTAAGCCAAAATTCAACTTTAAGAACTAGGATCAGTGGGAGTAGCAGGGAAGGGTCCCTTAAAAATGCATCCCAAAGGGTGGCTTCCAGCTGAGCTGGTTTTGAGCTTGAAAGCATGTTGGAAACAACTATGGATCATAGAAAGATGCAAGGGAAGATGACATACTTTGAGTAAAACAGTCAGGGAGTTGCTACATGTACTAAAAAATTCATCTTAAAAGGAAGTCAGATGGAATAAATACTTCAAATGTTCTTCCTTGCTCAAGCCCATTGTTTTTTTGAAAGCCAAAAGAAAATAAATCTGTGCCTGTGGCAATACAGAAAATCGTGGAAGATTTGAAGGAATTGGGGAAGGAGCTTTCTGGGAAGGTGGGGAGCTCTGCTCATGAAATCACCCCTGCAGTTCTCAGGGGGCATTTTGTCCCCTGTCTGTAGGACCCTGCCCAGCTCTGGGGCCGTGGTGGGCCCAGCTGGGTTGGGGTCGGTGCTGCAGCTCAGCAGAGAGTGTGTTCTTAGTAAAATAACCCTAATGGGAAGCTGCTTTAGCCTGGCAGGCACGGGGGAAAACTGGGCAGTAACAAGGTGGTTTTTCTTTCCATCTCCCTGCACTTATCACTGGAGGGCAGTGGTGTCTGGGAAGAGCCCTGGCAGGAGAAAACCACGGACACAGGACATGGCAAAGCTCCTGGGTGGCTGATGCATCATGTGCTCGAGATGCTGAGGGTTACAGTGAGGATTCCGTTGTTTGGGGGTGTTTCCTTGTCCTGTGTTACCTTAAAGTGACATCTCAGAGGGGGTGTCCCCAAATCGTCTCTTATAGGGAAAATTTCCCCAGAATGGCACTGTGGGTGTTAGAGTATATTTTATCAATACACCAGCCACCTTCTTGCCTACTTTGTCAGTCTTAAGTTGCTTCTGGAGCTCAGAACAAAACTGTTCAATATTAAAAAAAAAAAAGTAAAATACTAAAACGAAAGCAGCATAAAAGGTGGTCATTGTGTTGTTTTTTTTCCCCATTCATTTTTCTTGCTACTTTATGAAATCTGTGTCAAGGCAAAGGGTGAAATCTCTAGGTTCTCTTTCATCATATAATAAGAGGCTGGGGTTCTTCCTGCCAGAAGCACATTTCTCACTTTGATCTGCAGTTTTGTCATCAGTTGCCCAATTCAGGGAAAGGACTCGACTGCCTTTTGGGAAACACACACCAGAGCAATTGGTCTCCCTTGCAGAAACCCTGATGTTTTGCCTCTTCTTCCCAACAAAACTCAGCATTGAGAGAGAGTTGGAGCAAAATTAAAATTTGTCCCTCCCCTCTGTGGCACTAAAATAATCACTTTAAAAATGATAATTTCAAAGTGAATGTTTTATCTTTTGATGGGAGATTGCTCATGGCAACTTCAACCAGAAGCTTGTTCCTCTGGGGAAAGATGCTGGAAAAATATGGGTTGAGCTGGTGGGGGTATTATGAATATGAAATTTCTTACTCCATAAAACCCTCTGTTTGGAGGCAGAAAAGCAAAAGTGCGTGGGAAAGGGAAATGGGAATGGTGTCATGGGTCAGCTGAAGGCCAGTTCTATGGAAATTTTGGTGTCTGATTAATCTCTTCTGAGTCCGTGCAGCTCAGCCTATCCAAAAGCACCAGTGATGATCATCAGCTCTTTGCAGAGACTTCTTGGTGTAGAAACTCTTGTGTCTCACCCACCCGGTTCCTTCTGCTGCAGCTCATTGGCAGTTCTTGCACCTTTTTCACGGGGTTGGCCCAGAATTGCTACTCCAACACTGGAAAGGTACAACTCATCACCACCTTTCACCTGGGGTTGGTTGATTTCTGTACTGGGGAGACTCCCTTCCTTCCTTCCCTTCCCTTCCTTCCCTTCCTTCCCTTCCTTCCCTTCCTTCCTTCCTTCCTTCCTT